>JAJGRX010000872.1:0-500472 GCA_025461125.1 Carex kokanica
GTAATTCAACGGATCTTTTTAACCAAACATAATCAATCTGAAAAATCATATATTAGAGTTTAGTTGATTAGTTGTCATTATATTTTAATTAACCCGACTAACAAATTTTCTATACATATTTTGTAAAGAAAGGTCGAGTAATTAAACTCAATCCAACCATCATATATTATTTTTATCACAAAAAATTGTTTATAATTCTTAACAAAAAAAATCTCACAAAATAGGTTTAATTGAATTTTGGATTTCAGATTATCTTCTGTGCAGCACGTATGTCGAATAACTCCTAACCGTCTGATCACGTTAAGTTTTGTGCTACACGGCAGAGATTGAGAACTCGAAATTATGGGTCCACCAACGAGCATACATGTTACACATAATCAGGGGCAGATTCATAATTTTCGTTCAAGCGGCAAAAAAATAGCAAATCGGGTTTAAATAACTAATAGAGTTTAAATCCATTAACTAATTGGATACTTGGTAAATAACAATGCTTTAACTTATATTTTTAAATACTCCGAGTTATAATTTTTTATGTTCAAACTTATAATTCTAATTACAAATTATAAATTCAAGAAATTTATTTTAATTTTAACCTTAAATTTAACACGAATTATAAATCAGAAATTCAGAGAGGGACAAAAAAATTTCAAGGGAATCAAAGTCGGTCGACCGATAAATCTCCATTAAAACTCAAAATCTAGGAGAACGACTGCTCCCGGTTTCATGTGGGTCCGCCCTGTCTTGACGAAAGCTTATGGGTAAAATATGCTTATCTGATATCTTTGGCCCAATTGGCTGGATTGAAATACTTATAATAATAAATATTCTGTTTAAATAGTGTAAAAGATGATAATTAAGTATTTTCTTTTGCTCTGCTCTTGCTTATCAGCCACACAAATTTATTGTCATTCCCCAGTTTCCGGTCCCACATGATCAAAATTTCAAAAGGTATTTTTGAAAAAGAAATGAAAAAACAGGTGCAGAGATGGTGGTGGATTTTGTCTGACCAGTCTGGCCAGCATTGCAATTTGCAAAGGCGAATTCTCTGCATTTTTTTATTTTTAGAAATAAAAAAAACAAATTATGAAAATAAGATAGATTATTTATTTTTTACGATAAAAAATAAAACCGAATCAATAGTTTGGTCCTGCTGAATTCTACTCCAACGATCACATTGTGTGAAAATTCAATGAGTCTCATTAGCTTGTTCTCAATGGACCAAACCAATAACCCAAACATAAATTAATTTAGACCCTAAATTCACAATTTTTATGAATAATATTTTTCAAGTTTTTTATGACCACATACTGCAATTTATGTAAATTATTGAAACCGAACAATTAATTCGGTCTCCGTCCAATTCATGGAACGGACTCTGTAGCGTGCTGCTTTTCCAATCCGAACCATTTAAATTCGTTGAGATTTGTGTATGAAAAAGTTTCTTTATCGAGATATGCGAATGAAAATTTTGAATGATTGGATCGGAAAAGTAGGACTCTGTTTTTCTCTAAAAAAAAAAAAAGCAAAGTCGGATCCCCAATCCATGAGCTAAAGAAAAAGTAAATCTATTATATATATATAATCCTCATAGGTCTGCTACAGTATATTATACAGTAAATGCTACAGTATTCTACAGTAATGGCTATAGTATAATCTATAGTAAAAACTTTAAAAACTTTAATAAAATTTAATATGATATAAATGTAGAAAATCACAAATTAGAATATGGTATACTGGTATAACTTTATACAGTAACAACTTGATTTGTGATTTTGAATTCATTAATATGGCATTTGTTATAACCGGTATATATTCTACAGTAATTGCTACAGTATAATCTACAGTAACAACCTTAAAACTTTAATATGGTATATAACCGGTATAACTTTATATATAGTTAGAAAAATCACAATTAAGAATAGTATACGGTATAACTTTATACAGTAACAACTTGATTTTATGATTTTGAATTACATAATAGCATTTTGTTTATAACCGGCATAACTTTATATATAGTTAGATGTTTATCTTAGTAGTTAATTATCTTTTTTTTCGGTAATATCCTGATACAATCTTTTTACACTCCTCTCGATAATAGTCGCCGAAGCAAAGCGAGGCTCACTTCTAGTTCATGTATATTTTTTCTTATTTTTATTAAATTTTATAGTTTGTTTCTTTACTAATGAAGTATTTGTTTAATTAAAATAATAAATATATATGACTTGCGGGATATTATTATTTTATTAAATTCAGTTTCACTATAATAAATGAGGAGAGATCGGATTACATCCTCTTTTTTTTGACACATTTTGACACCTATCATTTTCAAAGTCCAAATAGTCGATGCAAACCGTTCAACATGATGGATATATTAAAATGTGCTTGGAGATCAAATTTTACATTTTTTTTGAATTTTTTTTACTATTTATAAGATGGTTACAAAATCGTTGTTTTCAGACCATTGAAAAATAACGATTTTGTAACCATCTTAATAAATAGTAAAAAAATTCATAAAAAATGTAAAATTTGATCTCCAAGCACATTTTAATATATCCATCATGTTGAATAGATCAGATTGACTATTTGGACTTTGAAATCGCAAAATTGACCTATAAAAAAACAGTGTCAAGACGTGTAAAAAAAAAGGGTGTAATTGGATCCCTCCTCATAATAAATTTATGTACTCAATTTTGATTAGCCAATTTATTGATTCCACGTATCGTGCCCAGAAAATTTTGGTTACAGTTATAACTTATAAGTGCATTTATTTGTTTAAGTGTATGAATAAAAAATATGATTTGATTGCGTAAACAGATTTTTTAAAGCCTTTTTAACCTTCCAAGGTTATCATAGCACGGATGACTAGTTTATTCTATTTTCGATCATTTGATTTTTTTTTATTTCTGAAAATTAAAAAATTGTGTGCACTATTTAGATATATTTGGTTGCGGTGAGCCGGTGACTGTACCCCACCCACCAGTACCACTAGCCTCTGTCGGTTACTTGCACCTCTATCATTATTATTTTTCTCGGCGCAACGCGTAGCAAATCTAGGGACTGAAAACATTGGTAAAATTTGTTTAAATTTAATAATGCAGCCAAAGCCAATAGAGTGAATCAGTGATATTTCGTTAGGTTTACCTGAATGCAATCATAAATGTCTGATATCTCCGCGTCGTCATGCTCTAATTGGGAAATATGAAATATCCAGTCCGGCCTAATTGGATACATCGTTCTTTTTGCTGTGTTAGTTTCTAATCGTATCTAATACAATATCCAGTCCGGCCTACTTGGTTCGTTCGATTTTGATTGGATAATCTGAACTAAAAAGTGAGATTATATTTTTCAACAGCAGGAGGCCGACACATGTGGCCAGAAAATTTCTGGTTTTTTTAATATGAAACTAAATTTTGTTGTGGCTTTAAACAAAGTTCCACCATCCACGCCACCCCTGTTGTCCAATACTTTGTGCAAATTGTTCTCTGTCTTTTTGCTATTCAATGTTTGCACGGATCAAAGTCCAAATCTCAATTTATGTTCCCGAGTCTTCTCACAAATTATTTCTATTAAATGAGGAAGCGATTAGTGTCTCCAACAGCTGTACCCCAATCAATTTGTCTAACTACGTGTTCACAAATTATTTGACAGTCAATTCTCTTATTGCCTTTATTCTATTATATTTCTATCAAGTTTCTTATTGATTGGTCACTCCGGACATTTTAATCATTGATAATTATATTCCAACATACTTGACATATTTTCCGTCCAACCTTCGCTCTGATACAATTGACCTCGTGCGCTGAGTAATGATACAACAACCAAGTAATGAATACGTGATTTGTTACCAACAAAGAAATTCTACCAACATTGTTTTTTGATGAAAAATTAGGATCAAACTCTAATAAAATTTAATTTTTTTGGATCGGGATTAGGAAAAATTCATACTAACAATTTCATATAGGGTGAGAAATGTTTGTAGTTTAAATCAGTATTATTTTTTGTGTTTGACACTAATGTCTAAGGGCGTTCCGGCTACAGTTGAAGACAGATTAAAGAACAATTATTTGAGACAAAATGAGTCAGACGCATGATCAGACTTCCTCACTCTTTCATTCATCCATTAAGCTAATGAATTATGCAACAAGATCCATTTTTTATAATAATTTAAACCTAATTAAACTTAACCGATATTTAGTGAGGACATGAATGTCATTCAATAAGTATATATTCTTTAAAGTATATTAGATAGCTATAGCCATGTTAATATATTTCCAAAAACAACATTTATATAAGAAGAGGTTAGCTTATGTGAAATTATTTGATAGACAATGAATTATCAAATAAATTAAATATAATTAACTAAATCTTATTAATAGCATAAACTAGTATATTCATTTTAGGTGATTTGTATAACAAAAGTTATTCAGCCAACTATTGAACTAATAAGTAAGAAACTTTAGACACATTTCGGGAGATTCGAAATATTTTGAGGGACATGTTATGTTAGTGCTCGGTGCAGCCAGTTTACTAAAGACCAAGATTAGCATCCATCTAAAGTTCAAAACAATAGCTCCTTGTAGTGATGACACGTGTCATCACCTCAGAGCAAGAAGCAGCTACTGTGACGTGTCAAACGCACAGTGAATTCCAGCGAAACTTGGCGGGCCCATCACCTTTTATGACCTTACTCCCCTATATCTGCAGGCAAATATATTAACAGATCTTATTGTCTTCAGTGCAGCGCAAAATCATATATTTTTCATCCCGTCCATTGATCATGCGCTGCGTGAAGCCAAAAATAGCTCTGTAATATGCATTACCCATCCAACTCCGTGCACTTTTTCAAATCCGCTTCTTCTGGTTCTCCCTACTTCGATTTTAGCGGCTCTACATATTTCGAAATTTTTATTTTTATTTCAACCTTAAAATTGTAGATAAATCCTAGGCCATGAACCATCTTACTCAAGTTTGGGAGCTCTTTCTGAATTTTCTTAAATTCAAGATTTACCTTTCTATTGTTCTCTATAATCAGATATCTTATTTATTTTTTATTATGAAATTATAAACGTATATCAAATCTCATCATTATTTTATAGACATAATATGTGAATATATATCATGTTGATGTTGTTGGATTTCAAATTAAAATTTTATTTCTAGAGATTGTCAAGATTGATATTTCTTTCTTTCTTTTGGTACGACAAACACGTAATACATTAAAATTTGACATACGATAGGTACCAAGGACATATTTAAACACGAGCAATTCTAGAACTATGTATGGGGCGGAAGTTTCTAAAGTATATATATTTTAATTTTTTCTATCAAATAAATCATACGTCTAATACATGTACTAATAGATCTCGCATCTCAGAAGACACCTAATTAAGAGCCACAATTTTGAACCAGTCATTTTACAGGGTAATCCTGCTTAATTGCTTATCCAGTAGATAAACCAGAGGCTTCAAAGAAAAAGAGAGGTTAATAACCGGGATTCAATGTGGCAAATAAGCTGGCCATCATATGGTTTTTTACTGACACGCGTCCGTTAGAGAATTAAGAGCCACAATTTTGGGCGCACTTTCAAAGGAAAGGTTTACAAGCCATTAGAAACACAAGAGGCAACACAATAGAAAGGAAGTTCGACCACAAAAAGTCACTTCTCTTGGTGGGAGATATCTAAATGCTATATGAACTGCCACGTGTCCAACCCCGTGAAACGCTAGCCACAAGGAGCGAGCGGCTTCTGGAATTTTCCACAGAATGAGAAAAAAATAAGAAAAAGCGACACAAAAATCCCGTCCAACGTGGCGTCCCTTTTCTTTTCTTCCCCCTCTCGTCCTCTTACACGCTTCACTATTTCTATTCCTCCATTTCTTTCTCAAGCGCTCTTGCACTAACTGAAGAGCTTTTTTCGCTCGTCTCCAATGGATTCGAGTTAACTAGTCTACTGGAGGTAAGATCGAGTGTGATTTTTCACTACTAAAATCTTTCAATTGATGTCTGATCCGGTTTCTTCTCTTCTCCGTGTTCTGTTTCGCTGGGATCCAAATTCTAGATTTAGGTCTATAAAATAGTCTGATGTGTTCCAACTTTGGACGATCAGCTTGAATGAATTTAAATGTCCTTGGCTTAATTTTTGGATTAAATATTGATCACGAAAATTCGTCGATGCTTTCAGGGAATTTAAATGGAGTTGGGAGTGCCTTTTGTACTTTAGGAGTGTCGATTCTCCGGAGACTTCCGTCAGCTAGTGGCTTTCTGTTATTTTTAGTACCTAATCTTTTCCTGGTGGTGTTTCATGGAGATTCAGGTAATTGCATAATCTCCCTATTATCTAGTTCAGTCCATGCTTGGAATGATTGATAATTACTTAATTAGTAGTTAGTACCGATGGTTGTATTTTTTGAAGGAAAAGTATTCTATAATTACTTTGCATTTTTCAGATTGTAGCTTTTGCCAAACCATTTTTACATTATACCTGAGCAAATAAATTGCTTCCTTGAGGCATAAGATTGCTTTTTAGTAATTTGGTATTTATCAGGAAATTTGGACCATTGGGTTTTTATTAAATCAAGCTAGTCCATTATGTCTCTTTTTAGTAACTACTGGTGCCATCATTTTACAATTTGTTTTTAGAATAAGTTGCCAGAATTTTCCGAGGCGACTTCGGTTACAAATAATCGATTTAATTAATGTAATCTGAAAAAAGAAAACTGGTCTTTCGGTAGGGGAAAGCTTCATTCATGACAGCTACCATTGGCAGGAGTGATTTATTGGTAGATGAGACTTTACCAAAGATAATTCAAAGTTGTAATCCATTGTGCTTAGTATGTAATAAGTATAAACTTTTCAACTTGCCTTAATTGTGTATTTTGATCTATCTAAATTTAGGCAAGAAAGCCTTACACAATAACTAAGCAGAGGGAGAAGTGGACAGAAGAAGAGCACAAGAAATTTCTGGAAGCTTTACAACTTCACGGGCGTAATTGGCGCCAGATAGAAGGTACTTTCAAATTTCTATTAAATTATTAAATTCTAAATGTTATCATTTGATATCTAACAAATAGAGTATTATGACAGAGCATATCGGTACCAAGACGACAATCCAGATTAGAAGCCATGCTCAAAAGTTTTTCTCTAAGGTCAATTGTCCTTCCTCATTATAAACTTATCTCTGCCCCAGGGCCTTACTTATCTCAAAGTAAGTCATGCATTCATGAAAATCGAGCATTATAATTGTTCACACTGTCAAAGATTGGCTCTAAATTTTCTTATGTATGCACAGGTTGCACGTGAATCGACTAACAGTAAAAGCACATGCAACGTGACACCAATTCATATACCGCCACCTCGGCCGAAGAGGAAGCCGACACGCCCGTACCCCCGAAAATTGGGAAATGGAGTTTCTGGCAAGCAGTCCTTCCCATCTTTGAAAAAATCAGAGAAGGCTCTCTTGAAAGAAGAGAACGGATCACCTATATCTGTTTTATCGACTGTTGCGTCAGAGTCGGCGGGGTCTGGATTTCCAACTGTTTTAAGTGGTTGTGCATCCCCAGTGGAGTCCATTGTTGGATCAAATGAGCAGGATAATGGGGCCCAGTTGTCCGGATCATCTGGGGACGGACAGATTAGATGCGCTTCACCTCAGATGGCTATTACGGACTCGGTTGCAAAATTGCCTTCACCTGAGGTAATATAAGTTCTTCCATATATGAAATAGTTCTATTTATTTTCTTATTAAGAGATGTGAAGTTATTTTTATGTATATGCGACAAATAATAAATAGGTAAATTAATTAATTATTATTTGTAGTTAATTTTAATTAATTGATTTTTCTGTGAATTGCAATACTAGGAATCTGCACAAAGATCCGAGGTGAATACTTGTGCTGCTCCAGAAGAAGAGGTGTGTGTTGAATCAAATTCTCTGAGTTTGAAACTCTTTGGTAAGACAGTTGCAGTGAAAGCTGTCACTGCACAGAATATCGACACTGATAACTGTTTTACAGATCGAAAAATGGCAGTTGAGGCTGAAAGTACCTCATGGCATACTGGCATGCTACCTTTCTTCTACTATATGCCACCGCTTCCAGCAGAGAATATTTCACCTGTTGCTGTCGTCCCCTTTCCATTGTGCAGTCCATTTGGTGTTATGTCATATCCTCTGATTAAACCAGAGGCCATATCTCTTGAGGCGCAATGCATTCGTTCGGATGATTCAGCAAGCAAAGAAATGAGGAGGGTAGGGTCTTTCACAGGATCGAGTAGTGCCTCTAATGGAGATCCGAAAGAATGTCGGAATGCGGATCCTGTTGAATCAGGTAAAAGCTTGAAAAGGCTTGATAGTTTAGTTTATGGTAATGTTAAAGAGTGGAATGATCAGCCGGTTGGGTTTGTACCTTATAAGAAGAGATGTGTTGATAAGACCGAGAAGATAGAGGTTGAGGCGATGGAGGAGGATGGGGAGAGCAAATTAACTAGGCTGTGTTTGTAGCTAATTTTTCACGGCCTTTAGGTTTGCCTTCCATTTGGTGGTTTGTGTTGTTGTCTGTGTTAATTATAAATATTTTGCAAGGCAGATGCCTGACCATTGAGTGGTCTCATGTATGATTGTTGTAACATGTGATCCTATGGGCAAGAACCCGCAGGGTTGTAACTTATTTCATGAAAAGTGAGAGTGCATTATAGACTTCTTCACATAGTTATTCTAATTTTCTTTGGCACTTTACCATGGATCTCGGGGTAATTGAAATTATAGATGTTCGTTTGTATGGTAATTTTTTTTTTTTTTTTTTTGCCTCATTGAGATATATGGCTTTATTTACTGTTGGTAATCAGGTTGCCGAGGTTGCATAGCATTTTGCCTTTTGTTCATTTTCTATGATTGAAGCGAAGCAAAGCACACCGCATATAAAGACATGTTATGGAAGTAGGGCTGCTATTGAGCCGAGCCGGCTCATGAACCAATGAGTTGAGCGGCTCAATAAATTGTATTGAATTAGGTTCTAAACTAAATAAAGTCCGAACTCGACTTGACTCGTATTTTATCACTCAAACTGAGCTGAGCCGACTCATGAGCCAATGAGTCTCTTCTTTTTGTGCTTGCTGATGTAATAGGCAAAGGGTTGGAAAAAATATAATTTTCTTGCGGCGTGTTTTACGCTTGACATTATGCGTGAGCGAGATTTAGATGTATTAAAAACAACAGTCGTATTATTATTTTTGTAGATTCGTAAAAATATATTTAAAAGTTTAAATACATGTATTAAAAAATACATGACAAACGTGCATATGATTCACACTTAACAAAAGCTTTTGTAAAAGGCCAAAAAAAAATCAATTATTTGGTTCAAACTTTTACAAAATATAAAATTTATCGTTAACATTGTGTACATATTCCTTTTGTAAGAGGCCAACAAAAAAATTTAGCGATATTTGACAACATTTAAAGTTTGATTTGAATTCAGTTCAATAGCATTATTATAAAAAACTTGATTTGAATTCAGTTCAATCACATTATTTTAAAGCTTAATTTGAATAGTTTAGGTAAGGTTATGACTTGTAATCAAGTAAATGTTTGTTTTTTTAATGCTTGGCATGAGTTGAGCTCGTGAGTTATGATATGAGTTGGGCTCGCGAGTTATGAGCCGAGTTTGAGCCGAGCTGAAGGCTCAAACTCATTAAATTGAGCCGAGCTTTGTTCTTCAAGACTAAGCCGAGTCCGAGTTGAGCCTAATTAGTTATATGACAAGCTGAGCTGAGTTTTGAGCCGAGCTTGGCTCGTTAGCAGCCCTAATTATGGAAGACACATTTTTGTACATACATTTTTCAAATATAAGACTCGTAATTTGGGAAAGAAGGAAAGCTTTCTCGGATGAAATCTTGTAATTTTGGGAATCCGAAACGGTTTACTTGGATAATCGCAATTTGGTTGGAAAACTGGTCGCAGCAAACAGCCTCTTTTTTTATTTGTATTTTATTAAAGGGTCCGAGATATCACAAGCTTTTCACAAAAATTGAACCAGTCCTACTAGGCTGAGTCCGTGGTTCAATGCAAATAGACTTTCTATTCCATAAATTTTAAGGCAGCTTTAAAATCAAATTAATATACCTGTAATATGTTAAATGAAAGGTTTGAGGATGCTTAAAACATCTCAGGAAAATGGTTAATCAAGTACTGATCTATTAATGAAGAGTACATTTACCAGGGGCTTGCACTATTCATATTATTTCTCTGTGATTAGGGCTAAAGAGAAATTTTCTGTACATCTGGTGCCACATGCAAAACTAAAAATTGCCAATTGGAAAAATGTGGGGAAGGGACCCTCTTTGCTGGTCTTATTTACATTGCTTCATTATCTACTGATACTCTGAAATCGCTTCGGCTAGATATTACTCTCTTGTCATGGATCATGTTGTGGTTCTTCCACATTGTACTTCAGCAGTGCTGTTGCGCCGTGTTTATCCCACCATATCTTGGCTTGCTCCTCGTTGAAATGCTTCCGACTGAGCAAAGCGAGGAAATACATCAAGTTTAATTCATGAAAAGAGGTGATTAACAACTATGATAACTATGTATTGTAAATCAATTATTACTCACCTGAACCTCACTGTTTTCAGGCCCTTTTTTCCACCTGGCAAGGCAATAAATGTGAAATAGATGCCACGTTCAATTTGCTCAATTACTTCACCGGCGTTTCTATCAATAACTATTCTTGCATTTTTCTGGTTTTTCGGGGAACTGTTTGTAGGTTCGGTATGATCTACAGAAGTTATGCACATATCAACAATAGCCCTTTTGTCAAGGGCTTTTATGCTAGATGATTTGCATATTGTTTCGTTCACTGAATCTGACTCTTTTGCTGATAGTTTCTCTGATAATACATCCTTCTGTGCAAAATGTAACAATATAATAAGACTCAATATAAAGGTAATACAGCGACACCACATGTAAATGTGCTAATTCACAAATCACATTTAGGCTAGCATCATCTGGCAGATCAACTTGAACCATTTTGGTATCATGCATGGTAATCTTTTTTAGATTCAATATATTGTTTCGACCTAAGTGTTGACCACTAGTTTGCATAGAGGTTTGGAAATTTTTGGGCCCGAAACAAATATCAGTTAAACACTAAACAAGCCAAAAAAACCAAAAGAAGATATCATTATGAAACCTGTCTAACTTGAACATAAACAGCTTAGCATTCAAATTTTTTGAGGCATGAACTCAGAATTACCTGATTGGATAGCAATTTAATGACATCATCTAAAGCTTTACAATTTGCAGCTTCATCCCTTGAAAAAGACCAAGTTTCCTCGATTTTCCTTTTAAATTGCTGGATTTTGAGACTTTTTTGCTGGCACTGCTTAAAAAGAATAGAAACCTACATGAAACAAAAGGTATTAATTAAATGAAACCAATTTATTGAGCACAGTACTTCACTAATAAAAGGGAATATGACTTAATTTACCTCTTCACCTAGTTGTCTTATTTCCTCTGAAAGTATTTTATCCACCAAAGCGAGTTCCGACTCTGATCCAGGCACATCAGTTGGTGATGGATCGGACCACACCTCTTTTGCCATGTCAGCAGCCTTTTGCTTAGTACTTGAATAAAAACAACTGGTTTCACTGAAGCAATTTACAAATTGTACTGGGCAATCCACTTGGCCCCACCTCCTCTGAGGTCCCAAAACTTCATTTGCTGGATGTTGCCTTTTCTGGTCAATGTTTTTAGTTGACCTCGCATTATCTTCATTTAAGCTCGCTTCCTTAAAGATGCGTGAAACCTTAGGCGTGTATGCTCTTATCTCTGTCAAAAATTGCTCAACTCTGTTCGCTCGCACCGTTAAGTTCCCCTTGTTTAACATAGACCCAGGATAATTTTCAAGTTGACTAAAGCATTGGTCGCAGACCCGGTACTGTCTGCCTCTATCTGGTGCCAGGGCCGCTTTCAAAGCCTTATTACCGCTACATGCATGGCAAAATGTAGACCCACAATTGTAACAGTTATGTTTCTTTCTCGTGAAACCAAAAACAGTTTTGCACCCGGTACAAACCGACTGATCTCTGCTTGAAATTGACCTGTGGAAGCAAACCGCAGCTGTGAAATCAGACCCACATGCTATACTCTCTACTTTCCTATCCTCCAAAGTGTCCACAAAGGCGGGAGCGCTTCTATCCGTTAAATCGCCTAACCCTAGTTGACCATCGGAACCTTTTCCCCAGGTAAAAATTCTCCCGTTGGAGGTCAAAATTGCCATGTGAAACGAGCCTGAAGCTATCTCTTTTACAAATTCAGTTTTGAGCAATCCGTCAACACAGGTTATCGAACCATCCCGGGCCCTCGGATTTCCTAATTGACCGTGCATGGCACTACCCATGGTAAAAACCATGCCAGAAACTGTTAGTGCAGCTGTCAGAACTGTACCACACGCAACTTGAAGAAAATCACAATCGACGAGAGAAGCAACACAAGTCGGGATAAGTTTTTTTTCTCTATCTGTGTGACCTAACCTCCCTCTGTCACTGTCACCCCACGTAAAAAGCTTCCCACCCGGATTGTTACTTTTAAAACTACCAACTATTATCTCAACTATTGCAGCTGTATGCCATGGACCACAAGCAACCGATTTCACTCTCAACCCTTTCAAAGATTCTACCTCTTTTGGTTTAGTGATACCTTTTGTGTCTCCATGGCCGAGCACACCGAAAGTCCCCTCACCATATGTGTATAGTGTACCAGAAGAAGATATAATAGCAGTGTGCCAATTCCCGCAAGCAACCTTAGAAATGCAAATGCCATCCAAGGGCCCACCACATACCCGATATGGAAACCAAGGGATCTTTTTGTCTCCATTGCTGCTTTCACCCCACTCATAGATTTCACCGGAAGTGGTCAAAGCACAAGTGTGATTTGCGCCAAGTGCAAGTGTGTTTACACGCAAATTAGAAAGTGATTCAATGATTTTGGGATTAGATATATTGATATTAGTTTTGTGTCCCAATCTGCCATCTTTTTCCTCGCCCCAAGAGAAAACTTCACCTTGTTTTGTGACTAGAGCTGCATGTGTTTCCCCGCAAATGATTTTTTCAATTTGAAATGTTTGCACCGAGTCTAATAACCTAGGAAGTGAAGGGTCACACTTAGTACCTTTTGCATTTTCTAATATAGCCCCGGGTACTTTTCCCCACATGAAAATATCCTTTAAATTGTCACTTCTTCTATCTATGGAAAGAGATGCTTGGTCTGGTAATTTTAATTTCGGTGCTAGACTCATTCTCCAGTCTCTTGTTACACCAGTTTGTATTGCGTTCTTGGTACCTTTTGGTATGTTAGGTTGTAAATGAGGAACAAATTTCTCCAGAAATGATTCGATTTCGGAATGCTGCTTCAGTCTCGGAGAAAAGAAAAATTCAGAAGAAGAATCTAGTATGCTAGGTTGAAAGTACCGGCTTTGGTTACACCGAGGGCTGCTGTACAAGGATCGTACCTTACGTAAGGAAAAGAAACAAAACATATATTAAGGTCCTATAATTAGCTATACATGTTCATGTATACCTCTCAAAAACATTGAAATTACGTATTTCCCCCATCTTAAGTTAAAAAACTCACAAAATTTACCCATTTTATTGCCTTTTCTATCAAAAATCATTTTATATTTATAAAGCACCCATTTTATCCTTTATTAAAATATAAAATATATGTAGCCTATTTGAGAAAAATGTCAGTCTTCTAATTGGTCCAGTTTCCAAGGGCAAATGATTAATTATCTACTTCTGACATATACGCGGTGACATTGAGATACACTCGTGTCTTATAATTAAGCAAAGTAAAAACCTTCATGCAGGTACCACCTAGACCGTACACTACAACAAAAATCACAAATTAACTGTGGTGAAAGATCAGTGATTCTTTACTGACCTGAGATACTTTTACCGGTTCCTGAATTGTTGCTAATCTATGCTTTCTTCGAATAAAGCTAGCAGGGCTGTATATGCAACTAGTCGTTTGTTGGTTATGCCTAGAATCTGTTAACGGTCTCGACTGGCGTGAACCCGATATCAGTGATGTCAAACCAAGAAACCAAGTGTCAGCTTGCTCTTTATCCTTGCATATCTGAATTGCATATCATTCCAGCACAATTTAAAAATTGATTAATGAAGCAGTTATTCAATTTATGGAGTCATGCCCAATTGTTATTTCCGGGTAAAGATTTAACAGAGCAGTTTTGGCTTAATGCAATGCACGAACCATATGCAGCGCTGTTTTTATTCTATAGTCCATCCGCTGCATGAAGCTAAAACTGCTCTGTTAAATCTTTACCCTTATTTTCTTTATTGGACGTGAAACCATGTGATTATACCTCAATCAACTCTCAATCATATAATTATACAGTTTGATTTCTTGCACATATATGTTATTAAGCAAAGCAATTGCCAAGAAGGAAAATCAAAAGAAAAAAATAAGGAAAAGAAAATGACTTCATCTGGTACTGAATATCACATACATATCGGTAACCACACTACTAGCACCTAAATTCAGGCCGTCAATTACAAAATAAGATAAAAAGAGAACAATCGAGGCAAGAGAGAGTTACCAAGTCAATAGAGCATTCACCATTGTCATAGATTAGTGACAGGGACTGTGGTTCCTTTTCAGGCCGCCTTTGTCGGAGAAAATTAACCTACATAATTTATCAAGCAGTGTAAATTTAAAAAAAAAAATGCTGTTGTCTACTTGAACTTACAGATACCAAAACCAAGCCAGGGTGATACTTACACAGTTATACTACATGAACCTTTTTTTTCAAATTTTTTATTAGAGTTTTATGATTTGGTTGAAGCTTAAATAATCCTAGAAAAGTGAAATAATAAACAAATCTTCAACTAGAAATTAAAAGATGGTGAAAATGGGCAAGAAATAACTAGAATGAGAAAATTGAGATCCAACTGATGAGTAGCTGCTACTACCTAGTACATACTGGTACCAGACTTGGGCAGTAAGATTATAATGTAGGGTCTGCGTACCGTCTTTTGACCAAGAAGAACATTCGAGACAGTACTTAATTCTAGATTCTTCTCCTTATCTGCTGAGTACCAAACTAACAATTTTTCATCCTGAAACAACATTTGAAAAAAATTGAATCATCAAAATTGACAATGTAATTTGCAACATGAATGTATATATACCTAAATTAAAAAAATTTATAGCACATAATCAGGTAAGGTTCAAAATTTCTTACAGTAGAGAGCCTGAAAGGACACAGCTTTGGTTTGCCTCTTTTCCCACATTTCAATAGATGTGCACCTTTCTTTAAAGCTATAATTGCCTTTGAAAAATTCAAAATGAAATAAAAGTATGTAAGAAATGGGATCAAAATAAATGTTGATTGGCAAAAGGTAATTTGATAACAAAATTTTCAATTTTCACGTTCTCTCAAATTTTTTTTTTTTTATGATGAAGAGTCAAATTGAAGAATTTATTTTTAAAAAAAAAGTGACAATTCATTTCTGGAAAGAATTTACATGCCCTGTACAAATGCAGATACAACATAATTAGGCTTTTTTGTAATCTTCAAACCCAACAAAATAGGCATTGGAATTTAGAAACAGAAAAAATATATTAAAAAAATGTGTATGATCATTAGCTGCTAAAATTGGAAAACATATACATTTGCTTCAATCGTAGTAACAAATTAGACCTGAAAAACATTACCAAAAAAAAAAATTTACTTGGAAAACTGAAATAGAACGAAACGAATAAAAATTCGAAAAAGAACAGCGTTGCAGTATCTTGCATCCTCTGATTCTCCTTTCTTAAAAATGATCACGATTCACGAGGCATTAAATGCTTCAAGAATATTTTTTACTTAAACTAAAAGTACAAGTAAAATAGAAGAACAAAAACGAGAGGAAAAAAAAAAAATTTCCTAGCAAGTATAACATGCATGTCTAATCAACAACAAAATAAAAAAAAATTAATGTCAACTCATACCTGCTCAATTCCTCTGTCAGAACACGACCTCTCTTCAAAACTTGCTTCCATCTCCTCCAAAAAACGAACTTGTTTGAATATCTATCTTTTTGCGGTTCAACAAAGGCGAAACAAAGCGTTGCTGAGGTGACCAAAAGGAAAGCAAAAGCAAAAGCTGTGAACTTGTAAGGCAAAGAAACAATGAGTTCGGGATTCTTGCTCCCAGAAAAGGAAACAGTGTCGCTTGTGCTAAAAGAAAAGAAATCCTGAAAACGAAGACTTGTTCGCAGTTTTAGAGGTACGATTTTCTCTGCTTTTCACGAATAAAAAGTGAAAGGGGTATTTGAGCGATTATTGCTTCATGGGTGATAGCAGAGGTACAGTTACACTGGTACAGTAATGCTTCTCTCTCTCTCTCTCTCTCTCTCTTCTGCCACACAGCAGTAACAGTCCTCTCTGTTCTAATATCTCTCTTAAATTTTCTGTGTCATTTCTTCGCTAAACAAACTGTGTATTTAACTCGCCTCGTATAGAATGCAGAGGAGAGAGAGAGAGAGAGAGAGAGAGAGGAGGGTATACAAATTATAAGTTTTTAAACTTTTACGATTTCACCCAATTAAATTTATATTTATATTTTTACTCTGAATTTGACTTTCCTAGCTGGCTGTAAATACACATCTACATCGTGTCGTGTTGTGACGTGACTGGTCACATTTGTTATGTATAATATATTTATTTTTTTGTAATTTTAAGTAAGTTTATTAAAAATTCACCATAATATCCATATCTAACGGTACTGATCATGCGTGACTCGTGCGACCACATGACATGTCGTGTTGTGACAAAATCAGTTCGCGCGTCATATTATGTCAAATTTTCAAAGAATGGTCACATCATACGATTGTTGATGATACAGAACATGCAAGTCACGACACGTAACCAACACACGTGTTGTGTTGTGCCGTGACGTATCCGGTCACGGGTCACGGCATGGCTTTTTTAGGGACTGTCTAATGTAAATAAAGATCTTTCTAGGGATATCTAGGAATGATGTTCAAATATTTGAAAAAGGGAAGGGAGAGCACGTGTGCGCCGTAAGCTGTCCGTGTTGCCATTCGGCGTTGGATTTTTGTTTTCTACTTTTCCTCAAAATTAATTTACTGTCGTTTATCATCCGCTTAGCTGTATACCCCGGTGTCTCCTTTTCTCACCAGACACTTCTACAAATATCCACTAGCCTCAATTAACCTGGCGATCATATGATAATAATCCCGTACTTTAACGCCACGTCAAGAAATAGTAAAATAACGTATATTTTAAAGTGTAAACTCTAAAAAAAACTGCGTGTGTTGGGGGCCGTTGAGCGGACTCTTAAAATTCTCGTGTGAACTAACCAAAAGCGGGTTGCAGGTAACAACTAAAATACTCCGAAATTGACCCGGTACAAAAATATAATCACGGTTTAAGAAATAGGCAACATTAATGGAGGCGAGAGAAGCGGGCCGGGACATCCGGTGACAGGCTGCCTGGGGAAGAAGATCCGTTAAGCAGATTTCGTAGGGATTAGGTTGCGTATGGTGTTTTCCATTTTTATTTATTTGGTAACTTGGTTATTTATTTACCAATTAAGTATTCTACGGATGTACCCGTTAGGCATAATTCTAAAATGATAAAATCGCGTAGCCGCTGCTTCATCCGCACATGCATGCAATCATGGGGACTTGTGTGTGTTTGTTATGTCACCTTGTCACGACAAATAAACATTACAAATTTTCTTAAAAATATAAACCTAAAAGAAAAAAGAAAGCTATGGATTTATTTGTTTAAAAAAAACAGAAGCCGTTATATATCATTAAATTTTCTTGTTTCTAGATTAGTTCAATTCATCATACCAAGAATGGATTCGTCAGAGTGCAATTATTTATTTATTTTATTTGTTTTGCAAAGAAGGTGCAAAGCCATTAACACGTGGTGTGGATTTGTCACGTAGCAATTTTCTCCACAGGACCACATGTGGAGGCAAGCAAGCAAGCATTAGAGTAATATTATTTGCACGATTGCAAATTTGCAATGCATGTGGATTCATTTATAAAATAAATTTAACAACCGTGTAAAGAATTCAAAAGAAAGAGCGAGAGATGCAATTTAAGTTCATGACATTCACGTACGATAACTTGGAAAAAGGTACTAAGTGTGAATGTGTGATTAGGTACACAAATTTCAATCTAAGGCTCTGAGCCAAGCTGGAAAGGATGTGCTACAATAGTTTGATTTTCTGTGGCTAGAATATAATTTGTATTGCAGTGTGGCGGGTTACCGACATTGGGAAAGGAAAATTTGTAGTCATATTTTCAAGGCCTTGCTGTTGAATTCATATCACTGAAGTAACATAATATTTCTGTTTAGATCCAAGTCGTCCAATCAAAAACCGCACAAATATTAAAGAGATCCTATGTATTTTACCTCGGACCGGATTAGTTTGAATTCTGATTGAACAATTCGTATCTAAACAGAAATATTATGTTACCTCAGAGGATATGAATTCCTTGTAGTTTGTATGATTTTTTGGTATTTCTTTTAGGCCTATTGAATGTTTCTATGGTATTACACGGAGCATTTGAAATATAGGATATCTGATAGAATTGGATTAGTTAAAGTCATAGGCGAACCTCCTTTAAGAAATTGAGATCAATTAATTCTCATTTAGTTTCAATTTTTTGTATTGATACTTTAATTTTCTATGTAATTTAGAGTAAAATGTTACGAGTTGTGAAAAATTAACCCCATTCACACTAAAAAAATTGTACATGTTTAATGATTTCTCATTTACGTTTGATTATCATATTCTGAAAGTCTGGCTACATCCTTAGTTAAAGTTAAACAAGAATTTTTTCAAAGTCTATTTAGAATATAGGAAGGGAGAATTTGCTTTAAGATCCATGCAAACTTAAGTTAAATGATATTAATTTAACCTGATTAATTATGTATCTTATTCTTACCTGATCTGAATTTGATTGTCAGTGACTCGTCTCAGATAATATACACGGACATTTTGGACTTTCTAAGTATCTAGAAAAACGGTGCATGAATTGATTTCTGCAACTGTGGGGCCAAAGTACTGTAGAAAGAATCTCCTATAATTGAGGTGCATATTATTATTATTATTTATTATTTATTATTTATTTATTATTATTATTATTATTATTAATATTATTATTACGTCGACAAATCCGACACGTAAGAAATTGAAATTGAAATATAAATAATTAAAATTAATTTTAATTTAATTTTAAAAACACTGCACGTATGTAATTAATTTTGATCTGCTTTTAACGTTGAGAAATTAAAAAAAAATTGTCACACCTTTTACAAAATAATTTTAAGTGAAAAAACAAATAGAAATTAATATTCTTACTAACTAACATGATGTTTTGAAAGCAATTACATTAAATCTTTATATTTATGAAATTATCACACATATCTGAATAAACTGCAAATGAAATTACTATTTAAATTTTGAAATTGGAATGAAATTATCAATGCATGCATATGCTCTTTGTGAGTTATAATATTAACCCGCACATAATAAACATTAATTAAAATAATTCTCTGAGATGGAAAAATATAAGTTTTAAATTGATTAAATGATTCCGATAGAACGTTAAACGAGAGTAGAGTGGGAAAAATGGCACGGCGGAGCCAGCTCTTCCACGGAATGGCACGAAACGGCACGGCACGCGTGTTAGTCACGTGCCGTGACTCGCGTGTCCTGTGCCTTGACCATTCGCATGTCGTGTTCATCTTTTGAAACTTTGGCACAGCACGGCACGACACGTGAAAGATTTAGTCACTACATGGCACGTAGTCACGCGAGTCACGTGTAATTAGAACCATTAGATATTGATTTAATGGTGAATCTTGAATAAACTAATTTAAATTATGATTAAATGGTCACGTGAGTCACACGAGTCACGGCACGTTTAGGCACGGCGTGACTTCTAATGATCGATCCAAACCGTTCAACATGATTTCCATATGAGAATATACTTGTGGGCTAAATTTTTTATTTTTTAGAATTTTTTTACTATTTTCTAACTACCTTTCTCTACTTTTTTTTTTTACTATTTTTTAACTACCTTTCTCTACTTACAAAATCCGCTACAAACACTGATCCTATAACAACAGTATCTGTTGCAAAAAAAAAATGTGAAATGCTGGATTTGGATAATTGGATTGAGCAGCGTGATAGATTGTGCCATGCTGCTGCCTCCTCTACGGAGGCATTTCTGACAATTTGTTAAAGTTGGAAAACTCGAGCACATCTACAAATTGTTGTTGTGGGCCCAATCCTCAAATGAAACTTGCGTTTTTTGTTCATTAATATTCCACTTCAAAATTCAATGGTGTCGAAATAGTGACATTGCTATAACTTGAATTCGAAAAAGTTCAATTTTTTTTAATTTAATATATTTGCTTAAAGCTCCATTTGTGATACCTGTAAAATTGAGGATTAAATTGAAATAATCCAATTTATTGAATACTCATTTCAGTTATATTTCTAGGAAGACAGGAGTAGGTCCGATGGGTATCGGACCTACATTTAGGTTCAATTAGCTCTGGAACCGTACGATTAATATCAAGATCTATGTACACGGAAATTGATACAAACCTGTACGGATTTGATGCAGATCGAATGGTCATCACACCCATCGAACCAAGGTAGGTCCGATGGGCATCGGACCTACTCTGATTCCATTTCTAGGTGCTTAACTGGAAATATCTAATTTCTGACGATAATTCGATAATTTTTTAATAGTCACATCTGTGATCTGTCTGATGCTTTTTTTTTTTTAAAGCACTTCTAATTACTAGCCTCATTTGGCTAACCCCTAAGATTAATTCTCTCTCCTTTTGAGATATATTTTTTTAAAATCTGTTTAGTATCCTGTAAAAGAAGGAAATAAAAAAAATGATAGAATCCTTTTTCTAATTCCTTCCCACCCCTCCATCAGAGGAAATTAAAGAAAAAGTGTTCTTTCATCTTCCAATTCATCATCTAATTGATACTTTGTCTAATATTATGAAGAAAGCGTCAGTAATGTATCTTAAGAAGCAACAATCTCGAATTATTTTGAGTAAATATTTTGACAGAGCAGTTTTTTTTTTTTTTTTTGGGTTAAAAGCCTATAGACGGTATTGATCCAGTGATTTACAAGATAGCTATTACACATATTTTTTTGTTTAAATTAAAAAACATTAAAACTTATACATTGAGCTACTTGTAAAATTATCTAAATTGTTATGTCAGAAAATAAGATACGTGAAGCTAGAGAATGCGAATTGGTCTATTCGCGCCTGAATAGCAAGTAGGCAGGCCTTCCGATTTTCTTCTCTTGGAATGTAGACACAGCAGTAATTTCTTCGAGTTGCATAGCTGGCGGACTACGCTGCGTCAAACCCTTCCTTGAGGACGAAACGTCTTCTTATTTCCAAATTTGATGCTGCCCAGAGAAATGCACAGTCAAACACTGAATCAAACCGGGCTGGGATAGTCACCACTCAGAAAGGAGGAGGAAGAGGCACTGAATCAAACCGAACCAAGACAGTCACCACTTAGCCGAGATGGCACTGAATCAAATCGAGACCGAGAACTGAATCAACCGGACCAAAACAGTCACCACTCAGAGAGGAGGAAGAAAAAAGGAAAGAAGAAGAAAAAAGAGAGGAAGAAGGAGACAACTCTTTGCATTCTTGTCATTGGCAACAACCAAAAAGCACGTACCTTATTCACATATAGTTATAGCATATACTACGGGGTGTAATGAATTCACAAACCCTCAGTCGAACTCGGAGAGTCGAGATGGACGGACGAGACGACGAGCGTCGTAACTCTTAGACAGAGCCATCCGCTCGATTGAGGCGAAGCGAGATGAACTGGGGGGAGGGGTGGAGGGGCGGGGTGTAGCAGCTGGCCACGAATCGACTCTCAAACCTCCTTCGTTTCCACCTTCTGGATCGCTTTTTTCTTCTCTGCAGAGTTCCTTATGCTTCCATCTACGCCTCTCCTCGACAGAGTAGTTTTCAATTCATATAGCACACGAGTCATATGTAATATTGTCTTGACTCCATTGTCGGTGCGCTGCATGAATGAAAAATTGCTCTGTCAAAATCTTCACCCATTATTTTGGTGATGATTCCAAATCTTGTACGATTAAAATAGAGTACGTTTAAGGACAATAATGTTTCACGTCATACAAATGATTTCATTTATTTTGATTAATTTATTTACTATCCAAATTTTTCGAATTTTTACCCCGAGAGACATCCCTTGCAATAACTCTATTTCTTTTTCGAAAACTAGTATTTGATCTAATAACAAAGACAATGCTCTGTATGAGAGATTGCAAGTTTGAAATTCAAATGGAGAATTATTTGTAGATATTAAATAGTTAGGTGGCTATAAATGTGACCAAATATCATAACGCTTGCGTGTGGAATAACAAATTCAAATTAATGAAATTTTTATCTATGATAGACTCCTTATTGGAAATTTAAAATCTACACCCGTTTGTGAAAAAATACCTAAAATACTGAATAATCCAAGCCCCAATGAGTGTAGGTTTTTAATTTCTAATTTTTTTAAACTGTTACAGTCTTACAGATAAAAATTTATGTACAATCTAATTTTTTATTTCGATCAAACATTCATCAAATTAAGTAAAAAATATAAAATTATTTGTGTTCTGTCTAGATAGAATGTGCATGAAATGTGAAGCAACTTGAAGTCAATTATCAAAACATCAAACTATTTACATTTTTTATATGATATGATTCATTAATGATTTGATGTTAGCACCCCCTGCCCGGAAGAAACTAAAATTAATTAATACATTACACTCATGCTCTCTCTCTCTCTCTCCCTCCTTAATTTCCCTGATTATCATATTATATAATATACCACTGTAGCTACGTACCATATTACGCAACCAACGTTTGTCTTATTATTCTAATTTTATTTGAAATCGCCGCTCATCATATAAAGAAAAATCATAATTGATTTTTATTTATTTTAGCTCATGGTAATCGGTTCGTTTTTTTTTATTATGAATGCGGAAGGTACTGACACCACACTCATTCGAAAAAAGTCGGTCTCTATTAATTTATTTTCATAAACATATTTCAATAATAATAACGGTTATAAAAATGAGAGAAATTATAAAAATAATAATAAAAGAGAGTAGAAATCGATTGAAAAATTGATGTATTTTCTCTCTATATTTTTTTAACATGATACTTAATATTTTTTATTTTTCTATGTACTTTGGATGCAATTATCAACTATGGAGAATAAGTGAAGAAGTAGGGGTATTTATAAGGTGAAGTTGATGCTTCTTTAACGACTCAGATAACTGATTTTCGAAATTTGAGGATTGGAAAAATTAAAAAAAAAAAACATATTTTATCCATCACTTATTTTCTTTCAGAGCTCATCGCATCAAATTTCTATTGGAGTGTGTTTTGAAAAATTGATGTATTTTCTCTCTTCTTTTTTTTAACATGATACTTAATATTTTTCATTTTTCTATGTACTTAAATCTGCGGCGATTCCAAAGAATCATAGGACTCTGTAATTTCAAATCTATCCATTTATTTGTTTTGAAATTAGTGCATAAAAACTATCTATTTTGGAGATTTGTGTATGAAAAAAATGAATGGGTAGATTTAGAATTACAGGTCCTGTGATTCTAAGAATCACAGCAGATTTATTTCTCCATTTTCACCAAACTTCCAACTTGGTGTATAGATACATAAAACTCGGAATCGTAGTGGGACCCACATCTGGTTGGTGCATCGCTGCCATCGCTGGGCTTGTCCAACTTTTGTAAGTTGTACTTATGATGCTCCAAAAAAATAGAAGCGTTCAGCTTGAAAAATATGTTTCTAGTTGTGCAAATCACGAGAATTATTAGACCATTTCACTTATATGCACATAAAAAAACAATGTTTATTTTGGGTAAAGATATTAACAGAGAAGATTTGGCTTTATGCAGCACAAGAATCATATACACTGTTTTTTATTATATAGTTCATGCGTTGTATGAAGTCAAAACTGTTCTGTTAAAATCTTTTCTATTGATTTCTTACTAATGCATTCTCTTTAATTGGTCCAATGCATCTTCATGAGTATCCAATTTGATTCGAATCAATTATTTAAACGGATCAATGTTTAAAGCATGAAGCGTTATTATTCAACGGCTACATGCTTTAATTAAGCAACAATTCATTAGCCTCTTTATTATTACATTATCTCTTTATAAATAGAGATATTGAATCTTGTTGCTTTAATTAAGCAACATGCATTGCTTTAATTTTGAGTATTTTGATTTGATCTGAACGATCCAACGTGTTATGATAAGTTGCTCTAATTCCTTCCTTTAAATGACGGACATCGCTTCAGTATTATATGATGTGTTGTACATATACAGAGAGAGATGAACTATGGTGAGACGTAGAGTAAAAATTTGTTTTATTTCAAGTAATATTTTCATTTTGAAAATTCAAACAACCGATCCGAACCGCTCAACATGATCTCCATGTTGAAATGTGATTGGAGACCAAATTTTACATTTTTTGGAATTTTTTTACTATTTATTAAGCCACTTTGAAAATCGATTTTCAAAGCGGCTTAATAAATAGTAAAAAAATTCATAAAAATGTAAAATTTGGTCTCCAAGCACATTTCAACATGGAGATCATGTTGAGCGGTTCAGATCAGTTGTTTGGATTTTAAAAATAGAAATTTTTTGCGTGGAGTAAAACAAGTCTTTTACTCTACGTCTCACCATAGCTCAATTACACACACACGCTCTTGTGCCGTTTTAATTCAAGTAAAAATCTATATATTCGAACGTTGTATACCATTATGGTTATTATTGGAAAAAAAAAATCGGTCAAAAATTGAAACTAATTAATGAAACTTTTTTAACACATTATTGATTTTAAGTTAGGAATTAAAACGGATCAGATACGGAGTGGATAGTGGTAAAACCATATCAGTATACGTTTTTATATGGATGTATACGTTTTTAAGTTTTGTGTACAGATACAGATCGAATCAAACATTTATTAAAAAAAATACAATTTTTATTAAAAAAATACAAAAGTTACATAATATTAATCTAATTACAATGGTGAATAACATAAATTTTATATTATATATATTACTGTTTGGATACGGAAAATTAAAACTTAAAATCATACCTGCATCCGTATCCACACACTCACACAGACATTCAAATATCGGATATCCACGTTTAATTTTTGAATACTTGTTAGCAAATTGGTGGTTGGTTTTGTTCACGTCAAGACAAATTTGACTAACATTTTTTCCATTGCAAATTAAGAGCTCCTTAATTAAATCGGTGGTTAGGGATGATTGTTCTGAGATCTTTGTCGTTACTAATTGCATAATTGGTTTGGATAATGCAGCAAAGTTGGCAGAATCAAATATCCCCTTGCAATTTTCAAAGCCCCTACACCCACGACCCATGTGTTAGTTCTTGCTAGTGCACAAAAAAAATTAACAATAGACTAGGTTCGGTGGAATTGGACTTTTCCCACGTTACATCCTTAACTGAACTGTGTTACAATTTAGAAACCAAAACATATATCCGTAGGTATCTTAGGGTGTGCTCCACATAGGAGGAGAACTCCTCCATTAAAGGAAGGGAAATCTATTGATTGTCGGGCTGCCCACATCGTTCACCTGCTTCAGAAAAGTAAAAACGGAGACAGAGGGGAGGAGTTACTGTTCGGAGGGAAGGAGAGAAGGGTGTGGTGTTGATTTTTAACGAAATTTGTCACCTCTGATTCAGAGTGTAGGATTTACACTGTTCGGAGGGGGAGAACCTTCCTTTCCCTCCGGTTCTGGAGCACACCCTTAGACACATGCAATGCATTATTTAAGCACCTATATTTATAAAATTAGATTGATATTAAAATAGAAATAACTAAACTAATTGTAACAGTATTGCTCTTATGAAGTAATTTCTAAGATGAACAAGCAAATAAAACATTAATATTATTTTGCCAACATATGACGTTTTGAAAAGCAATTTTATTAAAAGAAATCTTTTTATTTATACAATTATTATACATCTATGAAATTGCAAATAAAATTTCCATCTAAGATTTGAAATGAGAATTAAATTACTGATGTAGATGTTTTTTTTTAAGCTTTGCAGGCACTGCGAAGTCGTAAGTGGAGTTCGCACTCTCGATCTTTGAGTAACCACCAGTGTTGTAAATAACGGTATGCGATCGTCAGACGGGCAGGGTACCACTAAATGATTAATTGAGAATAATCGGCCGATTAGTTGGAAAAATCCGTGATGGTTTGATCGCCACTAACGATTAATCGGCTTAAACAGCTGTTTTTTACAACACTGGTAACCACAGTCCTAGAACTTTTTCTCCTAACCAACTGTACTACCGTTCCATCTCATGTACATGCTTTATCAATCCGTAAATTGAGAGGATCTTGTGGACTTCTTTACGTAATCATTTCCTTTAACCTTCTTAAGCCTCCTTTAACTTCCTTAATCGCTTAATTTTTTCGAACATCGATTCCTTAATTAGAATTAAGATTATCTCATTAGATTAGTCTTATTTTGTCCAAAATCTTAAACCCTGCACGACTCTTAAGACACTTCTATTCTTGAATTAAACCTTCTTAATCTCTACTTACATATTAAAACAACCGAACATTAACTCCTCAGTGCGGATTAAAATTTAATTTTACTTTTGTTGTCAAACGGTCCCTGAGAGATGAAGTATTGAGTCAAACAATATCCGGGGTCCGGTACGTCATGGAACTAGTTGAAAGCTTTTTTTAGATGCGTTTCAGTTTTGCATGTCAGTAAATGCTTTTGTTCCCCTTTTCTATTCTTTGAACTGAGCATACATAATTATTACTGAATGCTTTTGGTTTTTGGAGGGCTAACTAGCTAGTAACTGGCAAGGCATGAAGAAGCACAGAAGCACCAACTGGGCCAAGAGCATGATGGCCTGAGAGACATGCAGTGGTCTCCCCTTGCACGGGCACAGCCACGTGTGACAGGTATAAGAGGGGCTAATGGAGAAATGCATCAGTGTCAGTGCAACACATTTCGTTTACGTAGGTCCCTACTTACATCTGATGAGAGAACTCTGTCCCATAAAGCAATTTATTATGTAGGTCATGGAACTATATATCAACTATGCATGCTGCATAAATTGTTGCGTGAATCATGTAAGCTAAAACATTATTATTCTTCTGTGTGAAAACTAATAGCGATGACATGAATTTCACATTATCATGTAAAAATAATTAGTTGCTTATTACATGACTCGACAATAAAAAAATCCAAGACAAGACACTTAATATTATTAAGTGATCTAATTGGAGCAAAAAAAAGAAGTTCCGTAATATGTGAGAAATAAATTAATTTACTGAAATTTGAAAGAAGGATCAAAGACCAAACAATTTTCACTGTACAAGGCCCAATGGCCCATATTGGAACTGGACTGGATAGTAAAATCCTTCTTAAGCAGGCCATGTTTTTCACTGTACAAGGCCCAATGGCCCATATTGGAACTGGACTGGATAGTAAAATCCTTCTTAAGCAGGCCATGTTTTTCACTGTACAAGGCCCAATGGCCCATATTGGAACTGGACTGGATACTAAAATCCTTCTTAAGCAGGTCATATTGGTACAAATATAACGATTTGCGAATTCATATCCTCTGCGTTAACTCAAAAGAGAATCTTTTGAGTTAATGAATCTCGACTGTCCGATCTGTTTTAAGATTTGTGCGAACTAGATCTGCACTAATATTAAAGGGCCCCCTATGTTATAGACACGAGCCGGATTGGCTTTGTTTAAAATCAGACGACTGAAATTTATTAACTCAAAAGATTCCCTTTTGAGTTAATGCAGAGGATACGGATCCACGATTTGCTGTCTTCTGGCAAAGAATACCGCTCTGTTGTTTTAGTTTAATTAAAGTGCGAGCATCTCAATTGCAGATGTTAATAAGAGATGTAATACCACTTAGTAAACTTATTAACATCTACAATGACAATAAGAAAACTTGTTTTATTACAGCTTGGTTACTATATCATTTAGGACAAAAATCGATTCATTAGGAGCACCCTATAACACACAATAAACTGGAGATACAGTATGTGTTAAGCAATTTCAAGTTCCACTTCACAGAAAATTTCCAAACAGTTTCCATTAAATCTGATCAGAAACAATTTAAAATTCTGAAATAGGAAGCAGATAACGAAAGCAGCAATGCTTACCTTTCTTGCTTGAATTTTTTTTTGTGTGGGGACGTTAATCTCCAATTAAATCTGCTGACTAATAATAAATGGCCTTAGTTCAGTTCTTGATATACTGTTATTCGAAAAATTCGTGCACTGGTAAGATATAATCAGATTTCTGATCCCTCAAAAAAATACCATGTTTACAAGAAATAAGTGCTAAAATATCTATGTACACATTACTAAAGCAACATAACATGCTATTAAACACATTAATCCTAATACAATTAAAAAAAAATCAAAACAAATGCAATGTTCCTAAAACAAAATCTAACTAACATATAATATTCTAAGGTATTCTAAACTGGCAACAATTGCAAACTAAACCGCAGGATCTCGACTCTCTCCTTTCGGGCTCACCAGGAGTAAGATTTCTATCAACTATACTAACTATTCTGACATGTGCTATAATGCTCCAATCGTCGCCGGTATTCCTCTGACACCTCCTCTCCAGCATGGGACAACCTCGAATCCATAACCCCTCCAACCCGGTAAGCCCTCTCAGACTTTCTGGTAGGGACTCCACTTCTGCACAGTCATAAATAGACAAGTACTGCAGAGATTGGATTTCTCCTATTGAATCTGGTAACGCTATACCCGAAATGTGTTCTAATTGCAAATGTTCAAGTGAACTAGCACTAGACAACCCTTGTAGTAACGAGCCCAATCCATCACCGCAACAACAAATGATGAAAGAGTTGCCTGTAATCAATTTACCAGGCTGGGGATGTCGATTGTCATGCCCACCATGAATAGTTAATGTTTGTAGATTGGTTAGATGCCGAAGCCACCCCGAAACATTTCTTTTATTATTACAAATTTCTAAACTAAAATCACTTACTGAGCTCAACCCCTCTATATCCATTTCTGTCCATGAGGTTACATTTCGGCAATCCGCAATGCTTATGGATTGCAAACTGGTGATACCAGTCCAGTTTTGTGGCAGCGATTCTAAACTTCTGCAATTGCGGATGTTTAAATTTCGGAGGCAAGTCAGCTGTACGGCATTGAAAGCTAGAGAAGTCAGTTCAGGGCAGTCGAAAATCTCCAACGATTGAAGTGTTACAAGTTGTTGCATATCGATTAATGGCAAGTGCTCCAGTTGCATGCAGGAGGAGACAATGAGTTTTCTTATAGAACTAAAACAAAGCAGAAAGCCATCCGGCAAAGATGCCAAACCTTGTATGTTGTCTATTAGAAGAGATGAGAGTGCCGGGAGATTTGGAGTGTTTGGTAATGACTCTAGCAACGAGGGATTACAGTGAGAGAGGTCTAATTTTTGTAAGCTTTGAACCCATGGGATGGATCTCAATGCACGGCACATTCCGATTGTTAGCATGATTAATTGTGAAAACGGCATCACTTCTAAAAGGGACCACTCTTCTAATTTTGGCATGTCAGAGAATGCGAGTTTCTCCAAAGAAGGGAACCCTTTAACAAGTCCAGTGCCGTAAAATTCATCACTGATTTGTCTCACTTCATGCATGCCAATTATCTGGAGATCTTTAAGAGATGCAATACCTCCGAATGATGGTAGATGCTTGCACTTTGTACAGGAAGTTAGTTTAATTTCAACTAAACTTGTAAGTAAAGAATCGGATAACCAAGGAGGGAATTCGAGCCCAGTATAGTTGTACAGCTGCAGCCGCTTCAAGTTTTTGTGAGGTCTGAGCAAGTTGAGCACTCTTTCGCTGTCATTGTTTGAGGTGGAATTACTGCGATGGTGCCATGTTAACCGCAATGAAACAAGGTCTTCTTTGTTTGATAAGATTGCATGTTCAATTTGTGTATCTTCAGTTTTGAAATTTTCAAGGTGCCATATGAATAACTCTCCTGTGAGGTTGAGCTCTTTTAACTCTCCCAATCCACAGCTTGTTTTCTTTTCACCAATTGTGAAATCAGTTAGTGTCTGTAGATGTGTCAATTTTTTTACACCAACAGGCATGTCGGTCAAAAATATACATCCCCTGATATCTAAATGTCTCAAGCTCTGTAACTTTGTAAGACTTTCTGGTAATTTCTTGATTTTGGTTTTTGGGAGCTTTAGTACCTGAAGGTTTAGGATATACCCAATTGATGCGGGCAACGATTCAATCGAACTACTTGACAGGTCTAGGTACCTTAAATGAATCAAAGAACCAACTGAAGAAGGTATAACTTTAATTTCACTTCTACTCAAATCTAGCACCCGCAGGAATCTCAGCATAACAAAAATTCTAATGAGAGAACTTTTCTCTATTGGATTACACCTTGATATAAGCAGTGTCCGTAAAGATTTGGCTTTCTTTGTTTCCTCAATCATACCCAAACTGGATGACCATTCATTAATTAACAGATGATAAGTTGTTTTATTAATGGTATTGCCACTGATATCTTTAGTTGCCGTGCAGAAGTGTTTTCCGGCAACCCATCGGGCCAGGTCATGCATTAAATCGTGCAACTTGCATTTTCTAACCCGCCCGTCTTCATCCTTCGTAGCCTCCAAAAAGAAAGACCTCCACAATAAATCATTGAAAATTGCATGACCATCCCGTTCATTGAGCACAAACCCATTAGATGTCCATTGCCAGATTAGGACCTCCTTTTCCAATTCATAGGCTTTTGGAAACAAGGAACAGAAAGCAAAGCATTGCTTTGCCTGTGGGCTTAGGTGATCATAGCTTAATTTAAGTACAGGCATGAGTTCACCGGTTTTGGGTTTATATAACTCCCACATCTCACTTTCCAAGACCTTCCTCCAATCAACCATTTCATGTTTAAAAAGCAATAGGCTCCCTAGAGCCTGTGCGGCTAATGGAATGCCTCCACATTTCTTAACTATCTTTTCGCCAATTTCCACAAAAGGCTCGCTCGGTGTTACCCCGGACTCAAAGGCTCGTCTCTGGAATAAAACCCAACAGATATTATCTGGTAAAGGACTCAATTGTAAATTTTCTAAGGACCCCATAACTGTGGAGACTTTTAGGCTACGTGTTGTTACAAGGACCTTACTACCTGAGATATTAGACCTTAACAGAATCTTTAATTTCTCCCACTTCTCCGGTTCTTCATTCCACACATCATCTAGCACAAGCAAAAACCTCTTCCCATGTAGCACCTCTCTAACTTTTTTTTGCAATAGATCCAGTTCGTTGACCTCACATTTCTTACCCGTAGTTAATTCAATTATAGATTTCAAAAGCCGCAACACATCAAAATTATCCGATACACATATCCAAATTTTCAAGTTGAAATATCTATCCAATTCCGATGTGCTATCGGTATACACCAATTGAACAAGAGTGGTTTTCCCAACCCCTCCTACACCCACTATTGCAATAACAGAAAAATTTTCACTGGTTTCTGCAGCACTTAACAACACCGCAACAATTCTCTTTCTATCCTCATCTCTCCCGATAACATCACCCGATTCAACAAAGGAATGAGTTGCTCGCTCATCCATGTTTTCCAATGGTCTCTGTGAGGCACCTGGTTCAAGTTTAAACTGAGACACCTCCTTAGAAAAAGAGTCCATTTTTTCTATGAGGTCTTTGATCTTGTGTGCCATCAAAAACCTAAACTTTAACTGGTTATTACCAGAAAAGAAATCACGCACCTCTCTACAATGGCTATCATGGGATGCCGTTTTTCTCCTTAACACCTCAAAATTGAACTCATCTAACACATCCTCAGCATGGCAGGCCACGTCAGTGAGCTTCTCTAACCAGTCTTGAAGTGCACGGTCCTGCAACTGCCTCGTCATTGCATCTTCGAGCACACTCTGGATCCTTTTAAAGACGCTTTCTAGTTTCTCCAACTCAGCTTTGAAGCCAGACCAGAGACCCAATTCTTCACGCAGAAGTGAACTCAACAAATTTAATATGAAACCGTATGTGGTTGATACTGTTGCAGCTATTATTGCAGTTTTCATCGGCATTGAGGAATCTGAGGTGCTCTTGTTGGCTTGAGGATCAATTTCTCTTTCTCTGCTTTTGAAACAAGAATTTATTTTTCTTTTTCTTCTTTTAGTTGATTTTCAGGATAAGGGTTAGTACAAGTTCCTTTGAACAGCCAATAATTGGTAGATGATAGGAACAGCCAATAATTGGTAGATGATAGGAACAGCCAATAATTGGTAGGTGTTGGTTTTTAATTTTAATGATTCTCTTGCAGGAATCTCCTACCTACCTTCTGTTACTTAAATCGAGGTCAAACCACCAAGCACCGTTGACTTTTGTTATTACTACTATGGTGCTTGATTTGTTATTACTTTTTACTATTATTACTATTGTTGTCGGAGGTAAAAGACTTGCTATCGATTAGAATTAGCAGGCAAGACATGTGATCGGAATGTAAGGTAAACTGAAATTACGATAAACTTGTGAGAAAAGGGTTTTTCTTAGGTGGGAACATTTTCTTGAATATAAAATCTTAATCTCACTTGAATTATTCTATTCGACCATAGTATCAGTTTCTGAAGCAATTGAATTTCATAAAAATAAAAATTAGTGATAAACATACGGAACCAAATTATATTAACAAAATTCCAGGCAGACAGATTCATCAACTGAATGTTTAGAAGTAGAAAACAAAGAGAAAAAAACATTCTCACAGTAAAAGCAATTCTAGGTAAGATGTAACATTACAAAATCAAGCAATTCTTATTTGGAACCCTCCTCCAATTAAATACAGATAGTCAAATACAACTTCCACTTATTATGGCATTGGGAAAATTTCTGCTGTTATAATGATCAGACTTCTTGTCTTGTTACCCTACAACCGACTCCGGGCCATGTTATGGTCGTAGAATAAGAGGTAGAGTAAATTCCTTACTCCACACTTGAGCTGTCAAATCAGTAAAATAGGAGTAAGATGGGGTAAAATTTGAATTAATCCCGAGTAAGGTACTCCACCCTACCAGGCGATTTAACTTACTCCACACTTACTCAGCCGCAAGACCCACTGTCATAGGCAAATATTTATTTTTCAACATCTTACCCCTCCAGACGGATTGATTTAAGTGATGACTTAAGCTGCCGAAGGAGGTATAAAATATGATGAGTAAGATGTAGTAAGCAACTTAATGCTCCTCAAATTTAAGTAGCAACAAAACATGTGACCCATGAGTACAGACTTCACTGATCCAAGTAGAACCGAAGCTACACAAGTCCTAACTATTCTCCTCAAGCTTTGATTAGTGAAGAAGCCTCAGCTTGTACTACGCACTTTCCACTTCTCAAAATCAGAAACAGGCAGCATGAATGAACTCGCATTGCGATGCCCGCCACCACCATATTCCTTAGAAAAAAAATTTAAGATAAATGTCCGTTTTAATTAGTCACAATCCTAATTGCATACCACCATCATATTCCTTAGAAAAAATTAAGATAAGTGTTCTTTCTAACAAGTCACAATCCTAATTGCATGACAAGAAATCATGCTGAACTCTTAAAGTGATGTAATTTGTGCTTACACATAAGGGAACCAAGAATCTATAAAAAAATGACTCAGTCAAAATATACAATGCTATAGTAAAATCGACATTATGGTTGCGAAACCAAGAGATGAGGATTACATTTACAATGGGAATATAATGATCAAATTAGAATATGTAAAAATATTCTATTAGAGTAAGTTCCTTTTCTTTTTCATTTTCTGTTTTGTTTGAGAAATAAAAATTGTTCAAGAGAGACGTGTTTGAAGAGAGAGAACAACCTGGGAAATAGGAGTAGTGTCTTCTGAATCTAAACTCCTGAGACTTATCTTAAGAAATTCGTCGTTCTTTAGCTCTGGAACCTTGTATACCACGGCCCCAATCCCCCTGAAATTTCAAGATCAAAACCTCCTGAATAACACGACTCGCATATGATTATCAACAAAAAACTAGGAACAAAAAACAGTCTGAAAATTAAGAGAAGGAAGCAACAAATGAGGACACTAATGACCTTAGATTTTGACTTCGGCTTTTTTCGGCTAGTTGATTTCCAAGCTCGCTCCTCAGATTTGAAATGGAATCAGCATCAACAGCCTGAAGATTATTAATTACAAATAAGAAACTAAATTCCATAAACAAAAAATTAGTTGAATTTGACATTGGAAAATTGTACTTACCAGGCAATGTCCAAACTGCCCAGAGGCTAGTGAAATTTCATAGGACTTGTCAAGGCATTCATTTATTAAGTTCTGTTTATGTGCCAAAGAATCTTGTCCAAGAGAAATCACATGATCAGGATCTAGCTCCAATAACTGCCAAATAGAGCATTAATAAACTTTGGAAAAAACAAACCGATAACAAATAATAATGAACCAATAAAGTGCGGAACATTTACCTGATTAAATAATAACGGGTTGATATTCACATTGAACTCCAAATTCATATCTTTTAGGCCGCTACTGAAGGCCTTGCTATGCGGAAGTTTCCACCTCCAAAGATCACCGTCTTCTATAAACTTGAAAAGTTTTTCTACTTTTTCGAGCTTGCTATCCGGTACAAGCTTTATGTCAGATGTTTCTGCGCCCAATAATTTATCTCTAAAGAAGTCAAATGCAATTGTGGCACCGCTTCTATTCATATCTATGATTTTTGTTACATTCTTTCCGGTTGCAGCATCATCCGATAACGCTTCTAGTGCAGTCTTATGGTGATCTAAGATGGTCACACTGAGAATGTACCAAAACACAGAATTACAAAACCTTCAGATTTAAGAAAAGTTGAAATAGATACAGAGAGGCAGAGAGACAGAGCAAAGATACCTATCAATTTTGGAAGACAAATCATTGATAAAACCTGGGGGCCCCGAAAAATCAAGGAGGTAAGCCTCGCTTATTTCATCTAAAGGGAGAGAATCACATCTAAAACAATAATAGAAAAAAAATTATGTTGCTATAGAGAACACAAGAATTAAGAAACAAGGTTGTGTTAAAAAACATTAAACCGTTAAATTCAGTAATAAGCAATTTGATAGTCAACCAAAACTATGCAATCATTTTTTTTAAATAAACAATCACAATATGCCCATTTGATTTTCAAAATATTTATTCTTTATTTTGATTTTGATGAAAAATTCAAATAAAATTCACTATCTTTTCTTTTTAATTCGTTCTATTTTCTCATTTCGCAAATAGGTCTGAAAAAAAATATTTATTATGCAAAATAATAAAATATAAGCATATGCAAAGAATCATTATTCTATAATGAAATAAGAGTAGAACTAGGGTGTGATGTGCTCACCAAACTCTTTGGTGAGCACAACTCTACATAAATTATCGGATTCACTTCAAACGAGATGAATCCAACCGTTGAAACCGATGTACTTTACGAGTGATGCGCGTACATGCAAAATTTTGAATTTTTTGAATTCATTTAGTCTCAAGTCAAGTGGTCAAAATTGATGATTTTTTGAATGCATTAAAACAATTTCATTTTGGATCATTCATTTTTCATCAATTTTGACCACTTGACTTGAGACTAAATGAATTCAAAAAATTCAAAATTTTGCATGTACGCGCATCACTCGTAAAGTACATTGGTTTCAACGGTTGGATTCATCTCGTTTGAAGTGAATCCGATAGTTTATGTAGAGTTGTGCTCACCAAAGAGTTTGGTGAGCACATCACACCCTAGTTCTACTCATGAAATAATTACCAATCATATCATTATCTTAAACATTGATTATTCAATTTTTTTAATTAATTTTAATTTTAATTTTATTTGAGCTCCTCTATTTTATTTACGTAGATACAAGGGCATAGGTAGGAGTATTCTACTGGAGTGATCCACAAGAAATGGTAGGGATAACTCAGTCGGTAGAGTAGAGGACTAAAAATCCTCATGTCACCAGTTCAAAACTGGTTCCTGGCAAGACAAAAATAAATTGGGATGAATTGGGTGGGTAAGAACTAATAAGAATATATATATATATATATATATATATATATATATATATATGATTAGTATATGAACTCGATTATTTATTTAATTCATAATATTAATATTATGAATATTAATAATGCAAAATCAGGAATTACATGATTGGTTACTAAGATGATTGGTTACTGAACCAGTAACCAAAAATCCACGATTCTTTCAGTTTCCTTTCACACGGAAGCAACTCATCATTTTCTCGTCCTATAAATACTGGTTCGATGCATGAGGAAGAACAAGAGGAGAGGTGGATGACCAAAGGAGTACCTAATTGGATCATAGACAGTATTAGGGAAGAAAAGAGCAGGAGAGAAGACGGCGGAGAAGTAGAGGTGCGCCGCCAGCGCCGCAAATGCTCCGTCGGGGCAGGGGTAATGATAAAGAACAGCTGGTTTCTTCATGATTTCCATGGAAGCGGTGGTGAATAAAGAATGCGAACCAGGCGATTTTATAGGAGACATAAGAGGGGATGATGGATTGAGGCGGCGCAAGTGCCGGAAGAGCAAGTGCTTACAAGTACAAGACATCAATTGCAGATTCTATGCGGTAAGCTCCGATAAGAGACTTTCTGTTTTAAAGGGTCTTCTCTCCTTAATTCGGATTTCGGACTGATTATCTGCGTATATTCTGTGTTATGAATTTAGCCCAGCCCAGCCCAGCCCAGAACAGACTTACGGGCCAGTTGGTCCGAAGGGAACTCTCACTGCCGGGTACGGACCTTACGGCCCAGTTTCTCTGGAATTCATATCACCTGTATCAAAGCAGCGTTTGAGTTTAAATCCAATCCGTTCGTTATATTCGCATGTAGTGATTTGCAAACGAGTAAGGGCGGGCGGGCACGGGTAAAACCCGGGGCGGGTCACGGGCAACGCGGGTCGCGGGTAACGCGGGTCACGGGCAACGCGGGTCGCGGGTAACGCGGGTCACGGGCGACACGGGACGGGTTAGCACGGGTATTTTTTTGAAAAACCCTACCCGGCCCCTCTCAAACCCCCCGGGCAACACGGGTCACGGGTCACGGGTAGGCGGGTTTAGGTCCGGACGGGTATTTTTTTTTTTTTTTGGCTGCTGTTTTTTTTTTTTCTGTTTTTTTTTTTTTTTTCTTTTTTTTTTCTCTGTTTCTGTTTCTGTTTTTTTTTTTTTCTGTTTCTGTTTTTTTTTTTTTTCTGTTTTTGTTTGTTTTGGGGGGGAAAAATTTGAATTTCAAAAAAAAAAAGTACACAGGTCTACGGGTAGATGGGTACGGGTTTGCGGGTACGGGTAATACGGGTACACGGGTCGGTACGGGCGGGTACGGGTTTGAAACGGGACGGGTATCACGGGTAAATTTTTAAAAAAACCGTACCCTTCCCTTCTCAACCCGTACCCGTTTAACCCGTGAACCCGTGCAAAACCCGTGCACGGGCACGGGCAGGGCGGGCACGGGTCCCGGGCGGGCGGGCACGGGTCTGACCCGTGGGGGTATTTGCAAAACACTATTCGCATGCATCTAAAAGAGATCCTGTACATTACAGGCGTGAATCAGATTTGATCCAAATTTTAATTGGACGTTCTAGAATTAAACTCAAATTTTAGCCATACTCGTCTGTCCTTTTCTACTTAGTTGGACAGAATTCAATCCAGAAATAAAATCTCATTTGGGAATTCTGACTAATGTTTTCAAATAATAATAATAATCCATACACTTTGCTTACAATCTCATCTTACATATTCAATATGCGGATTTTAATTCAGACTTATATATACGGATTTTAAAATAAACTATTGTTGGACCTTAAATAATATGAGAATATGTCTATAGAATTTACTATGTTAATTTCTTAAAAATTGAGTGAAAATATATCCTAAAATTTTTATTTTTTGAAAATCACTAATAATGAACAGTTATTTTCATGAATAGAATTCTTAATAAAATTATACATAATGAAACCCTAAAACTCAAAAGGGTGAATTTATATGAATTTTGATGTTTTAGAGACAATTTTGGGTGCACAAAATGGGGCATCCTTAATAGAAACCCTAATCAATTCCTAGGTGTTCGCATATACGTCCGCATGGACGGTGCCACATGTAGTACAATGTATTCGCATGACCGTATATATAGAACTGCATGACATTTTGAAAGTGACAGTATACCGCATACACATATCGACCGCATATGTAGTCCATGCGACCGCATTTAAAAACACTGATTTTAATGATTTGTCGAAGCATGATGTTGTATTTTGCAATTTAATTTTGAATACTTTATTGAGAATTTGTTTATGTTTTATATTTTAAATTCGAGGAGGATTTAAATATGTCATGTCGTTCGTGTATTATTCGTATCTTATGTTCTTATTTTCGTTTTCCAATTCAAACAGTTAATACAAACTACCGAATGTCTCCATATTTAAATATTATTGGATATTAAATTTTATATTGTTTGAATATTTTTTACTATTTATTTAGGTAGATATAATTTTTTTTATGGTTCAGAATTTCTTAAAAACAATTATTTTGTAAGGAATGCTGGGCTTTTTCCCTACTTCGGAAAATTGAGCAAAATGATTCTTTTTGTTAACTTTTGCCGTCTTTCTATCGTCTTTATTCGCCTTTGTTATTAGTCATTGTTATAATCATTTTGCTAATCTATTTTTTAATTGATCTTTTCGATGACCAGATAACAAATTCACTAGCAAAATTCTCGCTATAAAATAATAATTATTATTGCATGTTACTGTTAATTGATTTTATTTAATTTTTATTAATAATTATTAATAAGAATAACTGTATTTTTTTGATAAAAATAAGATTAACTGTATTAAATATTAAATTTTTTAAAAAGAAAATATGATTTCTTGTAACTATTTTTAAGATACAACTTATCATTCATTTAAGCTCACATTCCTACAATATTTTCGTGGATATTAGAATTAATTTGTAGATATTTGATATTCCTACATCACATTCAAATAATTATGCGACAACCGAACACATCCTTGTATGAGTTCGAGAATAACTTTTGAAGGCATTTTAAGCTACGCAAAATTTATATTTTAAGAAATTGAGCAAACTTAATGAATATGATAAAAAAGGACTGAAAACATGATATTAAACACTGTAAAAAAAACCTAGGGGTGAAAAAACGGAATGGATACGAACGGATACTAAAACTATATCCATATTTTTTTTTTCCGTATACGGATACAGAGAGGATATCAGATGGATCCGAATACGAATATAGATCAGATCAGATATTTATTAAACTATTATAAAAAAAATATTAAAAAAATGCTAAGTTCATAATATTTATCTAATTATGGTGAATAATGTAATTTTTTCACGAGGAGAGATCGTATTACATCGTTTTTTGGTGACATCGAATGACATCGTCCATTTTCAAAGTCCAAACAGTCGATCCAAACCGTTCAATATGATGGATATATTAAAATGTGTTTGCAGATCAAATTTTACATTTTTTTGAATTTTTTTATTTATCAAGATGGGTACAAAAATTCAATGTTCTGAAAACAACAATTTTGTAAAGTACTTAATAAATAGTAAAAAAATTCAAAAAAATGTAAAATTTGATCTGCAAGCACATTTTAATATATCCATCATATTGAACGGTTTGGATCGACTGTTTGAACTTTGAAAACTTTAAAAATAGACGATGTAATTCGATGTCACAAAAAACGGTGTAATCCGATCACTCCTCTTTTTTTATAATATATTTTAAAATATATGTTATATTTGAATATGAATAATTAAAACTTAAAATCATATTAGTAGCTATAAATATATTCGAATATCGGATATTCACATTTAATTTTTCAAATACAAATTGAATACGGATCGAATATATTATTCACATCATTTTCACCCCTAAAAAAACACATATTTAGTAAGCTTTAAACTTTGTACCGGAGACTAGAGAGCTCTGAGTCCTTTTTTTTTTGCGCGCCGAACAGGTTCGTGGAAAAATTCCATTGCACATGACCGATAGTAAAATAACACGCCAGGCCTACGGGTCATGTAAGAAAAAAAATAAAAATAAATAACACGCCTTTGGACCCAACCATCCAAACTTTACCCTTGTTTCTGAGAATCACGTGCAGTCCTCCCACGTCAGCGATCCGCAACATAGCACACCGATAAATCGACACCGTTGTTTACAACACCAATCCAACCGTCACAGACACTCGATCCACGAATCCACTCCCGACCCAAAATTAAAAACTTCAAAACCCCAAAAAATTTCGCCATTCTCCGTCTCCGCGCCATTTCCCCCAAATCCAAGAATCTTTTCCTTTATAAACCCCGACCTCTTCGAACTTCCAATTCATCCCGTACTTCAATTTCTTCCTTTCTCACCTCAAATCTATTCAAACAATCACCAATCAATCATGTCTGGCCGTGGCAAGGGAGGTAAGGGTCTTGGCAAGGGAGGTGCTAAGCGTCACAGGAAGGTTCTTAGGGATAACATTCAGGGAATCACCAAGCCAGCCATCCGCCGTCTGGCTCGCCGTGGCGGTGTAAAGCGTATCTCCGGTCTCATATATGAGGAGACACGTGGCGTCCTCAAGATCTTCCTCGAGAATGTCATCCGTGATGCTGTTACCTACACGGAGCACGCCCGGCGTAAGACTGTTACTGCCATGGACGTGGTGTACGCGCTCAAGCGCCAAGGTCGTACTCTCTACGGTTTCGGAGGCTGAGCTGGGTTGTTTAGCGGTTAGGAAATATAGTTGTGTTAGGATTTCAACGTGGTTTATTTTGTGCTTGCATTGTTAAAAAAATGTTCTTGTGTGCGTGTATGATCTGGATCTATGCTATTAAATGAAATAGATGTTTTATAATATCATGTGACCAATTGTTCGTCGAGGTGTGTTTATTTAATGTTTTTCACTGATTAGTGACTATATTTTCTTGGAATCCGCTGACGTATAAACTCTTTTAAAACAAATTTAACTGTTTGGATCTAAACTTAAATTTTGAGTTATTAGGCGATATGAATTTGTGATGGCTCCTCGCTTCCAAGTACGAGTTCAATTCATATGGCATCTACAGTAATTCAAATTTTGAATTTAGATTTGCACCGTTTGGGAAATTGGTTATTTGTTATTCCAAAACTTTCTAATTCTAAAAATGCCATCTCGAAATTTGAAATTATAAAAATGTCACTTTAAACTTTATTAATTCCTAATTTTGTTATTTATATTGTATTCTTATGTTATTTTTATTAAAGATTAGTTGAAAAATATTGTTTTGATATATGTATTTCTGTATTTCTGATTATACAATTTTAAGGTTATTTGTCAAAACATTAATTTTCAATTAATTTTTAATAAAAATAGTATAAAAATATAGTATAAATAGCAAAATTAGAAATTAATAAAGTTTAGAGTGATATTTTTATAATTCCAAATTTTGAGATGACATTTTTAGAATTAGAAGGTTTTGAAGTGGCAAATAGCCAATTTTTCCTTATTACTTTGACATGAATATTAAAGGAGTCTGCATTTCATTTTGAAATGGATTGGTTTAGAATTATATGATTGGATTGTTTGAATCAAAATTCAAAATTTGAGTTGCTTGGGAGAATTTGGTGCAATCAAAGAGGCCAGATCTACTGAAATAACTCAACTTAAACTCGCACTTGGATGTTCAAATTATATAGAACATATTTATGATTTTATTTTATTCCTAAATTGATAATTTTATATTTAGTTGTTGTGGACATCGAATAACTTTTTTTTGTTCGTATAAAAAAAAGGAGTTGGATTGATATATGATAGATAACAGGCAAAACAATTATCAAAATTAAGAAAGTAGAATTATAAATATTTTTTATAAATTGTATTTCAAATGTTGTTAATCTGAAAACTGTTTTTTTCTGTAGATCAAATATTCATAAAAATGAATAATTAAATTCTCATTGTTGATTGATGGTCATTTGATATTTAAATAATATTAAATTTGATGAACAATCTATATTCAATATTAGAATATATTCGCAAGTATACTATCTTAATCTTAATAAATAATTCATTGATTATTATGATTGTCAATATAACCTATTTTCAGAAGACATTTTTTTTTTTATGAAAGTTAGGTCTTATGCAAACATAGAGCGTTTTATGAGGTACGAGGATTGTTTTTCGAATTTCGTTTCTAAAAAAATATGCTGAGTGAAATGAATTTTAAAATAACTTCTATAAAAATTGTTTTGCGATATCAACACGTTCAACCGTACAACATTTCAATTTAAGAGACTGTTCGATTTGATTGCCTTCAAAAGTTAATTAAAATAATCATCATAGCAGGGTTGATTTTATTTTGCTGCTAGCTATGGCATTGAAAAAACCTATCAATATTCAATCATAACAAATGGCATTCAAAAGAATCAAAACAGTGTTCGATGGTCCCGTTTATTGTTCCGGCTTTTTATGAATAAAATAAGATAAAAATGTTTATTAGCGTGTTCGATGGTCCCGTTTATTGTAGGGCTGGCTGACAAATAATGATTTTAAAGAATGCATTGAACACCACATAGTTTGTTAATTTTATGGTCCGGAGAAAGAATGAGTTACTGATAAATGAAAAACAAAATGTGTCATACTGTAGCATAAATGTATTAAAGAGGGAGGTTATGGATGTACAACATGACTTTATATTTTCGTTTTTAAAGTTCAAACAATCAATCCAAATTGCTTAATATAAAAATATATTTGATATCAAATTTTATATATTTTAGGTTCTTTTTTTTTTAGATAAGTAGAAAATCAATTGATCTAAAGATTCTGAACCATATGAAATGAGAGATCTTCTATTTATTAAAAAAAATTGTAAAAATTTAGAATTTAGTCACTAGTATTTTTATATGAAAATGAAATTAAACTGTTCTCCTCGGCCATTTGATCTTTAAAAACGAAGATATAGAGTTATAGTAAAGACCGATGTGTACTATGCATAGTACTGTGATCAGGGGCGGATGCAGGATTTTGAATAATAGAGGCAAAAAACATACAATTTTGGCGAGCTTAATTTTTGTGTGAATTGAATGTTGGATGGGAGAGAAAGAGAGAGTTAGATAGACATATAAAGAGTGATGAGCTTCTCAACTTTTGGAAAAAAATAATATAAAATGCTAGAAGTTCTCAAGTTGTACACATTATACAATAGTCTACTTTTTTTCTTGAAAATGAATGAGAATTAATCATGTAAAATTTTCACAAATTTATGAGGATCAGTTTTAAGATACTCGTAATACTTACGTATAAACTATATAATAAAAGAGGAGGGATCCGATTACATCTTTTTTGGTGACACACTTTGACACCTACCATTTTCAAAGTCCAAATAGTCGATTCAAACCGTTCAACATGATGGATATTAAAATGTACTTGGAGATCAAATTTTATATTTTTTTGAATTTTTTTGCTATTTATTAAGATGGTTACAAAAATCGTTGTTTTCAGACCATTGAAAAACAGCGATTTTGTAACCATCTTAATAAATAGTAAAAAAATTCAAAAAAAATGTAAAATTTGATCTCCAAGTACATTTTAATATGGTGATCATGTTGAACGGTTCGGATCGACTGTTTGGATTTTAAAATCGCAAAATTGACCTATATAAAAAACAGTGTCATGATGTGTCACCAAAAAAGGTGTAATTGGATCCCTCCTCGTAATAAAAATATATATAATATTTAGGTTTTGAAATTAAATGAGTCAGTTGATTCTCATTTGATGTATGTCAATCTGCCTCTGATTGTGACCTCACTCTAATGTTAAATATATACTTTTGAATAAAAATATATCATACAATAGTCATCTAATTAAAAAATATTGAATCAAACGACTGTTTAAAAAAGAAACTAAATCGAACGTGTGATTATATTACATAGCTAAAAGGATTAGACGCACGTTAGTTCAACTGCACACCCACTAACCCAAACATTAACAAGTCTGCTCCCCGAAGTAACTCAAATTTTGAATTTGGATCTTAACCGTCCGATCAGAATCCGGCCCAAGGTGAAATGCACATATAAGCTTTAATATTCGAGCCAAAGCAGATCGGACGGTTCTAATATAATTACAAAATTTGATCCCACGATCCTTTTCCTATACTTTTTGTTGTCCCATTCGGCCATTCCCATTCCCACCCGCAGTGACGGCTCCTCGCTACCAAGTACCAAGTGCCAGTTGCAATCAATCAACCACCGACTTTCCTCCTTTCCCCTAACCCACCCATTCCAACCCTCCGCGTTTCACCCACTCCCCTCGTCTCCATCCCTGCCATGATCTCCTACAACGGGCCCATGCTCTGATCCAATGCTACCTCCCGCCCAACTCGCCATTTTAGCCGCGTCGGTTGTTCTCTTCGTCCCCATGGGCCTCGCCGGGTGGCATCTCAGTCGCACCAAAATGCTCTTCTTTAGCGGCATTCTATTTATTTTCCTCTTCGCTGCCGTACACCTCGCCCCTTACTTCCTCTCCGCTTCTCACCTCCTGCTCGCCTCCGTTTTATTCCCTTCCCCTCGCCCTTATCCTCTCCTCCCCCCTTCCTCCTGTCTACCTTTTCTTCACCGCATTTCCTGGACCCGTGCACCCGATCCTGTCTGGTCATGGGACCGATCCGCCCCGGTACACTCCTGCGGCTTCCAGTGTATATCCAATAGGGATGCGTCCATTTTGCTTAACGGGTCGTGGATTCTGGTTGCCGGTGATTCACAAGCCCGGTTACTAGTACTTGCTTTGTTACGATTGCTCCTTGACCCGGCATCTCTGGCCTCGATCGAGCCTGATTTATTTAAACGGCACAGCGATTACCACATTGCCATTGCCGACAGAGGGATCAAAATTGATTTTCTCTGGGCGCCCTATGAGAGAAACATAACGGATCTACTTGTTCGAGAGATCCAGCCTGTGCCGCGATATCCGGATGTGATGGTTCTTGGGTCAGGTCTTTGGCATATGTTACATGTCACAAATTCATCCCATTATGGTGAATCCGTGAGCCGTATTAAGGAGGCAGTGTTTTCTTTGCACTCACCTGTGCTACCTCATATGTTCTGGCTTGGTTTGCCGACTCTGATAAAATCAAAACTGAATACCGACGAGAAGCGAGAGAGGATGAGTAATGCCATGTTGGAGGCATATGGGCGGGAGGTGGCCAGGACTAAGATCCTGCGCCAGTCGGGTGGGCCTCTTGTGTTGTTAGATGTCCGGTTGTTGAGTCAAGGTTGTGGGGCCCGGTGTACAGATGATGGGATGCATTATGATGGTGTGGTGTACAGTGCGGCTTTGCAAATCATGCTCAATGCTTTGGTGGTTGAGTCAGAGCAAAGAATTGAATAATACTATGGTAGTAGCTTTGTGATTATTCAATGAGGTTTGCTACTTGTGTTGTAGTTCTATTTCTTTTATTATTTTTTTCTTTTTCTTTCTGTATCCTTTTATTGTAGAGTAGTGTGGCATTGCTTTCCTGCAAGAGTTTTTTCTTTTTCTTTTTGTTAACTAAAGTCTTGGGCTAAGCTCATATGTTCATAATTATGTACCGACTAGAAATTAACATCAATGTTTTTGTTTCAGAATAATTCTAAACAGCTAATTCCATTTTCAATTTATATTCAGCAGTTCTAGAGACAGATTCCTACTATACCATTGACTTATTATAATTTAATAAACCACTTGTAAGCTACCACGGTAAGAGACTAGACAATTGATATCTTTTCAGTGAAGTTTGGAAGAGCCCTCCGTAGATTAAATAGCTCAAAAGCTAACTTATATGTTCACATTCATATCACAATTATGCACGTAATTAGTGAACTTCTAATTATTTGCAGAATTACACTTTACCCTTCTTTGAGCCCGGTAGCACAATTCTCAGTTGGTAATTACATACATTGGTAGTTGTATGTTATAACATGAGGCGCATTCTAAGTACACAGTTTGTTCAGTTCAGGATATTTGATCATGTGCTGTTATTTCGGTCATCAGATCTCTCTGATGAATTCTAATGGGAGCGTAAGAGCTAAATACTGTAATTGTTTCATTTCCATGGAGCGATATGTCTGATTCAATCTGGAACATTAGATTTTAAGAGGTCGAGATCTGCATACTATTATAATTTTTTAACTCACTGAAATAGTTTACATTTTTGAATTAGTTTATTCAATTTTCTTCATAGTGCACATTTAATTTTTCACAGGTTTTTAATATTTTTATTGTAAGGTTTCAAAGCAAAGAACTTTCTGTGGAAAGAAAAGCTTGACATTGGCCTCTAGCAAACATGGTTTTTGTAAGTCGGGTAATGTGGTGTAGATACCATGGCGCATAATCAGGACTGTCTGGGTTGTTCAGGGCTTCTGTCAAGTGAAACTTCTGTTCCCTCAAAACTTCATCTGTTCCATGGGGCTACTGATGCTCGACAAGATGCAGCTTTTGCTGCGTGCCTTCAGCTTTTGGGTCTTTCTTTTACTGGGTGTTTGGGGAAAAGAGGGGCGGGGTGACGGAACTGAGTAGATGACAGCATGAATCTTGATGCATTTCTGGTCATCGGATCCATGCTAGAACTTCGCTAGTGCGGTTCGGGATCCAATCGATGCAATAGAGGTTATCTACAGATGGGAAACTAAAATGTTATTATTTTTTTTACTAACAGTGACATTTTCTCTCTTATCAGATATGATGGAACTGTCCACCAAAATGTGGGTTTACTATTATTTGCTTGTAACCTAAGTATTTTGAATTTATGATTTTGATTAGCTGTCTAACAAAGCATTGCATTCAGCAAACATTGTTTAAAAGTTCGTCTTATCTCTATTAATATTTTTTAGCATCTGGTAACAGAGATCTTATTTGGATCAAGCCATGGGACCAAGTAGTTCTTTCTAGATTCATACGTCTCGGGCCATTTTGAAGAAATTTTATTTTCTTTCTCATCATTCGTAATTTTATTTTAGTTTCTCAAGCTCTAATTTGCTCTTTGCCATGATCATCGTGGATACAAGGGGTAAATATTTTAACAGATCAGTTTTGGTTCAAGCAGTGCACGACTCATAAGAACACTTGTTTAGGTTCTAGCCGAAACTGCTCTGTTAAAATCTTTACCGCAAAAAAATGTAGCTCAGAATCTTATTGTGGCCCAAACATGTAATCTGGCCCAGTGATAAGAGACTCACTCAAGCACTTGCAGCATTTTATTTGGGCTTTACATTTTATAAATAATCAAGCTTTTTGGTGGCAGTAAGCCCATGATCATCCTTCCTTTTTCTGTCTGAATCCTTTCATTCGCTTTTTCCTTTTTTTTTTCATTATTTTTTTTAAAGACAGGACTGTGAATAAATCTTTTAGTGTTACCTTGAACAAAATTAAGCTGAATAAGCTGAGTCCATAAGGTATTGTTTGTTGCTATTCTAATGAGCTTAGCCTAGATCAAGTTGGATGCTTTTAAGTTTGAACTAAAGTTGGATCACATTTGCATAGTTTAGATATGTCATATGATATCAAGTCGGACAATAGAATAATTTACCTTAGATAAGGTTCTTCAGCGGGCAAAGAAATACAAAAAACAGGGTGCTCTGTACCGAACACTCGCGTTTGTCAACGAGATCACTCACTATTTCAAATTTTGAATACAGAAATATTTTCAAATTTTGATTATGAGTGCTTTGTAACTTTTTTCAGGTCAGAATTAGTGATAAATTATGAAGTTAGCTTAGTTCAGACCAGCTTATTCATGTCTCGTATTACATGCATATTTAGATATTTAGGTCAGCTCAGAATATAAAATTGATCAATTACATTATATTCTGAAAAGAACAGTCCATAATAAATATAATTAAGGAAATTATTAGTGGCATCAGTATTAGTGGTTTGATCAAATAATGAGTACATCAGAACAACGGATCAGCAGTTTCAGTGGCTCAACTAATAACTATCCAAAATAAAAAAAATATACATACAATAAAATATAACTTTCAACAGCAGTACAAAAATGCCGCATCAGGAACTCAACCCATAACAGTTCTCTCTAAAAAGGAAACTGCTTGCCCACATATGTTTTGCCAAACGACCAATCTTTGGGGGCCACGTTGTATGATGTCAGCGTGACACTGTCACTGCTGGTGAGCTCGAAAGAGAGAGGGTGACCTGTGAGGTCGGCATTTATGTGCCAGATCTGGCCCCAACTTCGGCCCATTTCGAGCCAACCTGTTGTTGAGGCCTTTATTTTGACAAATTTCACATCCCCTGCCCCTGCAACATTGCTTATTAATACGGTGTGGAAGAACTTGCGCCCATTGATGGTAAACCTAATGCCGCCATCCCTTATGCACTTCACCCTGCGTAATTCCCAAAATTCTCATTAATAATGCTATGTTTTTTTTTCAAACATCAATAAGTTAGAAGATCACTCGATCCTTGGTTTATGACATCAGAAATTGCCTAATTTTGTTTTTTTCGGTTCATTTTAATTGGTATATGATCGAAAACCTTAATATGGATCTTACCAACTATATAAGGAAGCAACTATTCCTGTTAAAGGGTCTTGCAGATCAAAAGTTCAGATAATCTCCACATTAATTAATTACAATTTTGTACAGAACTTATATTTATCCATCAGGCTTTAATCTGATTACTCCAATTATATTAGCCTTTCATATTCAGGTGTTACAGATAGGTATGTTATGAATACTTGTTTGATAAGAAGCTAACAACTTATCATAAATTCTATTTGAAGACCACAGTCACCTGAATACAGTCAAATAAATTGCCATTTTAGCTCATCTAAAAGTGTATAGTTTATGCTAAATGAAACTAGTTAACAGTATAAACCCTTTCAATACAAAAACAACCAACAAAAGTTTTGTTGTCATCTTCTCTTAATGATAAGGCATTAGAGGATATGTGGCCTAAATTATTAAGTTACAGGCCAACTATCCCTTTCGATTTGGGACTCACAAGCTAATGCTCTTACCCTTCTTAAATGAACAGATCCAAATAGGTTTTAAAAATGATAGCTCAGTATGTAACCAGACAAAATCTCTCTTAATTACTGGGGTCCCATCTCTCCTAATATTTATATTATCGGATTCAAATAAACATTTTACTGTTGATTTTATGAGCATTTAGCAAAGTGAATTCAAACTTGCAATAAAAGTGAAAGAATTTGAATCAAGACAACAACCTTTATGCTTGGACCGCTATCTTTTGTCAAATTGAGCATAACTTTTTATGACTTTGTCAATTTGCAATTGTTTGTTGTATCATCTCCTCTCTAGCATTTTTAGCCAGAAATAGGGCAAACTATTTATTTCGTAGTACAACAGTCAAGTTTCAATTGATTTGATTGTTCTAACTTTCAAACAAATAATTTCATTCTTATTTTAACAAAAAGTAAAAATAAAGTTTTAGGTAGATTAACTAAGAAAAACAATGTAACATTTAAAGAATACCTTCGGTACTGAATTGGCATGACACCGGCCTTCCAAATTGCAATCTTTTCAAAAGCCTGAATAGGTAGCAACAGATGGTGATTTGGGGGATTGCACACACCGCCGGCCTCACCCGGGAGACCATGATTTGGCGCACAAAAGTTAGTGGCTGTGACTATGATCGAAGTACCCGGCAAACAGTATTTGAGCTCGGATACACACCTAACCTCATAGCAGCCGCCACAGGCTGCTCCTTTTTCAAACAATGCCTCACTGAGCCCGGCTGTTGCCATGCCGTAACCTTCCTTCCCCAAATTCCCAAATCCACATGCACCATCTTTTACAAACAGAAATTGCATTGATTATTATAGGATTATAATTTAAGTAAATTTAAAGAAAGGTTCAATCTTTTGGTGAAAATGAAAATACCAATGGCGTCTTCTGGATCGGCAGCGTAGTAGGAGGCATGAGCAGGACGCCATTCAGTGAGTGCTGAGGAAGCGTAGGTGGAGGATCTCTGGTGGGCCCAAGCACAGGAGAGGAGGCAAGATGCTAGGAGGAGAAGATGGAGAAAGAGATGGAATGGACGGTGGAGATCTGACGGTGGCATTGCGCTTCTGAGCTTTGATCCTAGGTACTTTTAGTCTGCACCGATAGACCTGGGAAGAAAAATGTGTTTGTTTGCTTTGGAACGGAATGATGGAGATGAGAAGAGACTAGAGAGAGTGAGGGGCTCATGTGCAGTGGCCAGTGGGAGGCGGAGTGAAAAGCAAAGAAAGAGGAGTCTGGACTCTGGAGCAGCCGAAATTTTTTTAGTTACCGCAGCCTAAAATCAAAATTAAATGATTATGACTCCGTCCAAGCTATTTTCAATCCTACCATCCATACGGATCTAGTTTGCACATTAAAATGGATTAGTGCGCGGATTAGGTTGACGCATCAATTGATGCGCAGACTGAGTTAGAGTACTAATTGTTCCGAAATTTTTACTGCTCTTCAGTGCGTTTCACCCTGTTAGAGTACCAATTTTGCACCAATTTTGATGCGCCAACCCAGTCCGTGCACCACCTCAATTTAGTGCGTGAACTGGGTCCGCGTGGATGATATGATTGAAAAAATATCTTGGGTCGGATGGTAATAATTTAATTTCTATTTTTTACTGTGGTAACTAAAAAAATTTCGGCTGGAGCGGAGGTTTTGGGGCTTTATTATCTAACCCAAATTTTTATTAATACCATTAAAAAAAAAACCACTTTTTGTTCTTTTGAGAGATTTAGAAGAATACAAGGGCTGCAGGATTAATTGGCGGCTCTTTTCTTGGAGACCGTCATGTGCCGCTACGGCTCCAAAAATGGAGTTGCCTATTGACTGCGGTCCCACTTTTTTCTTCTTCTATACCTATCATTTCTGATGTCCCAAACAAAAGGGGAGTGAATGAGAGTTCTAATAAAAATTCAAAATTCGTTCAGATTTATAAAAGCAAACAACTAGAGATCCAATTAAGTTCACAATTAAAAAAAAAAGTGGGGCCGCAGGGTCAATCGGCGGCACATGGCGGCTCCCAGTCTATGGGGCCGCCAATTGACCTTGCGGCCCCTATATTTTTCGAATTATGAAGAAAAGTGTTTTTTTTTAATATGGTATTAATAAAACTTTCAGATTATCTAATCACGGTATTTTTTGGAAAATATTTTCTAAATATTTATAGTAATTAACTTTTTTGGCAGATATATTTTCATACTTATTAAATTTATTTAGCTATTTTTAATACTAGTATCTTTTAACATAGAAAGTGATTATGAACTGTGTTTTTAACATTTAACTAATTATTTTTAACAAAAATATTATTCTTGTAAACACCTATTTTCTTTTACAATTTAGTATTTTAACTAATTCTCAAGATATATATACTGATTGTACGGAAGTTACATGATTAGTTAAATATGTATTCAAAAATGACACAAGTAATATCAAATGGTACAAAGTTGATCGTGGCCACAAGCATAGTGACAAATGATATTAGTGGAAGTGCCAAAAGAAAAGGTACTTTCCTATTCTTTCTCTTACTTTCCATTTCGCATTACAACGGAACTCTTAGCCTTGGTTATTTATGAAAATCTCCTGTGTAGATGATTAGTCCCTTTCTTTGCTTATGGTTGTTTGTGTAGTTGAGCAGTACGTTTCTTACTTATTCAGGTTCGGTTTGGCAAAGTCAAAAATTTATGATTCAGGAATAATTCGGATATAATTCAAGAATGATTCAGAATTATCCGGATCAGAGATCTCAGTCCTACAAGGGAGCAAACAAAGAAAAAAAAATGTTCTGAAAAATAATCGGAAAAAATTCGTAAATAATTTTTAAAATTCGGAAAGTTCGTAAAATTCGAGAATAATTCGGTCAAAGTTCGGTCAACCAAATAATTCGACATTCGGTTCGGCATCATAAAAAACGAATTATTCACAAATAATTTGCAAATTTTTCAACTATAGCTACAAACCCACAATTCAGGGAATGGATGCTGTTTTTCTCATAGAAAAACATAATTCTTTTTTTCGATTAAAACCATTCAAATTCGTTGAAATTTGTGCATAAAAAAGTATTTTTATCGAGATATGCAAATGAATTTTTTTGAATGATTGAAATCAGAAAAGCAGAATCTTAAAAAAAAAGCAGCAAGAGTCGGATCCAAATCAGACAGCTACAAGCATAGTAACATGATTCGCGTTTTATTCGCGAATAAAACGTTTTTTGGAGGTTTCCGAACCGAACAGCGAATAAAACGGTTGACCGAACTTTTACCGATTTATTCGCGAATAAAACGCGAATAAAACGTTTTTTTACGAATTATTCGCGTTTTATTCGAAAAATTCGCGCATTGGAAATTTTTGAAAATTTCGGAGGCAGAGTTGGCTGAGGCACGTGGGCTGAGGCAAAATTTTTGAATTTTGCAGCCACGTGGGGGCTGAGGAGGCAAAGTGCTATTCTCAAGATATCTCAATTTTTGCATGATGTGTACGGTGACTATTGGGGGCAGCGCAGGGGCCCACTGCAGAATGTAATTGAACGGTTGAGATTTTCCAAAAAGTCACTCAAAGTTTGAGATATCTCAGAGGATGCGAATTCAGCTCTCGTAAAGACAGTTTTCTGTGACCATACTAATGTAGCACTCTATATAAATTAAATTTTGAATTTTGGAATTTTTTTTTTTGCTTTCTTGTTGTACCGAATTATTCCCGAATTATACCCGAATTATTTCCGAATCACGAATTTTTGACCTAGCCGAACCGAACCCGAATAATTCATTTGTTACTATGGCTACAAGAGATGTGAAGTCTTTTCGTGGAGGTACGCAGTATAGTTGTAATCGAAGTTACTGGATGGCATCAAAGTTGCAGCAGACCAAATCCTGGCGTGGGATTGTCACTTTTGTCATGTGATGCGGCCGAGATTTTTATTTTTACCCAAAAAAATATATATTTTAATATAATTATCCAAGTTTTTGAAAATTTTAAATTTATACCCAAACCGTAAAAAAAATTTACGGTTTGAATAAAGAATTCAAACCGTAAATTTTTTTTACGGTTTGAATTTTTTTTGAATTTTTTTTTGAATTTTTTTTTTAAGAGAAAAATAGCTAGCTAAAATGTTGAAATGAAATATAACACCAAAAAATCGAATTGTTTTTTAAAATATTTGTTAGAAAATACGCTACGAATAGAGCCGATTTTGTGCTAAAATACGGTAAATTACAATAATTATACCAAAGACATGACGTCTGTTTAAATACAAATCCTAAAACATAAAATATATATAAAAGATACATCAAAGACCCTAAAAACTTTAAAATTATAAAAAAAGATTCAAAAGTCCATGAAGGAAGACTCGGATCGCGAATCTGAGCCCGCAAATGGGCGAAACGGATCGTAGATTGGTTTCGGATCGGGTTTTGGGTTGTGGAGTTCCTGTCAAAATTTCAGCCCGATCCGACGGACGGATCAAAAGTTACGCTCCTTTTAGTAAATTTATGAAAGATGCCAGAAAATCGGCCCAATTCATACGTAATTTAGCGTAATTTACCGTATTTTAGCATAATTCTACATAATTATTGTAATTTCAGCATTTTAGTAAATTTACCGTATTTTAGCATAATTATTGTAATTTACTGTATTTTAGCACAAAATCGGCTCTATTCGTAGCGTATTTTCTAACAAATATTTTAAAAAACAATTCGATTTTTTTGTGTTATATTTCATTTCAGCATTTTAGCTATTTTTCTCTCTAAAAAAAAAAAAAAAAAAATTCAAACCGTAAAAAAAATTTACGGTTTGAATTCTTTATTCAAACCGTAAAAAAAATTTACGGTTTGAATTCCGAATTCAAACCGTAAATTTTTTTTACGGTTTGAATTCCGAATTCAAACCGTAATTTTTTTTTACGGTTTGGGTATAAATTTAAATTTTTCAAAAACTTGGATAATTATATTAAAATATATATTTTTTTGGGTAAAAATAAAAATCTCGGGTGATGCGGTGTCTAGAATAAAGAGAAATGTATCATTTTCCTTTACCACAGTATACAAATCACTGCATTAAATAACCAGTCTTATTAATTGTTTCCTTGACCGTACTCGAATCATTGAATCATTAAATTCGTTCATTTAATTGTTTGAAATTTGTCGAATCACGCTACAAAATGCAAATGCTCATGTTGCTGGGGTGTCAATGGTACTTTTTATTCGTTTATCCGACCCGTACCGTATCCGATAAAACAGATATGGATAAGATTTTTTTCGTAAGTTTATCGGGTACGGGTAAAATAAAAATTCGTAAGTTTTGATATTCCGTACCAGTTACCATACTAAATAATTATAAAAAAATTATATATATTATATACATTAATAAGTAATGAATATTAATTCTTCAACTATTTTTGATAGTTATATTACACTTAATTAACAATCTTCACCTTAAGTCAAATTACGTCCAAAACAAACTAATGCAAAAAAACAAACATACATAACAAATGCAAAAAAACAAACATAACAATCAATTATAGGTGGAAATGAGCGAGGGAATCAGAGCAATTCGATGGGCATCAAATGAAATTTCGAGGAATGCTTTAGCCATTCGATTCCCGTTAAGATTTTTATGTGAATAATTTTAAAATTTGAAATCTTAACACAGATCAAACTATTCCGACTAAATATTAAACCGAAATTTGATGTGATGTTCATCCAAACTACTCCAACAAAACTTCAATGCGCTAGGGGCTTCAGATGTCGGAAGGTTTGAATTAGAAAAATGCAAGATTTTATTGGGCTGGTCCATTTTGACAACAAAGCCCAAGTCACGCATCACAAGAGAGAGAGAGAGATGTTCCCTAAAATAAGGACGAAGATTTCAGTAACGCTCAACCAAGGACAGGCTCTTTAGCCTTTTGTTGAAAGCCCAAATTAGAGGCAAGAGAAATCTGCTTCATCAGAGCAAGTTTGAGACCCAAATCAGGCCAATCTCCACTTCCAAGTTCGATTTCCTTGCAATCTTTTAATAATTCTTAATAGGTACAATCTATTTCCTTTATAGCTACAAGAGAAATGTGCTTCATCGGAGCAAGTTTGAGACCCCCCCCTTTTTTTTTTTTTGCTGTTCTTTATAAGGTTTTGTTAAAATACCTAACAGACCTACTGCCAGCTCAGGATGTAAATTCATGTCGTATCGTAACCACGTTATGAGGCACAAATTCACATTTCATGAATGAGGTTAATTGATCCTCATTTATTTTCAAATTTTTTTTATATTGATACTCTATTTTTAATATAATTTAAACTAAAATATTATGAATAGTGTGAAATTGACTCTCATTCGTAGTAGAAATTTTTTATATGCTTTATCAATTCACGTTTGACCCCTATAGTTTGAAAGTCTAGCTCCGCTCCTGTACGTTATGACTCGAGTCATGGATCATGTCATAACCAAGTTAAGTTTTCACGTGCCGTGCCGTAACTAAAATCGCGAAAATAGTTATAGCACAGCCGAGTATGGTCATGCCATGACCAACGTCACATGGCTAACGTGTAATCATGTTTGATCATATTTAACTATTTATTTCAAAATTTAAGTTAGTTTAAGTAAGAAAAAAATTGGAAAAAAAATAAAAAATAAGGAAAAATTATAAACTAAAGAAATAGTGTCATAAAAAATTATGCATAAAAAATAAAATATAGTGTTGGAATTAAATTGAATTGATATTTTGGAGGATAAATACTGATGTAATTTTATGTTGGAGGATAAATATAGTGTTGGAGGATAAATACTGATGGAATTAAATTGAATTGATATTTTGGAGGATAAATTGAATTGGATTGACCTCTTGCTCTTCATTTGTCTCCGGATTCTTCATTCAACATGGCCTGCAAAACTTTCAACATTTTCTTACCTTGATATCTATCATTGACCGACCTTGACTGTCGATCTTGTCTCCCTCCTTCATCTTTGCTTCTAGGGAGGAGCTTGAAGCAAGTTTGCATAGAGTGTCATTCCTTGTGACAAATTATGCACATTGCTCTCTTGTTCTTCTCTTCACGTTTCTTGTTGTATTTTTGTTCAAATTTTAAAATGCCTTGAAGTATTTTGGATAGAAGGAAGGAATCTTTTGAGGCTTCTTGATTTATTTTATTTAGGAAATAATCATTTGAAGGTAGGACATTTGAGGAGTTGTAGGTTTGCTTTTTGTAGAGTTTTTGTTTTTGTGCGGGGAGAGCTATGGTTTTGGCTTTTTGTTCTCTTTCTCCGGTTTGTTGAAGTTTCTCTTCACAACTTCGAAGATGTGTAAATAACTTATCCGGAGTGAATGGTTGAACTCCTGAGAGAACTTCAAGGGCGCTTATCATTGACTCCCATCTTGATCTCCTAAGTATCATACGTAAAATCTTTCCTACAACTTTATTGTTAGATATAGGTTCACCTAATTTAACAAATTTATTTTGTATTTGTAACATCCTATTATACATATTCTCAACTGACTCATCATTTCCTATATTAAACATTTCAAATATGGTTTCTAAACCAGTGAGTTTGGTTTGTTTAATTTGGGCATTATACCTTCAAATTTATTTATTATGGCTTCCCACATTTCTTTGGCACTAGTCATGTTACCAAAGATCGTGGCTACCGATTCACTAACCAAACTGTAAATAGCGTTTATTGCATTGTCATTTTCTTTCTTCTTCAATTTTGAATCAGCAGTAAGTTGGGTTGAATTGGTTTCGGTTTCGGCAGTATACCTATTTTGAACTATATCCCATACTTCAATCACAGTTAAGTAATTAATCATTTGTTTCTTCCAAACACTAAAACTCTTGATTGAATTGGTTAGCAATGGTGGTTCTTTGATATTTCTTGGGATCATTGGTGTCAATCGTAGATCTAATACAAAGGTTCAAATTAAGTGTGTCTTAATTTGAATTAACCTGCTCTGATACCACTTGTTGGTCCCTAAGGCACCTAGAGGGGGGGGGGGGGGGGGGGTGAATATAGGGCATTTTAAAATTTAAAGCTAAGTACTTTTAACTAACGTTTGTATGTGTTATTCTTGGCGGAAACAATAATAACTCTAAACTAAACAAGTGTGCGTAAAATAAATAGAAGAGTTGAGAGACACTTGACACGAGAGTTGTTTACGGAGTTCGACACTAACGCCTACGTCTCCGGGGCTCGCGACCTTCGAGATGACGCGCCTTTCTTTACCCAATGAGAAAGGAGTACAAGGTGGAACTAGTGAGCCCTTACAAAGTTTGAGAAATCACACGGCCCGAGCATGGAAATGGCTCATGAGCACTAAAGGCTCAAATATATGAAAAACAAACAAGATGATCACTAAAGGATCACTCTACTTCTTACACAAGATTGATTATGGTTGAGTATGCTTGAGATTGTTGTTTGAATATCGAAGTTGTATGCTCAAACAACAATGGTTTTTTCTAGATCTGAAAAGAATTCAGAATATTGCAATTGGGGGCGACTAGAGTGATTCTCCAAACCTAGATTTTGCTACTATTTATAGAGAGAGAAGCAAAATAAGGTATCTGGCCTTAACTGTTACAACAGTAGATTAGGCATTACAACGGTTAACCCCAGATAGCATGTTTGGTTGCGCTGAGAAACCCTAATGCTTATTAGGCGTTATAACAGTTGTCACAACGGTTAACTCTCTGGAAATTTCAATGTTCCGTTGCATCGACTGTCACAACGTAATAAATCAATTTGGTTGTGAATTTGGAATTATGATTTATTCCGTTGTAACGGCTAGTTGACCGTTGTAACAGTTAATGTCAAATACCTCAATTTCAAGCATGCTTTACCAATTTTGCAGATTTCTAAACCTAATCTTGAGGTGATGCTTCTAGATTCAATGCTTGGTTCTTCATAACTCATCCTTGATTAATATTGCAATTTATCATGCATTCTTGATTTGTATTTTAGCAATTTATATCGTCATGAAATGCACAATATCTAAAAATACGAAACTGTAAAATTCAACAAATATATATTTTACAAATCTAGTCAAATATACAAATAGATTACGACACAATCTAACAACATTAACTTGATTTGCTTTGGTAGTTTGGTTTTCCATCTTATCAGATCACATGACCGAGTAAATAAAAACATCTCACTTGAAAAGCTGTTTAATATAGAAAGGTACAAAATAAAATAGGAGAAGGACAACGTGCACATCACGGTTACCGAAAAAAGAAAAAGTTATCGTAATTTTAGAAGAGCGAAAAAAATAAGTTATAAGAATAGAGAGAGAAAAAAAAGGGCAGTGACGGATTAAAAAGCACCAAATTAGTTTATGAAGTTAGAAAAATTCAAAATAAGAAAGATAAAATTAGCTCTTCCATCGACGGTTTTCTATATATTTTAAAAGCAGCAAATTAATTTCTGAAGTTAGAAAAATTTAAAATAAGAAAGATAAAATTAGGGCTTCAATCGATAGTTTTTCTATATATTTCGACGTCTCTCTGCTTCTTCATTAGAATTTAATTAGCCAGAAGAGTCCATCTCAAAAATGTGTCCAACAAGTGAACTCCTTTAGTATTCATGTAAATTGGCAGATAAATTTTACTCAGCAGATTTTACTAATCAAGAGAAAGCTCAATTATAATATCAATTGCGACATTATGAGATTGACATGAGAAATCATTCAATTCTTAAAGACTCCTCGGTTATTGGCCGACTTAATTACGTCACAGATTAGTGGAAAGTGACAAATCCAATGTATATCCTCTGATAGATAAGTTGATTCGACTAACTGCTACTCTTTATGTCTCAACTGTTACTACAAAACGAGCTTTTTCAGCCATGAAGCTTGTTAAAACTAGACTTTGAAACAAGATGGGTGATGAGTTTCTTAGAGATTACATGCTTGTTTATATCGAAAAGGGAATAGCTAATAAGATTAGCTCAGATGAGATTATTGCAGAATTTGATCTTTTAGGAAAGCATAGGTCTAAATTTCAATAATATAAAAAAAATATGATGTATGAATATGCTATGTTTTTTATTTTTATTTTGTTAAACATGTCATTTATTGATGTTTGTTAATTATTGTAACTTTTATAAAATACTGAGTGAAGAATCATATTATCTTGTATTTTATAGATTTTGATTTTTTATTATAATATTTTTTAAGTATATGATGTTTAGTCGGTTAGCCCCTCCATATTCAAAGTTAAGTTCCGCCCCGTCTATTCCGTATACAGCTTCATCATGCATCCCCTTTTAAATAGTGTTAATTACAGTTAAAGGGGGCACAACTAACTATATAATTTTTGCATAAATTTTTGTATTTGATCATAGGTTATATAACAATTTTAACATGTAGATATATGATACGTATTCATTTTCAATGAATAAGATGTTCATATATATAATAACGAATTTGCATGAGTGCACACAATTTGTTACCCCCCCCCCCCCCCCCTGATAAAATCCATTTGCTTTAATTAATTTTTTTTTTTTCTGGATAGGGACTTGTAAATGCTTGGATTGCACTTCTCATTAATGTCAAATGATGAATTACTTTGACCAACCTCTAAAAGTATTCCTTTCCCTTTTTGGATATAAAAGGTTGCATATAAATTGACAAAAAATCTCCAGTTTGCAAAAGTAGTGATTTTTTGTTGGCGATCTTTCGGTTGATACTTTTCCCAAATTCCCCAAATTAAATTAGGCGATACTTTTAATTAATGATATTGTAGATCATTTAAAAATATATAATTATATTGTATTTTTATGAGGAAAGAATATAATTATATTGTACGTAGCTGTAACCTATCATGCAAATTTTGTAAGGCTGAGGTAAAGAACTTCCTTTTGCCAATACTAGACGCAGCCGCTAAAGCAATTTTGCACTCAAGTATTGATCCCAATTCCATTCAATTAATATTCTTAGAATATTACAGTTTGTCACTTGCGATTAGCAACAACAGTCTGTTATATTATATACATTAGATGTGTCGTACATTTTTTGTTCTTCTCAATTTGTTGTAATTCACCTTTGTTACTCCAAAATAATAGAGGATTTGTGTGTATTTGGATTGTTAAAATAAAATGCTAACAGTGTTAAAAAAATATTAACGTGAACAACAAGAGAAATGTGTTATAATTTTGTGTTATTCAAAATAGTAGAATATCGTTTAAACTGTATGATTTGAAATAGTACTAACATAAAGAGTGCTAATTAATCTTTCTATTTTGAAATAGTACTAAAAAAGGTTTGTGTGATTAGGCGCGGATTTAGGATTTTTGTTAGGGGACAAAAAATATAGCAAATCGTGTTTAAATCCATTAACTAATTGGGTACTCGATAAAAAAACAATGCTTTAGGTATGACCCCCCAACTCAATATTCAGGAGCCAATAGGCACTGATCCAGTAGATATTTGGTGGACCCCAAGACGACAATTGGGAAGAGAAAAGAGGCGGTGGGACGTACGTGACATGGGCAGCATGCTCATGGGCGCTATGGAAGGAAAGGAACCGACAGATCTTCACTGGGTAGCACATTCTAATCAATGCGGCGGCGATCAATGTTCACAACTGGATACTCTTTAGTTAGGGCACTGAACCCACAAATTAGGGTAGAGGGAGGAGGGGTTGGCTTGGATAAAGTTATGGCCTTCTTAGTGATGTTAGCGGGCCTTTTTAATAAATAGGTTATAATATCTTATTACGAAACGACTACTGTGAGTAGTTGGTCTCTATGTAAATATTTTTTTTATCAAGATCTTTTTCACTAAACTTAAAAAAAAATAATGCTTTAACTTATACTTTTCAATACTTTAATTTGCAATTTTTGATATTCTAACTTATAATTATAATTACTAATCAAAATTCAATAAATTTATTTCAATTTTAACCCTAAATTTAATTCAAATTACAAATCAAACATTCAAAGGAGGGCAATTTTTTTTTCAGAGGGAGACAAAGTCGGTTAGGACCGATAAATCTTCACTAAAACTTAAAATCCAGGAGGCAACTGCCCCCTGGGACCATGTGAGTCCGCCCCTGTGTGTGATTCATATGAATCGTCACTCTTTGATCTTTTGTGTAATTAATTAGTAGGATAATGATTATTTTCCATATCCGATTATAGCAAATTACTATTAGTTGTTGGCTTGTTGCACATAAAACACTACCCCAACCTATATATCATATCCGATTAAAGCAGATCCACATATATATAAATATATATATAGATATAGATGTATAGAGAAATAAATTGAATAACTAGTAGCACGACAGTCGATCTTGTTTAGTTGGAGGAGAAGAATAAACTAAAAAAGGAGGAAAGGCACCCGAGATAGATTAATGGAAGATGCAAAGAGAAAGAAAAGTACCATGGAATATATGGAAGAGGATTGGTGGGGGCCAACTCAAGAAAAACACTAATGTCACGAGGAATGTATGAACCAGAATTGGTATCCTCTGCGGAGCGTTATGGTGCGGTGCCGTGCGGTGCTTTTAATCTGATCCGTTCGTTTTGATCGGACGGACGAGATCAGATCTTATCCGAATTGAAAACAAAAAACTAAAATTTCCCTGTCCGATAAGATCTGATCTCGTCCGTCCGATCAAAACGAACGGATCAGATTAAAAGCACCGCACGGCACCGCACCATAACGCTCCGCAGAGGATACTTGCTCGTATGAACCAGACCACATTTGTACTTCCTTTGCTTTTTCCTTTTTTTTTTTCTTTTTTGCAGCCATTGCAATTGTTAATGGGGCGGTCTAATGGCCATCAGATTGAATTTGATTTGATTTTTGAACTGTCTGATCCACATCACGAATTGTGCACTTAATCAGCACAAATTTAAAAGTTACTCGCACAATTCTTAATGAGAATCAGACAATTTTAACCAGGTTCGGTCCGATGTCCATATGACCGCCCCCGATGCTATTGCTAATTTAGTAAATTAACAGGTGGCTGACAATATTAAAAAGAGGTTACAACCACAGTAACAAATGAATAATTCGGGTTCGGTTCGGCAGGGTCAAAAATTCGTGATTCGGGTATAATTCGGGTATAATTCGGGAATGATTCGGAATTACAATACGAAACCTCAATGCATATTTAATTCATCACTAATGATTTACTATACAAAATACTATTTTGTTTTGCCACAGAAAATCAGTGCATCAAAAAAGTAGTGGCCAATGGCCACATGGGGTGCATTCACGTGGGTGCCAACTGCCAAAAAGTTCTCCAAAGTCCCAAGTCCCAACAGGCAAAGCTCTGCGCGAGAAAAAGGCGATAAAAACGCGAATAAAACGCGAATAATTCGGAAAAAACGTTTTATTCGCGTTTTATTCGCGAATAAATCGGTAAAAGTTCGGTCAACCGTTTTATTCGCTGTTTGGTTCGGAAACCTCCAAAAAACATTTTATTCGCGTTTTATTCGCGAATAAAACGCGAATCATGTTACTATGGTTACAACTAAATTCCATTGTCGTGTGTATATATATATATATATATATATAGACACACACATACACTTACAATAGGGTAAAAAATTTAAGCCTTCCTTTTCAGTATTATTAATAAATGGTTAATTAATTAATTTTACCACAAATACTTGTGAGAAATGCATCCAACAAATTTCACCGGAAGTGTTACGTACTCTTCCTAAAATTCATTTTTGTCAATCTATATTTCAAGAAAATTTTTTTTGCGGAAAAAAATACTTCACTCGTAGTATATTTTAAATAATTATGTTTTTGAAAAGGTTTGATCAGTTACATGCACTAAACTATTAGAAGTGCCAACATATTTATATTATCTTTATATATGAAGAGGGATCCGATTACACCACTTTTGAGTTACCACAAAGTTACTCTCTTCATTTTCTACATTTTCAAAGTCCAAATCATCGGTCCAAACCGTTAAACATGATTATCTAAATAAAATGTGCTTGCAGATCAAATTTTATATATTTTTTAATTTTTTTACTATTTATTAAGTATTTTACAAAAACTAGTTAAATTCAGACCATTGAATTTTGTACCAATATTAATAAATAGTAAAAAAATTCAAAAAAATGTAAATTTGATCTACAAGCACATTTTATTTAGATAATCATGTTTAACGGTTTGGATTGATGATTTGGATTTTGAAAATGTAGAAAATGAGGAAGTTAACTTTGTGGTAACTCAAAAGTATGTGATCGGATCCCTCCTCTTTATATATATATATATATATATATATAGAGTAGAACTAGGGTGCTCCTAAGCTCACCAAGGCCTTCGTGAGCGCGACTCTAAAACCTATCGAATTGACTTCAAACGACATTTCCAAATCGTTAGATGTTCAATCTATATTAAAATGTGCTTGGAGACCAAATTTTATATTTTTTGAAATTTTTTTACTATTTATTAAGATGGTTTGAAAATCGCTGTTTTTATTAAAATTCTGCACCATTGGAAAACAGCGATTTTCAAACTATCTTAATAAATAGTAAAAAAATTCCAAAAAATGTAAAATTTGGTCTCCAAGCACATTTTAATATAGATTGAACATCTAACGGTTTGAAAATGTCGTTTGAAGTCAATTCGATAGATTTTAGAGTCGCGCTCACGAAAGGATTTGGTGAGCTTAGGAGCACCCTAGTTCTACTCTCTCTATATATATATGAGTAGAACTAGGGTGCTCCTAAGCTCACCAAGCCCTTCCGTGAGCGCGACTCTAAAACCTATCGAATTGACTTCAAACGACATTTTCAAACCGTTAGATGTTCAATCTATATTAAAATGTGCTTGGAGACCAAATTTTACATTTTTTGGAATTTTTTTTACTATTTATTAAGATGGTTTGAAAATCGCTGTTTTTATTAAAATTATGCACCATTGGAAAACAACGATTTTCAAACCATCTTAATAAATAGTAAAAAAATTCCAAAAAATGTAAAATTTGGTCTCCAAGCACATTTTAATATAGATTGAACATCTAACGGTTTGGAAATGTCATTTGAAGTCAATTCGATAGGTTTTAGAGTCGCGCTCACGAAGGGCTTGGTGAGCTTAGGAGCACCCTAGTTCTACTCATATATATATATATATAGTGAGTGGCTACTCTACTTACATAAGCATATGAGGGCATATGCTTATAAGTCGTTTTTGTGTTTTCGAAGTCCAAATTGTCGATCTGAAGTACTCAACATGTTCTCCATATTAGAATGTGCTTGGAGACCAAATTTTACATTTTTTGAAATTTTTTTACTATTTTTTTAGAATTTTTCAAAACAGTGTTTTAATATGACAAAAAAATCTAAAAAAAAAAAAAATCTGAAAACACTATTTTGAAAAATTCTAAAAAAATAGTAAAAAATTTCCAAAAAATGTAAAATTTGGTCTCCAAGCACATTCTAATATGGAGAACATATTAAGCGCTTCAAATTGACTATTTGGATTTTGAAAACGTAAAAATGACTTATAAGCATGTGCCCTCATATGCTTATGGAAGTAGAGTAGCCAACCTCTATATATGTGTGTGTGTGTGTGTGTGTGTGTGTGGATGTCTCTATCCATTAAGAGACATATATATGGGTGTAAAAGTAATCGATGAAAATACTCAAATAATAAATTATAATTGTACTTTATTTATATATCAGTTTTATATGTCGAGGGATTATGCATGACTAATAATTTTCTTGATTAATTGCATCAATTTATCATATATGCCAAATAAGATCGATGTCGTCATAAATATTCAATTACTAATTAGTGTTCATTCTGTCGATAGCTCCACAATTAATATTGAGGCAAAAAGAAACAACAATAACTTTGAGCACAGTAATTACTGTATGGGATCGAGGCGGTTTGATTAGCACCATATCAAATTTGATCTGATACCAGGATAGAGCTGTCTGATTCACATCAAGTTTCGTACATAAAACTTCAAAATTTACATAAATCAAGTGTATACAAATCTTGATGTGGATCAAACGGCTTCGATAATAAATCGAACTACCCCACTCCTTGCTGAATCCGTATCCTCTGCAATAACTCAAATTTTGAGTTAATGCATCTCAACTGTCCGATCAGGATCCAGGCCAATCCGGCCCAAAGTGGAATGTATGGGGTCCCTTCAATATCTGTGCCAACATGGATTGGACAGTCCGGATTTGGTCTGAATTAACTGAAAGTTTGAGTTAATACAGAGGATACGAATTCCTCCTGACTATAGATACTAATTAAGTAGGAAGAAACGTTGGTCCAAATTAACTAATTGATCTCATTAGTTAACACATGAAACATTTCCAACAACCTCGTATTTAGATTCAAATCAACATCGGGAAGTGTGTGTGAACTGACGTCATTTATCAAAGTAGATCATTGGTATTTGAGCCAACTAGTTAATAATTTTCTTTGGACCCACAAACCAGCAAATTAGGACCTGCCATGTCAGCTTGTAGCGTGGCAGCATGGGGTTTCGTTTGAGCATATCTATGCATTGACGTAAAGCGAACCAAAAAAGGGCAGAAAGCAAAAGGCAAGAGCTTGAAGAGAACGGCACTGAGAATCGACACAAAACTAAACACATAAGATATTCATGCAAGGTTCTTTATAAAGTCCTTTTGAAGCATTGTCTATCTCCCCCTTTCTCTTTCTTGTCTTCTTCTCCTCCTTTGTTTCCCTTAGGTCTTGCTCCTTCCCTCACACTATTTTCATAATCACTTTCTCTCTCTAAATAGATAGGTCGCTAACAATTCTTTTTCTTTTTTTCCTCTTAACAGGCATTTTGTAATAGTAAAGAAGTACCCACAAAAACAAAGGAAGGATTTCTTGTGTTTGATAGAAACCTCTTAATTAATTGTTTGAAGGCTTAAAAGAGATTATAGAAGACAATGTCACCAGTGAGCTTACCACCTGGATTCCGGTTTCACCCGACCGATGAAGAACTTATCATGTATTACTTGAAGAGAAAGATTAACGGGAGGGCACTCGAACTTGAGATCATTCCGGAGGTTGATCTCTACAAATGTGAACCGTGGGATTTACCAGGTATTGTCTTCCTTAACTCATAATATTTTCTTTAGAATATTTAATTAGGTATTAAAAGTATTTACTATGCTATGCATACTCCCCCTTTTAGAATATTCATATATTAAATGACAAAAAGAGAAGGAAAGAAACTATTTCGGAGTCCTTTTTTTTGTACTCAAGGCAAGAACCATAAACTTTCCTTCAATTGCACTTCAACTGTCGAGTTTACGCCTATATTATTTCAAAGCTAAGATTCAGAGGATAATTTAAAAGAAGATCCGACATCTAATTAATGGCTTAACTATATAATTAAGCGCTCAACCATCTATATATCTTTAGTATTCTTTTCAAAACAATGTGGCTAGCATATATATGACTATACTTCTTCTAATTTATCCAATGTTCTGTGAGTATGAGCCTTCGAATTAATATAAATATCTCTATAGATGTATGATAAGAAGGATAAATTAAGCTAGCCTTAAAGATAAGTTAAAGAGAAGCCTTTTCTCTAGAATACTAAAGGAATAAAAAGAAAAAGTGCAACCATATTTCAACTGGTGTGATGTAAGTCCATGGAATCATGGCACGTTATTAGTCATCTTAATTTTAAGCCAATTTTAATCACCGACTTGAAAGAATCAAAGATTTTCATGTACCATGCATAGTCACACTTATGAGTTGAAAATATTGAAGAGGGTCCATTACATCCTTTTTATCTGTTTAAATTTTTGCTGGTGCTCTTTTTGTTTTTTTTGAAAGAGGTGCTCTTTTTGTTTTGTTCATTATAGCTTTTGTCTCTTTCAAATAGATATAGGAAGTTTACTTTACTCTTTATATCTTACTGATGTTGAAGCACATTCTATTTTCATATGAAGATAAAAATATGTCAGTGGGCCCTATAGCATTACCTCTTTTTGTATTTTTAGAAAAAGATGACCATCCCTCACATGTCAATAGCACTACTTATCTAAAAGGAAGTTAAAGGAGATACATCGCTAGCTATCTAGTTACATACACTAATAAGCATGTTTTAAAAAAAATCTTCATAATGTGAACTTAATTTGTTTGTTAATACCTAAAAGCCCAGTTGTCTATGTATTCTAGCTGCAAGTTTATCAGAACTGCAAGTTTATACCTAAAAGCTCAGTTGTCTATGTATTTCTTTTATGCACCTCAGTAAATACTGATACATATTAAAGAAAAGTAAATGCAAATATAAGTAGATCACTTTTCAATTTTTCATGCTGTAATGCATCAACAATCCTAATGGAACTTTGTCCATACGTAATATCAGAAAAATCATTCCTGCCAAGCAAAGACCTAGAGTGGTACTTTTTTAGCCCCAGAGACCGCAAGTACCCCAACGGTTCCCGAACAAACCGCGCAACACAAGCTGGATACTGGAAGGCAACTGGTAAAGACCGCAAGGTCAACTCGCAGAAGAGAGAGGTGGGTATGAAGAAAACACTCGTGTATTACCGAGGCCGTGCTCCCCATGGTTCGAGGACTGATTGGGTCATGCATGAATACCGACTTGATGACCGAGAATGTGACTGCCCCTCCTCTGGTTTACAGGTTCACACTGAGACACTTGTGCATGCATCTCAATTAGTTATTTTCTTTAAATTAGATGCGGTTTTAGATGTATGGATGCTCATTACAATTCCTTGATAAATAAGAGTACTGCAAAAGTACTAAATGACATGCTGCAAGTAGCAACTTAACAGATAAAAGAGTGTCTTATTTTTTTTTTCTTTACCTAAAAAATTATTTGTTATGTTGGCTTTCTTTTTATTTACTGGAACTAATGCATGTGGATTTGTTATTTGTAGGATGCTTATGCTCTATGCCGAGTGTTCAAGAAAAGCGCACCGGGCCCTAAGATAATCGAGCACTATGGAGCTCCAGCTCCTTGCTTAGATCACACAGGATGGATGAGTTATGATCATTCTTCACCAACACTAGAGATCTCCTCTGATTGTAGAGGAGATGATCTGGAGAGTTCTAGCTACTCGTTTCAACCGGAGACTAGGCAACTGGGAATGTTTCAAAAATTCGAGCCGGTTAATGTCAGCGTCCCTGATGAAGGCAAGTGGACGCAGTTCCTCACTGAAGATGCATTTGATGCAACAACTGGTCCATTTATTGATCCTACAGGTTTCTCATGCTTTCCTTCCAAGGTACAACTAAACGAGTCAATTTGATATTCATTAATTAGGGATAAGAGTGTGAATAAAATCCTTTTATCAGTTTATCCTATCCATATTGTATTAGGTTAGATCTAGCTAGGGTATGGGTAAATTTTTTTTTTCGTTAACTTTACGAAGTAAGTGTATGGGTAAGAAGAATTAAAATTTGTTAGCTTATTGTGAAAGGGTCTGAGTAAGAACTATTTTATATCTGTTATCCTATAGAATATATAATTGATAAATATACAAATATATATGGTAATATTTTATTCATATGTATAATCTTTTAGATAGTAATATGACAAAAATGATTATTACAATATTTTATATTGTTTTATTTAATAAATAATTTATATTGGGATTAATAACTATAATGTTATATTATGATATTCAGAATATACATGGTGTGTTTAATATATTTTTAGATTAGTATATAAGCTATCAATTTATTTGATAATTACTCATTATTCGTTCGTTAATTATCCATTAATCTTAAATGATAAGACTAATTTTACTTGGGTACATGTACAAAAATATCTCTTTTCGATCCGTACTGTACACATTGACATCTTAATTAGGATCTCATCAAATCAACCGTTGGTTTAGAATGAAAATTTTTGTTTACGAAATTATCAAATCAAAACTATCAGTCGTTAAGTTAATTAGAAATGCAGTTCATCGGTTCGATAAGCCAAAATTTTCATAAATATATTGCCAAAACATAAAAAATTTTACTATCTTATAATTAACAGGTAAATGTGGCACTGGAATGTGCACGAATACAACATAGACTCTCCCTCCCGTCGTTGGAGTTTGATGACTTCTCCGATTTGGATCTAACCATCCCGACAACATCCCTTTACTCGGGAATAAATCAACATAATAACAGTAGCAAAGAGGTGGATGCGTTGCACGAGATCCTATCAGTTGCATCGGCTTCGCAAGAACTAATAAACAACCCGAGCTACACTGATCAATGGCCTGGAAGCAGCTCTCATTTAGATGAATTCTCCTTTATGTTAGAACACAACAAAATGAAAACCGAGCCATTGCAATTCCCTACAGATTCTTTCAATTCCACATCTGGTTTTATATTTAAGTCTGGAAGAGAAAATGATGCAACTAAGTTGATAGAAATAGGTGATTTAAAGGAGGAATTCAAGGAAGATAAGAATATAGCAAATGTGAATAATGGGGCACAAAATGATCACTTAGGAGAGGTACTAATTAATTAATTTTCTTTTAACAATATATAGTTAACATTTAATTGATGAAAACATATCTAATTTCTTGTACTAAATTAATTTTCCTTTCCTAATTTCTAGATATTCTTGGAAGAGGAAGAATGCAACCAGACACAAACCCTTGCTGATTCTGGTCTTGTTGAATCTAGCGTTAACGTTGTTGAAGGTATACTTCGTTAATGTTACTGTTACCGCATTATTACCTCCTTTAGATTTACTATTCTCTCAGGGATTCATTACTGAGAAATTTAGAGCAGAGACGTAATCCAATTATGGTGTTTTGGCTAATCAGCAAAACAATATATTTTTTTACTAATCAGGAAAAATAAGCAAAAATAACGGTCTATCATTAATGCGTCCGTTTAAAAAGGGACGAGATTTGAAGAAAATTTGGGCCTGGCCCAGAAAATGATCACTTTTTTGGATAGTTTTGGCCCAGAAAATTTGGGCCTGGCCCAAAAAAATTAAATATATTTTATAGATTCTGTAGTAATTTTGGTTAAACTACCATTACAACAGAACCAGCTTATTCTTCAAAACTCTTGATGAATGATTAGTCAATTTTTAAATTACACTAAATTTGATATACAATTTACAAAAAAATAAAAATAAAATCTGCATTTTTATTATTTATTTTATTTTGAAATTGCTTAATTAGTTGTCACGGTTGCTAGATACACGCCTATGGTACCGATGATAATGAGGTTTATGTTAATCCAGTCAAGTAACTATTGTAACAAAGAATGAAAAGGAATACAAAAAAAAGGCAAATATCACTAATTATAATTGCTTGTCAATTAACTCGGAGTTAGATTGCAGGAGAACCCGAGCTCCCGACGGGAGGAGCTGAGACAGAGGACGGAGTCGAGCTCAAGCCAATCTTCTCACAGTCTCAACCTGACGACTTTGGAGCCGATTTAATCATCAGTATAAATTCCCAAGATCTTTACCAGGATGATCAAGATCAAGATCATAATCACAGTCCCAATACACCCAAATTAGATTTTTACGAGGAGAAACCTAATGTTAATCACGACTTGTGCATGTCGAGGACAGGATCAGTGGCTAAGACATTTTACTATCAAATGGAGCCTCCAAAGAAAATAACCATCCATCTTAATCCGAAATCTATCGATAACGAGGTGGTTAAACACAGAGTTAAGGGTTCAGTTCATGCTAAAATGAAAAAGTTCTTTGAAAAAAAGTTTACAACGCAAGAGGTGCTCTCAACTGAGGCGTGCAAAATGTCTACTAGCAATTTAGTTGTGCATGGGTTTGTGCAATTGATCAAAAGCATGTTAAGGTCTCGCACCTACATATCTTGGGTGGGTTTATATCAGAGAAATATGGCTGTTTTAATGATGTGAATACTGTATACTGTATACTGCTGTATATAGTTCTTGGGCTTCGAAGTGTACAGGAGAGATGGCGTTTTTACAACTTGAGGGTTTGGTCTTTTTTATTTTTTATTTTTCTATTATTTCATCATTAACGTTGTAAAAAACTAACATAAAGAAATGATTATTGAAACACTTAAGTGTTATTATATTGTAATATATAGCTGGTTAAACTAAACATCCTCTCTTAAAGTCTCCTTTGAACAGCTTCGGGTCATTTTTATACCTTTTAATTTGTTGTTTCTTTTTAAGGAGCAGCTCATTTTTTTTTTTATGCTCTTTCTCTCTTTATTCTACGCAAAATCCAATGAGAGAAATAAAATATTTTCTCCTCTCTCTCTCTCTCTCCGACCTAGATAGAGATACTCTTTCATTTGATATCTATTTTGATAGGTATTCCTTCATTTCTTCTCTCTCGGATTTCTCTGTTTTTACTAGCTTTCGTTGTTGGTTCTAAATTTATAGAAATTGGATTACAATTTAGTTTACACTTGCGGATATCAAATCAAAACTCAACTAAAATTGGAAAAGATTCTTCTTTGTAAAAATTGATTTTCGATTCAGTTGCTGTCTTCATTTTTTTATTTTATTGTTATTAGCTAATATATTTTTTGTTTGTAGAAACAATTCAGTGTATGTCATATATTGCTTCAATCGCTCGTCTGGTAATTAGATGCGTATTCTACTTTCCTTTTTATGAAAATTAACTCCATTTTTTTTTTCTATATCTACGGTACCACTTCATGACTTATGATGTTTAGTTGAGGTCTAAGTTTATTATTCTTACTTAAATTGGCTTAAATTATTTATATTTGATTGAGGTTTAAAGTTATATCATGTCTTAAACTATTTTTTATTTAGTTAGATTTTGGTGCTTAAAAAATAATATAAATTGTTCTTTTTTTGTTTTGGCATCCATTGATGCTGCAAAATTAATAGAAAAATTGTATAGGTTCTACAGCCTTTTTTTAACTTACCTTGTTCATTCACTTTTTTTTTTTTTTTCTTTTGCTTACTTTACTTTACTTGACTTTACTACAAAAACAGAACAAAAAAATTGCACTAATTCCAGTTTTTGTTACTGCAAAACATAATACAGAAAACTGGTACCAGTTCAAACAAGCTTTTATTGTACCAACTTATATTGAAATATAGTAGTACAAAATTACAAGTTAAATAATTACCGCAAGTACTGCAAAACATAATACAGAAAACTGGTACCAGTTCAAACAAGCTTTTATTGTACCAACTTATATTGAAATATAGTAGTACAAAATTACAAGTTAAATAATTACCGCAAGTACTGCAAAACATAACACATAAAACTGGTACCAATTCAAACAAGCTTTTATTGTACCAACTTATAATTGAAATATAGTAGTACAAAATTACAAGTTAAATAATTACCGCAAGTACTGCAAAACATAGCACAGAAAACTGGTACCAGTTCAAACAAGCTTTTATTGTACCAACTTATAATTGAAATATAGTAATACAAAATTACAAGTTAAATAATTACCGCAAATACTGCAAAATAATAGAAAATTACTAATGAGAAATGACGCAAAAAATATAAAAGACGCATAATTACCATAAGAAAATTACAGAACTGTATAATTTCAAACATAACAGAAAATTAATAGAAATAATGTGAAATAACATGATTGCACAAGTTTCGTATGCAATTGCATAATAAGAGTTCATACTAGGTCTGTTTTTTTTTTTTTTTCAATTAGACTATGCTAAATGTAATAATAACTTATACACAGTAAACTGAAGTGCAACAAATAAAAGAAAATTAAGTGTTTTTGCTTTAAGAAAATAGGTTAAGCCATATGAGGGAACTAAACGTTAAATCATCTTAATAAGTGGCTTAACCTTTTGCACTTTAGGCTGGCTTAAAGTTCAGCTTATTTCATCTTAGTTCGGCTCATTTAAATCACGTTTGGTGACTTAACCGGGGCCTAAACCCTGTATTTCATGGTTAAGCAAATCAAGTCAATATCATTGTATCAGTTTTTGACAACCACTGTACTTAGTGGTGAAATCGCGTAAGATATTATCCGTCAGTACCTGGATCCATATTCGAATTTTTAGAGATTTCGCTAATTGAATACAGATAGTTAGCGGATATAGATACATATACTGGTCTGATTTATGCAAATTCATATACAGCTAAAGTTTTAGTTTCGAAAGCAGATAAGAATACGAGTACGGATAATTATTTGTATATGTATTTTTTTAATTTTCTGGATATTTGTTTGTGAAGATTTCAAATTATCTGTATTCTTATTTTTTCTATCTTTTTCGTATATTCGTTTGTGCAGATACGAATATCCGTTTTTATTCATTTGCTTTAGAATAGTATATGTTTAGAAAGGAATATTCTTTTTGTAAGTATAATTGATTAAAACTATAGTTATATTGGTGATTAATTTTTGTTAATGAAATAAATTATTTTATAATGACATAACAAGTTTAACATCTTTAACAAGAAGCAAAATATTGTATTCACCGTAATGATCAAATATATAAATTATATATATTTTATGTTATTTTTATTTTCCAATTGAAAAATATATTATTGAATAATATGTTAATTTTGTCACGATACTTAAATTAGCAAATTAGGTATGCAAATTATATCTATATTTGTATTCATATTCATTTAATATCCCATCCATAATTGTATTCATTTAATATCCAATTTGTATCTATTTAATATTCAATATGTATCTGTATTCGAAAAATAAAAATATAATTTTATCACTATCATGTCCGTTTTCGCCCCCAACTGTACCGGTGCCAGTGGTTTTTTTTTATATATATATCTACCAATTTAGTTGTTCTGACCACGTCAAATGCCCAACTCAGCCAAGTAAAGATTCAATATTTCAATGTACTGCCTAAACATTGTACCAATATGGATACATTGAAATCTAGCATTGTAAGGTTTTTTTTCGGCTTGTAATTTTTTTTTTTTGTATTTATCTAATTATTCTAAGAGGAGAGATCTACTTATAACATTTATAAGTTACAACATCTTACAACAATTTAGTTTTGTGATTTTCAAAGTCCAAACAGTCGATCCAAACCGTTTAACATGATCTCTATATTAAAATGTGCTTGGAGATCAAATTTTACTTTTTTTTTAAAATTTTTTTCCTATTTATTAAGAATTTTACAAAACTGTTGTTTTAGACAATTCTGGACCACTGAAAAACAGCAGTTTTGTAAATACTTATTAAATAGTAAAAAAATTCAAAAAAATATAAAATTTGATCTCCAAGCACATTTTAATATAGAGATCATGTTGAACGGTTTGATCAACTGTTTAGATTTTGAAAATCGCAAAACCGAATTGTTGTAAGATATTGTAACTCTTATTCTAGTAAACTCTTCTTATCATTTAGTAGAAATAGCTAGTAAAAGAGTCCATGGTCACTACCAGTTAGTGTTTTGAAATGGACCGGCCGGTCCAGGACCGGACCGGACAACCCAGGGTTCTGACCCGGACCGGCTCGGACCGTGCCCCAAACCCGGACCGGACCGGACCAAGGCTAGGGACGGTCCTGGCACGGGTTTGGTCCTTTTTTTTCCCCCGGCCCGGACCGGACCCAAAAAAAAAAATTGGGGGGATTTTCATGTATACCCCTCAAAAACTTATAAATTTGGGGGAATTTCATGTATACCCCTCAAAAACTTCTAAATTATATGCAGCAACCCTAAAAAAAAAAAACCCGTCAGACCGTGGACCGGACCCGGACGGACCCGTGTCAATTTGAACCACGGTCCAAGCACGAGTTTCGGCCGACCCCCAATTACTCGGACCGCCAGACCCGTGTGGACCGTGGCCCGGCCGGGTCTGGACCGGACCGGCCCGTTTTCAATTCACTACTACCTTGTAACCTCTTCTTGTAAGTTATCAGTAAACTAAATTATCTGTAATTTGTTGAAGATGATAACTATATTAGATGACCAAAAAAAAAATAGGAAAGAGAAGGGTATTTTAAGTCTTTATAAGCTATAATATATATCTTATTTGTACTAAATTTTTATACCTAACCCTATTGACTAACTATAAGAGATCCACACTTTGACACCTAAAATTCCATTATGGAGTTTTGAGGGAACCTATCCGGGCTCAGAGTGCACCATCTTACCAAACAATTGTTCCTCAGTAAGAATTAAATTTGTAATCCACCATCGTTAAGAAGACTGCCAAACAACCACTTGTGTTGCTAGTCGGCCACTTACCACAACAATGATAAAAACCCACTAAATAGTTTAGTGTGAGTTACGAAAATAATAATTATAGATATTTATTTTACTTTTTTGAAAGAAGGGACCATGCCACCGATTTTCATTAAAATGAAAACCAAAAGTTCATACATTGTTTGGCTAGTACCGCCAATCTGGTATCAGCAGCATACCTATAATCAAAACTAATTTGGTAATCAGAGAATATTCTCCAAAACAATGTAAAGATCAACATTAAAGACTAACCTGCATAAAAAACATTGAGAACAAACCAAATAGAAACAAAGAGCAATTACAACAACCCTAGATGTATACTAAAACACCAAAACAGTTAAAATTTCAATTAAGCCCCTGTAAAATTCAAATTCTCCAAGTGCACCGGCTGGAGATAGATATTTAGTTTATAATAGTATATAATTTAGATTGTAAAATCGCCTTATTTTCGTTGCTATTTCCTACTCTGATCGCATGACCATTTATTTTTCTTTTTATTGGATTGTTCGATCTTAATATTTGATCCAAAGAAAACACACGTTATCTATATGCTAACATAAAATAATCCATCGGTATATGACATCAACAGATAAATTTAGTTCGTTCGTTTTAAATTGATTTGTTCTGATTGAAAAAGCAGAGCCTTGGATTGAAAATTTATAATTACTTATTTTTTATTTTGTTGATCATCCTCCAGTATAAAATGTGATCTCATGTAATTTTATAGTTGATAAATTTTATTATGGCCTTGGCTTTATTTAAGAAAAAACGGTGTTAAATATTCTTGAACTTGGTTCAATTTTTTTTAATAAATTAAAGTAGGTGAAATTGATTTGTTATAGGCTTATAGCTCATAAATTATTCGGAATGGTCACCGCTACTATGAAGAAATTTGAATTTGAATTTTATACAGAGCCGAATTCCTTCCGTTCGGTGGGACCGGACTGCGACAAAAGTCCAAACTACAAGGATTTAGGAGAGATCCTCTGTAATTATATCAAAAATCTATCCTCAAAAAAAAAATTATATCAAAAATCCCCTGTTACCAATCCTCTATAATTGATTCTGTAAAGATCACCAGTCACCAGTCACCAGCCAGCAATAAAGGTAAAGCCATGGAAAGCAAAGATTATCGGGACCCACTTGTCTGATCCTTGGTTCACATATCAGTTTATAAAATGGGTGACACCTGTGAAGAGAGCGGATAGCCGCTGGCTGCTTAGAATTTGGGCCCCATTTGGACCGGTAAAGTGCCGACAGTGCCGACAGTGCACCATTTATCAAGTAAGAAATGTAAACCCAACAGGCAATGTTTCCTGGAGCATGACTTTCCATTGAATAAAATTATTATAATAAGCGGGTAAAGAGGGATAGAGATATTGAGAGAGTACATTTTCCTTCATACAGCGCACGTACAGTAGAATCAATACAGCGTTGTATATGATTCATGCGCTGCAGGAAGCATAAAATGCTCTGTAAATAACTTTATCTGGATAAAGTGGTCCCGTGTCACTTTCTTAGTCATTAATTGGTCAACCAAGATTGGATTAAATTGTTGATTAATTGATTTGTGCTTTCTTCCTCCTTTTGAAAAAACAAATCGAAATAGATCATACACAAATCCGCAACCTTATCTTGATAATTATGAGGTTCTAAATTGCTCTGAGGTGAAGGTATGAAGATCCTCTTTTTTTTTTTTTGGGGCATAATTATGAGTCTATGACTGTTAAAATTGCAATAAAGTGAACTATACTGTCATTAATTTTTTGAAAAAAATGACAGTATTATTTGTTTGATAGTAATTGTCCTAAATTTTTTTCTAGTTATGAAAAAGACTCACAAGTTTCACACAATATTGAGACTAGGTCAAAAAATTTGTATCTTTATTTTTCTGAATATTTATTTTTTGCATATTTACTTTTAGCATATTTATTTTATTGTCAAAAAATACTAAAACACAACAAAAAAAAGTTAGGATTAGTTTAAAAGCTTGAAAATTTAATTGCTCATGGGTTTTACTTAAAAATAAAATAAAAACGACTTGAAAAAAATTCAAAAGTATTTTTTCATGAATCTCATTTGAAAGAGAAAATTGAGTAGAAAATATTTGTATTTTTAGATTCACAAAATTTATCACGGATCGTCGAAAAAAAGAACGAGAATAATAAGAGAAAAAAAATACAAAAAGAGGAAATGAAATAAATCTTTTCTTTTTTTACACGCTCAAGATTTATTTAGGAGACATACTCCTAAAAAATATATATATATTTTTAACATAAAATAGAAAACTTCTACAAACATAGTTCAGATTCCCATATAATATAATATTACTCAATTTGCTTCGCTGTTATAAAAAGTTTCTGAATATGCAACGTACGCGTAGTTATATTAAAACGCATTTGCACTTATATGTGTATACAAAATTGACTCTTATTAATTTTTTTAAGGATTCCGGTATGAGTCGAACGAATGTCAATCCATCAAATTTCATAATTTATCAAGCTTCATGTTATAAAATTTTGCTCTAAAAATCTCACATCAAGAGTATGCTTGTTCTGTGTCTAGCATGATTTTGGATCAGATAAGGTATTTGACAGAATCAGGTTAGATTCGAATCGTTCAATATAAATTACACAAATTTCAAAGTGGATTCTCTTATATTCGAGAATACTTGAAATTCTTCTGACTTGGTCGGGACTCATTATGTTGCAGAAACATAAAAAAAACGGAGAAAGAGGTGCGAACAACTTGACAGTTTCTACCAAAGTTTAAAAAATAAAACCGAGAAAGGAGTGCTAAGCACCCTTTATAAATTGAAAATTTTATTTTTAATTTAAACCTAATCAAGAAAGGAGTGCTAAGCACCTCTTATAAATGGAAAATTTGATAATTCTGTAAAAATTCTAATTTGATATTTCTGTGAAAATTACAAGATATTTAATTATCCAGCTCTTTCAATTATAATTTTATGGTTTCGCTCCTGCCACGTGGAATACTCACTCGTCCAGCAATGTGGAAGATATGAAGTTTTTTTTAAGATGGTTGGCATATTCCAAAAACAAAACAAAAAAATATTATTATAATTTCACCATAAAGTAGTGGTGCCACACTGCCACCACCTTTATATGGAGATCTAATAAGGATTTTGAAAGGGGGTAACCCGTTCCACGCGGCTAATTTCCTCATCAAACCAATATTTACACGCTCTCTTCATATTTTTTTTTTCTAAAAAAGAAAAAAGAGTGTCTCTTTCTTGGACAGATCATAGTTATCCTCTTGCCACCTAGGTTAAAAAAAGGCAACATGGGCCCAGATAGGATAACGGCCACTAATTTTTCTCTCTCAATTTTTACTGGGCCCCACTATCCCCAATCATGGGAAGACAAATCAGAGGTGGGGGATTTGGCTGCAATTTAATTAATTAGATAAATTATTAATAGGGAGATGTGGTTGGTTAGCATTGATTAGTGGTGAGAAATTATTCTTTGTTTTATTGGATGGTGTTATGTAGATGAGATTTTGTGTATAAATTATTGTTGGATTTTGGTAGTAGGTAGTTCATTCATGACAAGAAAATCTATGTCAATCATTATTTTATTAATTAGCGATTAGCATGGGGATGTTTGTTTGGTGCATGAAATTTTCTTAGAACTTTCTATTAGTGGAAACCGGAGAGCAATTTACACAAATAAATCACATAAAATAGGATAAATCTGAATATTTGAAGTGCATTAAAAGGAGAGAGTTTAAATGTCATTAAGCTGTCACGATATTTTAATATTAATATTAATAAATTTAAATTAAGACTACGAATTAAGTCTGTTAATACTTAATAGTGATGTATTTATGTAAGATCAAGAAGATTAATATTAACGCATTACAATTAATTTATCATATTAATTTAATTAACTCTCGATTTCGTACAAAACGAACTAAAAAGACATTATAAAACTCTATCTAGATGCATTTCTTTTGTAGAAAAACAGTACCAACGGTTTCTATTCTTTTTTTTACCGTTGTGTTTTGAAATATTGCTGCAAAAATACAAACGCGCATCCTCTACATTAACTCAAAAGGGAATCTTTTGAGTTAATGAATCTCAACCGTCTGATTTTAAACGGAGACAATCCGACTTCTGCCTATAACATGGGGTTTTTCAATATTAGTGCGGATCTAATCTGCACGAATCTTAATGCAGAGGATACGAATTCCAAAAATACATGAGGACAAATTGAGACATCATAATCTTTCTAAATCTGTAATAAATAGATTTTGATTAGTAATAGCAAAACATATACCATTTTTAGTAGTATATCCAAAATATTTTTCGGTTATTGCTGAACTATTTGTCCAAACTCCAAACTCTGTTGTTATACTATGAGTTTTTATCTACAATTACTAAATTTAAATCACTATCCAAATGCATAATATTATAAAATAGTTTAACATAACAAATATATTTTTAAAAAATATAACCATAAAATAATTTGAGTGAGGCTATGGTAACATGTATATTATGGTTCAACTAGTGCTACAGACTCATATAATTATTTTCAAAATTCAAGCAATTGATCTAAACTGTTAAACATGATCTTCATGCATATGAAATTGTGTATGAAGACAATTTTAATTTTTATAATTTTTTTACTGTTTTTAAATAAGTAGAAAATCACTACATTTGAATGGTTCAGAATTTATTAAATTAATTATTAAAACTTAAAAAAAATATTAATTTATAATACGAACTAATTTGCGCCATACACTTCACCGTATGACCGTAGCGTCGCTCAAATAATTTAATAAATGAAAGTGACTTGGGCAGTTGGGCCCTACTTGCTATTTCAATCACCAATCCAAACATGAATAAAGCGTGAGTCCGATGAATATGAGCCTAGTTAGGAATGGGGTCATAAATGCTGCTAAATCTACCGCAAGGCAAGGTACTCTTGGATACGTGGGAAGCGATGTGGAAGCCTTATCCGCTGCTGCGTCTGTCTCTCTTCCCCAGTATAAAAAGAAACATTAATTAAATCAATAATAAAAAAATAATAACTGAGAGACAACAAAGCAGGATAACACCGAATCTGTAAATTTATTTTCTGACAAGTACCATCCAGCTCGAACAAGAGTCCATATCCCTGAGTTACCTCAAATTTTGAGTTTGGATGTAGACCGTTCGACCAGAAATTCATGTCCCTTGAAACAGTTCGACGGTCCAGATCTAATTTCAAAATTTGAGTTACTTTAGGTGATATGAATTCCTCGAGCAGCTGGTGTTGGTCTTAATTCTTATCCCCTCACCACCTCTCGTCCTGTTATAGAACCAATCCCAGCCCCAAACCAACACACGTGGCATCCCATCCCCTTCTCATCTCCCTTTGCCTCTCCTTCTTTTAAACAAAAAGCGCACTCCACTGGATAAATACACACAAACAGTTCAATTCATCGGAACTGAATTCTATTTCTCCAATTATCTCTGTTCAATCAATTAGTAACACATGGAGAGTACGGCTATAATGATGCCATGGATGGAAGAAGACGAAGATGACATCGGTTCCATGTCGTCTTTCTCAGATCACGATGATTCGAGCAACTCCGTGAGCTCTTTGGCCTCGTCGTCTGAAGTGACTGAGGATGCCAGCTCGTCGAATTCTTCGCTTTCCTCTTCGTTTCAACCGGTTTCGGCTAATGATCAATTCGACAAGAGGGGCCCGCTCTTTGAGATGTCTGATCTCATCTCTGATCTACCTATCAAGTATGTTCAATGCTCATACTCATATTCTCGTGTAGAGCTTTTAAAAAGCAGTTTTAGCTGCATGCAGCACACGAACGGTATGCGGTACTGTTTTGATTCTGGAGTCTGTGTGCTGCATGAAGCCAAATCTGATCTGTTAATCTTTACCCATATTCTCTTTTGCAAAATTTCAAATTCATATACAATGATTATTAATTAATTAATTATTCTATAAATTCCAGGAGAAGTTTGTCGAAGTTCTTTGAAGGGAAATCGCAGTCGTTTACTTCTCTATCAAATGCAATAAGCCTAGAAGATTTGGTTAAGCCGGAGAGGCCGTACAACAGGAGGATGAAGTATTGCAAGAGTTACGCCGGAGGATTAGACCGGCAAAAGTCGTTGTCACCTAAGCATCCAACGAAAGGCGCAATTATGAAGAAGTCATCATCTAAGGGTTCTTTCGGCTCTCTTGGCTCGAAGAAACGGAGCTTTTTAGGGTTTAAATCGTCGATGGCGCCAGCGACTCAGAGATCAGGTTGCCTTTCAAACCAAGCCCTTCTATTTGCATAAAGGGTTTGGTCTCACGGTGGGTTTTTAGGAAGATCAATTGACTAATCAAATATCTTGATTTTTTTTTTCTTTTGGTGGTTTTAGCAAATCATGGTTTTGAGAGGGAATGTATGTGTTGCAAGAGCGTTGTGCCTCTTAACATTTCGTTACCTTTTTTGAATCATCGGTGAAAAAAATGGCGGTAGTTTGTCGGTTGCTCATCACTTAAGTGGCTTTGAGCTTGATGTACATAAAGAAATTAAAGCACATTGACTTTCCAAAGATTCAAATGCCTTCAGTTTCTTCTTTTTCTATCTAATTCGTTTTGTTATGCATCGGTTTTACTTTTAAGAAAGTGAGAAATTTTAAAAATCAAATTAAATTATAGAACATATAAAATATGTTTATTTAATCGAATTCCCGTGATATTTGGATTTATCACCGTCTCTAAAATTCATCGGATAGATTTTAGATTTTAAACAATCAATTTAAGTAATTCTACTTTTATAAGTAATGAGTTTAAATTCAAATTATTTTAGTTCCAATTCAAGCGGTAAAAAATAATAAAAAATGAATGAATAAAATTAATTAAAAAATCTCATATTTGACAGCTTAATTCAAAAAAATCATGAATTTTGTATGTAAGTGCATTACTTGAAATCAAAATTTAAAATCAATTTAATAAATTTTTAAGCGGTTGGTATTTAGACTAAAATTCCAAAAGTATCACAGTAGCTGAACTCTGATTTTTTTTTTTTTTGGGTATATGTGCATATATACATGAGATTACAACAAACCGCATTTTAACTATTTCATTTTGTAGTTTGAATTTTGTGTCACTTGCGAAGGATACACTATCAATTTTTCTCTCTACACAACTTGTTCCGCACCGCTACTGTCAGGTTCTAAAAAAAAAAAAAATTTGTTCCGCACCATTTTTGGTTGTTAGATAAAAAACACAATTTGTATCTGTACTTGTTGAAAACGATTTTTCAGTATCCATGAATATGGAAATAAATCTGCTGTGATTCAAATCAACCCCTTCATTTTTTAGAATGCACGAATCTCAACAACACTTATTTTTTATACACGAATCTCCAAACAGATAACTGAATTTAGAATAATAGACAGATTTGTATCCCCATGAATATGGCAATACTTTTTGCGTGAGAACATTCAAAAGTAGTCAACAACTTATATTTATAAAAAAAGAGGAGACTAAGTCCTTCCATTAACTCAATAAAAAAATTTATCCATAAAAAGGTCGTCATCAACGAAAAGCAAAACTTACAACACAAGTTTTTAGATATTATAAAAAAAAAACTGTAACACAATTAGTTTTGGAACATCCATTAGCATAGTTAAAAAGTTAAAAGTGCACTCTATCGCTAATTGAAATAATATTTTTCTTATTTGAAATAAAAAAATAAAAATATTAGAATTTAGAAAAAATGTCTCATGATAAGTATATTTTTTTATGCTTTTTGAGGGATGCTTCGGTGGACATAAGGACCTATTTGTAAAATGAGTCCTATTTTTATTTTCAAAGTTCAATCAGTTGATCCGACCGTTCAACATTATCACCATATTAAAATGTACTTGGAGGTCAAATTTTACATTTTTTTGAATTTTTTTACTATTTATTAAGTATTTTACAAATTCAATGGTCTGAATTTGACTAGTTTTTGTAAAATACTTAATAAATAGTAAAAAAAATTTAAAAAATGTAAAATTTGACCTCCAAGTACATTTTAATATGGAGATAATGTTGAACGATCGGATCGACTGTTTGAACTTTGAAAATAAAAATAGAACTCATTTTACAAATAGGTCCTTATGTCCACCGAAGCAAATGCCTTTTTTTATTTGTATGGCGCTCGTTAAAGCCGACATATCGGTAGTGCAGGTGGAGAAAAGAAGCTGCTACTAGAACTTTCCTTTTTGGCGCAAACCTACTACCCGAATTTTTTTTTTTTTAAAGTAAAATTCTAAAAAGTATTTAGGAATATTTTGGAACCTAATATAAATACTCCCCCGCGTTTATTTAGGATTCCACTGATTAAATTTTTTCTGCTGGCCAATTTTTTTAAGTATTTTCATAGAATCTATGTTACGTCTACATACGTTGTATTCCAAATTATAATTTATTAAACACCGGATGAATTAAATTGAAATATAACAAAATCAATAATTTATTAGGCACGGGATGAATCAAAGTCAAATATAAAAGAAATATCAATCCAAATTGATTATGCTTTTCGAAATTCAGGGGATATCAACTTTCTGACATTTTTACCAGTCCTATAAGCAGGGGCGGACCCACATGGTCTCAGGGGGAGGCAATTGTCTTTGAAATTTTTTTTGCCGCCCTCTAGATGTTTAATTTGTAATTCGAGTGAAATTTGGGATTAAAATTGAAATAAATTTGTTGAATTTTGACTAGTAATTAGAATTATAAGCTAGATAATTAGAAATTACAAGTCAAAGCATTAGAAAGTATAAATTAAAGCATTATTTTTTATCGAGTACCCAATAAGTTCATGAATTTAAACCCGATTAGCTATTTAAACCCAATTCACTATATTTTTTTGCCCTGACGAAAATCCTGAATTCGCCCCTGTTAATAAGAATGATCATTTAGAAAAATAATAAAAGATACAAGAAAAAATAAAGCAAAAAACCTGACCGCATAATATATGTAGTTTTAATTTTATGTTTGTTGTATGTCGCGTTACCTCCATATATTTTGTAAAATATGAGTATAGTTTAATTATTGAAAGATGCTAATGATCGTTTAGTAAATTTTGGTCTATTTTTTTTTGTTAGTACAGAATATACCTTTTTTTTGTTTAAAATCATGAATGGTTCTATTTAAATGAATAAGATTTGCCAATTTTAGAGCGTAAAAAATTTGAACATATATATGTTGAACGAAATTCAGATGATTTTCTCCAGCTGAGCTTAATCACTACTCTTAATAATTAATTATCAGATCCAATTTAATTAACAGATTTTAAATGAAGACTGAATATGTCTCTTAAACATGTTATATATATTTTTTATTTTGAGTGAGGCTAAGGTAGTATGAATCATAGTGACAACTTAATTGTTCGGGAAAGGTTCGGCGAGATTAAAAATTCGCGATTCGGAAATAATTCGGTATAATTCGGAAATGATTCTGATCAGAGATCTCAGTCCTACAAGGAAGCAAAAAAAAATGTTCTGGGAAAAATTCGGGAAAACTTTGCGAATAATTCGTAAAATTCGGAAAAAGTTCGTAAAATTCGCGAATTATTCGAATATAATTCGGTCAAAGTTCGGTCAACCGAATAATTCGACGTTCAGTTCGGCATCACCAAAACAATGAATTATTCGGGTATAATTAGCGAATCTTGTCACTATGGTATGAATAGCGCACATTGATTCGTACTATGGATCAATATCTTCATTTTTAGAGTTCAAACAGTCGATTTAAACTGTTCAACATGGTCTTTATATAAAATGTACTTGCAAATTAAAATTTACATTTTTTTTATTATGTTTTACTACTTTTAGATAGATAAGAAAACACTTGATCTAAACATTCTAGAATTCAAAAGTTCCCAAATGAATATTTTATAATTTAAAACAAGTATTATTCGAAAAGACAATAAATTAAATAAATTTGTGAATTTGTGAATTTTAAAATTAAAAGAATAAATTTAGTATTACAAAATTTAGAGGAGAAAATAAGTAATTTCGAAGTTCCCAAATAATATACATAAACTTAAATAAAAGAGATGGAAGAGATACACAGATACAGTTCATATTTGTCTATTTTTAAAAATACAAGCATGCAATTATGCCTTATACAGCTAGATCCAACTATTTCTTTCTTTTTATAAAATTAAATATACATTTTAATTTATTACTGTGATCTAATTAAATTGTAAGGAAAAAAAGAAAAGAAATAAGATCTAGCCCAACGAAAATTCTAAATGTATGGCCCGGCCCGGCCCAAAAGTTGATTTCAATCTCCGCAGCCTATTCTAGCTTACCATAAGAATTACTTGGATCTTGCTGTACTGTACACGAGAGAATACAGAAATCTAAAAATCTCACCAAGGGACTCACCAGTCACCACTACGACAAACCCTACCCCTCTCCTCTCCTTTCTCGATTCTGAGCGATTGGCTCGCAAAATAGCAAACCGGCGACGATGGGGTCCGATTGGTGTAATCTCCTACCGGAGCTCCTTCATTCCATAGCCGAGAAGATCACCTCCCTCGCCGACTACCTCCGCTTCCGTGCTGTCTGTCGTCCCTGGCTAACCGCCTGTTCCCCGCGCCCCAGACACCTCCCTCTCCAACTCCCATGGCTGATGCTTCCTTACCAATCTGACGGTAACAACAATTCCACCCGTCTCTTTTACGATATCTCAGATTCTAAAATCCACAAGCTTGACCTACCTGAGACTCGCGGGGTGTTTATCTGTGGATCTTCGCACGGCTGGCTTGTCCTCCAAAAAGGTCAAGTGGTGTCCTTGCTTAATCCCATTACTCACGCCACAATTCCCCTTCCCCCATTCACTGCACCTCCCTCTAATCTTGGAATTGCTCCCTTTGATGCATCAGATCCTGAGCATTTCTTTGAGAACTGTGAAGATGATAGATATATTATTAAACCTACTGACCATGTCGTGGTCTTGAAGGCTATACTGACATCAAGTCCACTCGACCCCAGTTGCAAGGTGTTTGTTTTTACCGGTAGCAATTGGCAGTTGGCATTTTGTAAAATTGGGGATAAATGTTGGACGGTGATTGAATTTGAGAGTATTTCTCCTTGGGGGAGTGATATTTGCGATTTCACCTATATGGATGGTTTTGTATACACTGTTAATCCTTTTTCTACAGTAACAATGTATAACCTTAATAATCCTTCAAGAACATTGTTGGGTGGCGGCATTGATCTAATTGGCATTCATCTCGTCGAAGGAGTATCTGGGGACATATTGCTCATTTATGACAGACCTATCTATGTTAATGGAGTTTTGAAGGAAACTGAGTATACAGTGTACAAGTTGAGCAATCCTGGAGAACCAAATTGGATTGAAGTGGTAGATGTAGGGCAAAATGTGCTTTTCCTGGGTGGTGATTACAACGCATTGTCCCTCTCAAGTGATAATCTACAATTGCCAGGATGGGGTGCAAATTGTTTGTGCTATGACTCAGTAAGGACAGAGCAGCGGAACCGACAAAACAGTAGTGCCTCATGGTATAACCACAAAATCAAATTGGCTAGGCTGGATGATGGAACGGTTACTGATATAAGTGGTGATTTAGGCTCAATTCAAGTGAATGAGCATTGGCAGAATTCTTTATGGCTGACACCGAGTTTGCTTTAGCTGCTCCCTTATTAATGATAGACCAACTGTTTTGGTAATTTTGAGTTGGTATATGGATATCATTTGATAATCCTTCTACTAGGCATGTTTCATGTTAATTTTTATTTATTTTTTTACTGTTGTTCATGCTTCTTCCTGCAGTGAGATGTAACTTGTACATGTTTTTGAATATTGATGTATTGACCCAAGCAAATTAAGCTAGTATATTTCCTTCTATGTTTCATGATATCCATGCAAAAATTTTCTTATTAGGTATTATGTAATAACGATACTATTTTTTTATTGTTCTTAGTAGTTAAATTTCTTAGTATTTATGGCTCTGCATTGGGAAGGTTGCATGCTAGAAAGCAATATTGAGAATTAATATGCAATGGTTGCTTGGATATTTCTTCTGCGGAAAGGTATTATATTTCCATCAAATCTGTTATAGACTGTAGTGGTACCTGGTATTGGATGTTGTCTATGTGGTTTTGTCAAAAATTATGCTATGTACGAGTAACTGGTTCACCAAATTTGCAAATCCCGTTTGTGTTTTAGTAGCTTTCATTAGGGGAAAATCAATCTTCAGTTTGAGAGGGGACATCTGCTCTAGTATGCTGTATGTTTCTGTTTGCAAAGGCACTACAGGCAGATATCATTGTAAATTTAATTGACAATCAATTTAAAAGCCTGATAATGTGATTCTAAGTTGTCAAATGATGTTGAAAGGCTTTTGAACATGAAAATTCAGCTCAGGTTTTACTCGAATAGATTTTTAAGCATTTCTATTTTAGTAAGAAAGCCCCCATTTATAATAAACCTCATGGTATGGAGACAACAAGTGTGAGATAGCTTAATGAAGCAACAGTGCCATTTCTTGTGGTTAATAATGTTCCTTTTTAAATCAAGTATAACTGCTGTGAAATGTTTCAAGGAAAACTGGTGTCAATGATGTTAGGTCAGTGTAATATTTTAACTAAACCTGTTATTACATATTAGATGTTTGAAATAAATAAAGTCAGGATAGTCTCTGTGGTGAATTTCTTTTTTCAAATAAACTGGTACAAGATCTGAATCACTGACTGTAAATTGGAACTTCTTTAATGTTATGACAACTGTTTTATAATTTTTTTGACTGGAAGCTGATACTTGAGGCACAATTATTAGAAAAAGGGGGAAACAACCAGGGAGGGATAGCTTAACTAAGCAAAATTGTCATTTATCTTTGTTATTTTGTAAAACAATGTCACTTTTTCAATCAATAGTGCTCTAGGTCTCAGGTATTGCACCTATTGCTTATTATTTAAAAATTGGGACTTTTTTGAGCTCATGAATGAATTTTGGGGGAATATTTGAAAGCCGAGAGAGAAACAAAATATTCTGTTGTTTTCGGCCTTTCAGGTCTCTACACTCGCGTATCAGGTGCAAATTGTTGATTGCTATTTTATTGCTTACAACTGTTGCAACTTATAAATACTGGTAGCTAACTCGCTATGCGGAACTTATTTTCTGTTGTTGCGGCTCTCTTTTTTTTTCCCCTCTATTTTCGAGGAAACAGTCACCAACATTTTGACCGACGTGCACTCAAAATTGGCCGAAATTTTTATTAATATCCAAAAAAATATTAAATTTCAAAATCTACACTCTATGCAGAGGAATTTCGAAATCTATCCAAACCGGAGATTAAATTTCCGGTTTCATACAAACTTTCCGCAAATTTTTTTTCCGGTTCTAGGCAGTCCGAAACCGAAGGGAAAATTAATCCCCGGTTCTAAGTTTTTTTTTAATTAAACAAAATTAATCCCCCATTTTCTAATTTTGAGTTATTTGGATTCTTTCAAATGCTGTTCTGTTTAATTGTGCACATTTTTAGTAGTCAAGTCATCACCAGTCTTCATGTAGCGGAAATTGGGCACAATTTAAATAGTCTCAAATGCTATTTGGATTCCCAATTTAATCTTCGGCTATTCTGGTTAATTAAAAAAAAAGTTTAGAACCGGAGATTTAATTTCTGGTTCTTAGAACCGGGAATTTTTTTTGCAGAAAGTTTGTATGAAACCGGAAATTTAATCTCCGGTTTGGACAGATTTCGAAATCTAACGTACCAAAGTGTAGATTTGTAAATTATTTATTAATTTTGGATATTAATAAAAATTTCGGCAAAATTGGCGTCTTTATACTTCGGCAAATGATATAATTTTACTTGGTTTTGTGTTTTTTAAACTCAAATTCATGAAAACTGAAATCTGTATCAAGTCAATGAGCATTGATCAGTCGTCATTAAAAGCAGGTCATTGAAAAGTATTTTAACAGTTAATGAAATACATACATAAAATATTAAACTTAAATTTTATTTACAATAACAATCCTTATCGAAATTATTAAATTAAACTATTATAAGAGAAGGGTTTGAATACCTCCATTTTTAAAATGTTAATAACTTAAAATTTAAAACTTAAATGTCAAAATAAAACCGTTAGATATGATATATATATATATATATATAGTGAGTGGCTAAGCTCAAAACGTTTGCACCAAGCCCTTGGTGCAAACGAATTGTTTTCGGATTTCCAAAGTTCAAACGGTCGATCCAAACCGTTCAAGTTGTTCTCCATATTGAAATGTGCTTGGAGACCAAATTTTACATTTTTTGGAATTTTTTTACTATTTATTAAGCCACTTTGAAAGTTGCTGATTACACCGTCCAGAATTTTATTGCACTGTTTTTACTGTTCACCCGAATCAGCAACTTTCAAAGTGGCTTAATAAATAGCAAAAAAATTCCAAAAAAATGTGAAATTTGGTCTCCATGCACATTTTAATATGGATTAAATATCTAACGGTTTGGATTGACCGTTTGGACTTTGCAAATAGGAGAACCAAAACGTTTGCACCAAGGGCTTGGTGCAAACGTTTTGAGCTTAGCCAGTCTCTCTCTCTCTATATATATATATATATAATTTCTCTATTATGATATATTAACTTTATTTTGATTAGCATCAAAAGCTTGTAAAAATACATGCATGTGGAAAAAATTCTAGATGTTGATTTTTTAACTTATTGATTCATATAAAAAACAAAATAAAAAAAATAATAAATTTTTATATACATAAACTATATTAATAATATAGATCACATCTAACGATTTTATTTTAGCATATAATTTTAGAATTTTTATTATTAGAAAATTAAAAATTAGAAGTATGATAGAGGCACAAAAAATAGAAATATTTGGATGCTCCTCCTATATTAATAATGCTATATAAATAAAAGTTAAAAATAAAAATAAAAAACATACCTTATGATACAAAGCAGCAGTTAAAACTTCATTGAATCATTTATTATTACCATCTTTTGTAAATCATTGTAATCTATTATATTACCGACTATTAATCTTCATTGAGATTCACATATAGTATGTTTAAAACATATTATTTACTTGTCATATTTTTAAGTTAAACTATATTACATTATAGTACTTATATAAACATACCGAGACATGTTTATAAGTCATATATCCATTTTCAAAGTTCAAATGATAAATCTAAACCATTCAAACTGATCTTTTTCTTAAGAGCTTCGTTACATATAATTTTTTAAAATTTTGAATTTATTTAGTATCAAGTCAAGCAGTAAAAAAATGACAATTTTGGTGTGCATATTGATGCATTATTGGCATGTCAAAAATAACCATCTTTCAGAAATCATAAAAAATAATATTTTTTTAACTAATAAAAGTTAGTATTCTACGAGTCGAGTATATAACCAATTTAATGAGCTACTTTACTCGACATTTTAGATATCAAATTTGACCCGTAAGCATTTGCCTTGATATGTTTATATAAGTACTATAGCCGGACTCATTTAGTTGTTGTTCGTTATTTTTAACAAATATTTACAGATAAATATAAAATACGAACAACACTAATTTATACAAATAAAAATTACCTTCGTCCGACTCGTATATTATCAATATTGACATCATAATAACAATCAAATCATATTTTTCATGATTATGGAATAGCAAATTAAAAAATTTTGGTGATTCCAAAAATTATTTAATTTATGGTGAATTGATTCAAATATGAAATTTAACGAGAAAAAAATTCAAATTTTAGTAATCAATTTATTTTGTTCAATATAGAGTTTGTCAGATTAAAAAATTAGGATAAATCAAACGAGAACAAAGATAATCCATTCTTCAGGTCTTACCCTAAATCCTTGTCCAGTGCCTACAGAAATCAACACAAAATCACTCCACTACGGAACCAACTCTCCTCTCTCTGTCTCTCTGTCTCTATTCCGAGCGATTGATCCACAAAACAGCAATCCGGTGACAATGGGGCCCGATTGGTCTCTTCTCCCACCGGAGCTCCATAAGGCCATAGGCGAGAAGGTCACCTCTCTCGCCGACTACATCCGCTTCCGTGCTGTCTGTCGTCCTTGGCGATCCGCCTGTTCCCCGCGCCCCAGCCACCTCGCTCTTCAACTCCCATGGCTGATGCTGCCTTACCAATCCGACGGCAATGATGATTGCATTCGTCTCTTTTACGATCTCTCAGCTTCTAAAATCCACAAGCTTGACCTCCCTGAGACTCGCGGGGCGTCAATTTGTGGATCTTCGCACGGCTGGCTTGTCCTCCAGAAAGATCAAGTGGTGTCTTTGCTTAATCCCATCACTCGCGCCACAATTCCCCTTCCCCCATTCACTGGACCTCCCTTTAATATTGGAATTGCTCCTCTTCATGCATCAAATGATGATGAGCTTTTCTTTGTGATCTGGGAAGCTGATAAATATACTATTAATCTTAGTGACAATTTCATGGTCTGGAAGGCTATACTGACATCAAGTCCACTTGACCCCAGTTGCATGGTTTTTGTTTTTACTGGTAGCAAATGGCAGTTGGCATTTTGTAAAATTGGGGATGAATGTTGGACAGTGATTGAATTTGAGTGTAATTTGCCTTGGGAGTGGGATATTTGTGATTTCACCTATAGCAATGGTTTTTTATACACAGTTGATCCTTCTGCAACAGTTACGATGTATAACCTTAATAATTCTTCAAAAACGTTGTTGGGTCGCGGCATTGGTCTAAATGACATGTATCTGGTCGACGGGGTATCTGGGGACATATTGCTAATCTATCATGACGGACCTACCTATGATGTTGATGGAGTTCTTCAAAAGAAAACTGAGTATAAAGTGTACAAGTTTAGCAATGATGGAGAACCAAAGTGGATTGAAGTGATAGATGTAGGCCAACATGTGCTTTTCCTGGGTGGTGATTACCATGCATTGTCCGTCTCAAGTACTAAATTTCAATTGCCAGAATGGGGTGCAAATTGTTTGTGCTATGACTCGGTAAGGATAGAGCAGCGGAACCGACAAGACAGTTGGGCCTCATGGTATAACCACAACATCAAATTGGCCAGATTGGATGATGGAACGGCTACTGATATATCCGATGATTTAGGCTCATTTCAAGTGAATAGGCATTGGCAGAAGTCTTTATGGCTGACACCGAGTTTGCTCTAGCTGCTTTCTTAATAATGATAGACCGAATGTTTTGGTAATTTTGGGCTGGGATAGGAATATTATCAGATAATCCTTTCATTAAGTAAAATGGAAGCTTATACATGTAATTGAATATTGATGTATTATCCTAAGCAAATTAAGATAGTATATTTTCTTCTCTGTTTCATGATATTCCCTGCAAAATTTATCTAATTTGGTATTATTTGGTAACGAGCCTATTTTTTATTGTTCTTAGTAGTTGAATTCCACAAAGCAATATTGTTAATTAATATGCAATGGCTGCTTGGATACTTCTTCTGCAGAAAGGTATTATATTTCCATCAAATCAGTTGTAGATTATAGTGGTACCTGGTATTGGATGCTGTCTATGTGGTTTTGTCAAACATTATACTTAAATGAAATTAGATCTTGTTCTCTTCTCTACATGTTGTAGGATAGTATGAGTTACTGGTTCATCAAATTTGCAAATTTCCCCATGTGTGGTTTAGTAGCTTCCATTATCTCATTCAGTGAAAATCAATCTTCAGTTTGAGGGGGGGATATTACTGTAAATTTCCCGGACATCTGCTCTAGTATGCTTCTGATTGCAAAGGCACCAATGACAGATATCTCTGTAAATTTAATCACCGATCAATTTAAAAACCTGATAGTGACTCTTAGTTGTTAAATGCTGTTGAAAGGCTTTGTGAACATGAAAAAGTCAGCTCAGGTTTTACTCGAATAGATTTCTTAAGCATTTCTATTTTTGAGTGACAAAACACTCATTTATAATGATCCTCACAGGCTGGAGACAACAAGCGCAAGATAGCTTAATTAAGCAACAGTTGCATTTCTTGTTGTTAATGTTCCCTTTGTCAATCAAGTATAAATAGAGTGAAATGTTTCCAAGGAAAACCTGTGTCAATGATGTTAATATATTAATTGAACCTGTTATTACATATTAGATGTTTGAATGGTGAAGTAAATTAAGTAAAGATAGTCTGTGTGGTGCTTAGTAACTCTTATTTTAAAAATAAACTGGTATAAGATCTGAACACCTGACTGTAAATTGGAACTTCTTCAAACAACTGTTTTATAATTCTTTTTGACTGGAAGCTGATGTTTGAGGCACAATTATCCCTTAAGAAATCTTTAGCCAATTCAATTTAAATATAAAAAAAACAATAGTAAGTATTAGAAAAAGGAGGAAACAGTGTTCCATTCAACCAGCTAGAATTTAGCACCACTAAGCAAAAAGTGTCATTTCTTTTTGTTATTGGGAAAACTAATGTCACCTTCAATCACATAAAACTAGAGTGAGATGATTCCAAGTTAAACAAGTGTAAATGATATTTGGGAAGTGAAATATATTAACTGAAGCCATTATTACATATTTGATGGTCGGATGGTAAAATAAATGAAGGGAAGATATTCTATGCAGTCTTAGTAATCTTTTCCAATGTATCGGTACAGGATCTGAATCCTTGACTGAATTTTGTCACTTCTCCAGCGTTAAAAAACTATCTTATAATTTTTTGACTGTAAACTGATGTTGAGGCATCAATTACCTCTTAAGTATTCTTCAGTCATTCAATTTAATGTGAGACAAAACATTACTAAATATTAGTGAAAGGGGAAAATGGTGTCTGTTTTTCCATCCAACCAATTGAATTGAGCACCTCCTGTTTATTGCGAGTCTTACCAGTACATTATCAGTAGTTGGTTATCCTTGTGCTGAGAGAAGCTCATACTTCATGGCTATGGAAGAAGTGTAGGATGTATTAATTCAATCAAGTGTCAGCATCAACCTTGAAATAAAAAAGCGAAGTTCAGAGAAACAAAGCATCAGTGCTTAAAGTATCAACTCCCACCTTTACTGGACTTGGTTTTTAATAATGAAGCTCCGGAATAAGTGCGCTTGTTTCGTTTACATCCCTGTTCCCAGAGCTTCTTATTGTTAGAAAGATAGGCACCACTATGTATGGTCCTTTTTGTGCTTACAGAATTAGATGGTCATTTTCGGAAAAACCTAATGGTAATATTTTACTTTATTATATGTCAAATTGAACAAATTGTAGGTGTAACTATGCTTATGAGATTTGAACTTGTTTACAGATCTTATATGAATTTGCGAGTTTCAATTTGTATTGTATAATTGGAATTTATTTTTGAGAAGCGAAATACTATAACAACAACCAAGTCTTTAGTCCCAAGCAAGTTGAGGTAGGCTAGAAATGAAACCCAACCTGAGTGGCTATGCTACTGCTGAGGGATTGGTTTCAAGGTATGAAATTTACATAAATGTGTAATTCAATTTAGGATTTACCCTAGGACTACCAAGATTGATTTGTACAGGTCAAATGTACTTTCTAAATCTGCAGATATGGGCACTGGTACTGAATTGACCCTTATCCTTTTTTCTCTAATCTGTTATATTTGTTCGGTATTAATTTGAAGCTAGATTAGTTCAATTGAGGCTGAATTACTTAATATGGTGAAATGTATGGTCCTTCTCTATGACACATTAATACCAGGGGTGAAATGTATGGTCCATCTCTCTGCTTTTACATAAAAGATTTTGCATGAAGGCATCTTATTTATAATGATCAATTGTAATGTATGGTAACTTGTTTTGGTTTCAAGGGTAAAAGAGATGAACAAAATGTATGCAGATTGCATGAAAAGAAGTCTCTGTGACTTCCATATGTTTATTTTACTATGAAAATTAAGGCGTAAATGAAATAAACATAATAAGCTAATCCATAAAGAACTCATACAAGTATCAATCAAAAGAATAGAAGCAATAATTTGAGTAAGCGGAAATAAGTTACGGAGAGAAAAACGAATCTTGGAATTGAGATGAGCAGGTCGGTGAAAAGAAGATAAAGAAGAAAAGCGAAGAGCGCCATCGTTGTGAAGAAGAAGAGGTCAGCGAAATAAGTATCGCTGATGTGGCGGTCAAAAGAATTAAAGTTAATTTCAATAATGCAGTGTTTGTGAAATTAAAATCAACTTAATTTCTTATCTTCTTGACAGCTATCTGAAGTGCTAATTAATTTCAGGGATGGAGATGATCTTAGTAATCTTTTCTAATGTACTGGTATAGGATCTGAATCCCTGACTGAAAACTGAAGCTTCTCCAACGTTAAAAGAACTGTCTTATAATTTATTGACTGTAAACTGATGCTTAGGCATCAATTACCCCTTCTTCAGTCATTCAATTTAATGGGAAACAACACAATTTGAATGTTAGACAAAGGGGAAACCAGTGAGTTCTTCCATCCAACCAATTTGAATTCAGCACCAACTGTTTATTGCCAGTCTTATCAGTACATTATCAGTAGTTGGTTATCCTTGTGCAGAGAGAAGCTCGTACTTTATTGGCTACAGACGAAGTGTCGGACAAATTAATTCTATTAAGTGTTAGCATCAACCTTGAAATAAATAAATAAAACATAGTTCAGATGTCCACTACACAAAATTTGCCATCATTCATTATCCTTTGTAATCTCTTTCAGTGGCTTCTATGCAATAAATGTTCAGATATACAAAGCATAAGTGGCTAAAGTGATGGAAAAACATGATCTAGAATAAATTTGGTTAGTCTATAATCAAGACAACAACTTACAATATTGTATGACTATCTATCAGAAAAGAAAGAAAGAAAAAAAAAAGCCTGTACATTAAAAACTGGCAACTGGCAGGTCATCAGTGGACAAGCCATAGCTACGGCTATTTCAGAAATAAATAATCACTGGTTGTATCAGCTAAATAACACCATCCCATGGCTTTGAAATAATGGCAAGAAAATTTAATGATTACAGATTTATTTCTGCAGATTATGTTTTATCTCCCTTGAATCCAAAGTTATTCTCAAGCCACCGTACGTGAACCTGAAGCTCTGCATCACGCAATCTATTCAGCACAGACTCGTATAACCTTCGGTCTAGCTCTGTCCCTTGTTGTTTCATATCTCGTAAGAGCTCAGTTAAATCGACGAACCTACTACTCCTTGAAAACACACCAACCATTATACCAGCTAAAACTCTATCCACCTTCCCTCCATTTGCTTTAAACTGTTGATAGAACCTAATACATTCATCCAACTCTCCTGCTCTGCTATATGCTCCAATTACACTTGTGTAACTTACTTTATCAGGTGTGATTTTCCTCCTTTCCATCTCCTTCCATAATTTCTCAACTTGCCTTACATTCATAAGTTTACCGTACATATCTAAGAGAGAATTGTAAACCCAAACATTAGGTTGCAATCCCTTTTGCTTCATCTTTGCCAATAGCCGCATTGCATCTGATGCTCTGCCACTCTTACCATACATAGAAATCATGTTAGCATATGCAACCAAGCATCTATCAAAACCCTTCTCTAACATCTCTGAGAACACCTTTTCGGCTTCTTTTGTCAGTCCGAGCCGACAACAGACATTGACAACTGACGCATAGGTCACCTGACCCGGTTCACATCCTATATAGATTAGCTGGTCAAATGATCTTAAAGAAACTTTGAGGCTTCTTTTCTTAGCAAATCCATTTACAATTGCAGAACATATGCAGTCTGATATCTTGATACCTGCCTCCTTCATCCGCATTACAACCCAGATAGTTTTCTCAACCAATCCAGCTTCAACATACATGACAATAAACTTTTGGCACATTTCAGGATCTTTCGCCAATCCCTTGTCATGTGCTTCATTGAACAAATCTTCGGCCATCTCGACTTCCTTCTTAGCTGCAAATGAACTGATTAAGGAAGAATAAATTGAAGTAGTTGGCAAAAGACCCTCTTTTTCCATTGCTCGCATGTACCTGAGAGCCACTGAAGGCTTACCCCCTTTCGCCAACGAGTCACACAAGATATTGTAAATCTCAATTGCATCATTGGAAGGATCAAATTTGTTTGATTTATATTCATCAAAAAGAGAAATCACCATATCTAAATTTCTGAGCGCATGATATGCCTTCATGGTTGCGACGAAGCAGGTTGAATCCAATGGCAATTGTGCTGCTCTCATACGATCATACACTAAAATCGTGTTACGATACATATGGAGCTTGTTGTAACCACGCAATGCAGAACCAAATGCTGCTCTTGCTGCACCCCCTTTTCTCGTCTCAACAACCTCTAGGAAAGACTCCATTAACTTGAACTTTCGAGCCTTAATACAGCCCGTCACTAATGCAGAGCACATTGGTACATCTGGAAGCACATTAAGAGAACGGAGGTCTTCAATGATGTAACCAACTGAGCTCCATTGTTTAGATTTGAGTAGTTTTCTGAACAAAGTAACTAGAGTCTTCGAATCGGGTTGAAGATTTTGCTTTTCTCTGGCCTTCTTGTAGTACTCGAAAGCAATAGCTTCGGTCTGAGGATCCTCGCACAAGTTTCGAATGAGATCATTAGAGATTGTAATATCTGTGACTGGAGATGGCTGTAGGGAAATTTGGTGGAGATTAATTGATGAATTTTCAAGTAGAGGTGAAGAACATGCATTGGTGAAACTGACAATTGGAATCCTCTGCTTTTTAGAGAGGTGAGCTAGTGAAGTGGTGTAGAGAAATGAGAGAGAGGGTTGAATTTTAGTGAGAGATTTAGAGAGAGGGGAGAGAGGAGCAAGAGACCAGTCTGAGCTCCATATGGGTATCATCATCAGAGAAGGGAGATTTTAGAGGAGGAGAAAGGGAGGAGATGCTTAAATACTTCTTATCTTTTGGGAGAGATTTTCTGAGGTGGAAATTAATTTGGATGAATGAGAAGTGAAATCGTGGACCACATGGGAGCCTTTGGATTCAATTTTTGGTCGATGTATTTGTGTGGGCTATTGGGCTATTAATTGTTACGTGGATCTCCATGTGCCTTGAAAAGCACCCAAGTGAGATCCGCATCAAGCTCCTATAGTTCATTAGTTCAAGTTGCTCACGATCTTTGACTCTTTTGTTGGGTTGGAGAGAGCAAATGATCCACGTAGGAAGGGCTGTTTAAAATTCTAGAATCGTTTAAGAAAACCAAACAGTTGGACTTGCATCCACCCCCACGGCACTTGGAACGAGTCCACGTCTTCAATTACGGACAACATATAAACCGTTCAATCAGGATTATTTATAAAAAATATTATTTCAGTCTAAGATTTTTTTATGAATGGTATTTGCAAAGGATTGTGTAAACCACACATCGATTTTGATCACGTGGAATGTAGTCCCCAAATCGTGATGTATTATTTCAAAACTCATGTCTGCCACTTTGACAGCCTTAGGAAATGGAGCGCGATCTGATGGACCAAATTCGGTTTGATATTTGATCGTAGTTGTCCGATCTGTATCAAGTGCATACTTAGTATGAATCTTAAAGTGCTTGCATGAATTTTAATACGAATTGAACGGTTTTGATCTGATATCAAACTGAACTTAACCCAATTATCGATCGGACTGCCCCCGATTCCCAGCCTTACTATGTTGTATGAATGAAAGAGTCGATTCCTCTCGACTCGATCACCATGTAGTCTGGTTGCATTTTTTTTTGTTTCGCAGGAAATGTCGTATTTTATTAACATGGTAAAGCTACAAGAATATGTTACTATCCGCGAAGATAAAAAGTGATTATTGTCTAACATATATTGAGGATATAGTTATTACCGATAAGAGTATCTGCAACGATACCGACACTAAAAAACACTTCTACCTTCGCAAATTTTTTTTATAGTATAGCTGGCGAAGTCAACAAACGCCAGTCTCACCAATTAATATGATGTCACTCCTTTGAGGAGGGATCCAATTACACATTTTTTGGTGACACACTTTGACACCTACCAGTTTCAAAGTCCAAATAGTCGATCCAAACCGTTCAACATGATGGATATATTAAAATGTGATTGGAGATCAAATTTTACATTTTTTTGATTTTTTTTACTATTTATTAAGATGGTTACAAAATCGTTGTTTTTGGACCATTGAAAAACAACGATTTTGTAACCATCTTAATAAATAGTAAAAAAATTCAAAAAAATGTAAAATTTGATCTCCTAGCACATTTTAATATGGTGATCATGTTGAACGGCTCGGATCGACTGTTTGAATTTTGAAATTGCAAAATTGACCAATTAAAAAAACGTGTCATAATGTGTCACCAAAAAAGGTGTAATTGGATCCCTCCTCCACTCTTTTTCATATTATATTAATATGATTGCCAGGAAATTGTACCACTGAATCATTTTTCCCTTTTACATCCGTATAGATCATATACTGCAACCTTTCCGTACCGACTTATTGCCTATGAACAGCTTCATCGATTACATCCATATGCCCCTGAATTTTGATGCCTACCTAAAACAGCCCAGCATGGCAGCATCCATAACCAACATAACAATATAATCCGGGTCGAATGACAGATTAATTAAATATGAAGATGACATTAGAGATGTTTGGTTCTCTCCAGTGCCAGAGGTTAAGCGACTATATATGTTTGAAGTGTAACATATATCTTTCTTTGGGGGAGGAAACCTAGGATGTTTTTTTTTGAAATGCTTGGCAGGTGCTGCCAAGTTGAATATATTGCAATAAAAAGTTTTACATCCGCATCCTTACACCAGTATCATTTTACATCAAAACTACACATCTACAAACTAATGCATTTAAACAGAAACAACCACAGCAGTTTCAATTAGGGCCCCTTTCAGCAGTACTTGCACCACAGCTTAACTTCTCCCATAATACGGTTTGCCAGTGCAACCGGTTCCAGGCTGTTTCCTCCAAACACCACACAATTCCTTTGCTTCCAAACGTGCCAGTAAACGCACAGGAAGATGGCCGCCCACTTCTTTTTACCCATAACCCCCTGAGCTATTACCAAATTCCATGGGTTACACCATACCTCTTGAAGAGTACCCCCCTGGTGCCATCAAATTACAGCCATGCCCTTGTGAGACCCTTTGCCAAACCACAGTTGCGTATAGACAGAGAAACAATAAGTGAAGCGCTGTCTCAACTGAGCAAGCCCGACACAATACACAGTCCAATGAACATGGAATCTTCCTTACCAGCATCCTGTCATGCGTTAAAATTTTCCGTGCAGCAATATATTGGCAAATATCCGAACTGTGGGAGGAATTTTACAAGAACAACATACTCCAAAATGCCACTTTATCCTTCCACCCCCCATTAAAACTTCGGAAACCTAGGATGTTAGAAGCTGTGTTCTAAAAAATGACTGTCAAGACCGATTAGTTGGCCAACTAGTCAGAATTGATAGACAAATCGTCATCTGTAATATAAATGCTTAGAAATCTATTCGAATAAAACCTAAGCTGAATTTTTATGTTCATAAGCCTTTCAACAGCATTTGACAACTTAAAATGACATTATCTAGCTTTCAAATTGATCGGCAATTAAATTTAAAGTGATATCTGGCTGTGGTGCCTTGCAAACATAAGCATATTAAAGCAGATGTTACCCTCAAATTGAAGACTGAATGAGATAATGGAAGTTACTGACCACAAAGGGTGAAATTTAAATTTGCAAATTTGGTGAACCAGTTACTCATACTGTCCAACATGTAGAGAGGACAATACGATCTAATTTCAATTAAGAATAATGTTTGACAAAACCACATAGAAAACATTGCATATTAATTCACAATATTGCTTTCTAAAATGCAACCATACATACTAAGAACAATAAAAAATAGGATCATTATTAAATAATAACATAATACCTAATCAGAATTTTTTTGCACGGAATATCATGAAACAGAGAAGAAAATATAGTAGCTTAATTTGCTGGGGACAATACATCAATATTCAATAAAATGTATAAGCTTCCATTTCACTGCAGGAAGAAGCCTGAACAATAGTAAGAAAAAACATTAGCAAGGAACAGCATAAAAGATTATCTGATGGTATTCCAATACCATCCCAAAACAGTCGGTCTATCATTATAAGGAAGCAGCTAGAGCAAACTCGGTGTCAGCCATAAAGCCTTCTGCCAATGCCTATTCACTTGAAATGAGCCTAAATCACCTGTTATATCAGAAACCGTTCCATCATCTAGCTTGACCAATTTGATGTTGTGGATATACCATGGGGCCCAACTGTCTTGTCGGTTCCGCTGCTCTCTCCTTACCGAGTCATAGCACAAACAATTTGCACCCCATTCTGGCAATTGCAAATTAGTACTTGAGAGGGACAATGCATGGTAATCACCACCCAGGAAAATCACATTTTGGCCTATGTCCATCACTTCAATCAACTTTGTTTCTCCATCATTGCTCAACTTGTACACTGTATACTCATTTTCCTTCAAAACTCCATTAACATGGATAGGTCCTTTATAAATGAGCAGTATGTCCCCAGATACCCCTTCGACCAGATGCATGTTAGTTAGACCAATGTCGCCACCCAACAATGTTCTTGAAGGATTATTAAGGTTATACATCGTAACTGGTCCAGAAGAATCAACTGTGTATAAAAAACCATTTCTATAGGTGAAATCACAAATATCCCACTCCCAAGGCAAATGACACTCAAATTCAATAACTGTCCAACATTCATCCCCAATTTTACAAAATGCCAACTGCCATTTGCAAATAGTACAAATAAAAACCATGCAACTTGGGTCTAGTGGACTTGATGTCAGTATAGCCTTCTGGACCTTGACACGGTCGTTAGGTTTAATAGTATATTTATCATCTTCCCAGTTCACAAAGAAAAGCTCATCATTTGATGCATCAAAGGGAGCAATTCCAATACTAAAGGCAGGTGCAGTGAATGGGGGAAGCGAAATTGTGGTGTGAGTGATGGGATTAAACAGGGATACCACTTGATCTTTCTGTAGGACAAGCCAGCCGTGCGAAGATCCACAGATAGACACCCCGCAAGTCTCAGGGAGGTCAAGCTTGTGGATTTTAGAAGCTGAGAGATCGTAAAAGAAACGGGTGGAATCATCATAACCGTCAGATTGGTAAGGAAGCATCAGCCATGGGAGTTGGATAGGGAGGTGGCTGGGGCGCGGGGAACAGGCAGAGCGCCATGGACGGCAGACAGCACCGAAGCGGATGTAGTCGGCAAGGGAGGTGACCTTCTCGGTTATGGCTTCAAGCAGCTCCGGTGGGAGAAGACACCAATCGGGCCCCATCGTCGGCGGAGTGCTAATTTTGCAAATCCAATCGCTCAGAATCGAGACCAAGAGGAGAGAGAGGAACGGTTTCTACTGTAGGGTTATTTTCCGTGGGCACTGGATAAGTATTATTGTAGAAATGTGTTTTATTCTTAACTTTAAATTTTTAATGTATATTGCATGATTAGTATAATGGTGTAATTTTTAAAATTAAATTTTGAAGCTTAATAGTTTATGTATGTAATTTGTTTACGCAAACTGATATATATTTCATCAACTATTAAAATACTTTTCAATGACCAATGCTGATTGACTTGATACAGATTTCAGTTTTTATGAATTTGAGTTTTCAATAACATAAAACCGATTAAATTTTTATCATTTACTAAGAGACTGAGGCTGATTCAAGCGTGAAGATAAAGATATGAAAAATCTTCGCAGAAGCATGTAAAACAAGAAGGATACTTAGAGTGGGAAAAACGTGCCGTGCCGTGCCGTGACTAACACGCTGTGACTTTGGTCACGTGCCGTGCTGTGCCGTGACCAAGTAAATTTTTCACGTGCCGTGCCGTGACAAAAATTACGAGGGGTGGTCACGGCATGCGAATGGTCACGGCACGCGAGTCACGCCGTGACTCGCGTGCCGTGACTAAGTCGTGCTGTGACCAAACGTGCCGTGACCAAACGTGCCGTGACCAAATGTGCGTTAGTCACGTTTGATCGCATTTAACGTTTTAAAAAAAAATACGAAACGATTCTTTAAAATTCAAATGTTTTAATTGAAATTTAAATGTACACATTTTAATTAAAATAAAATTATACCTTATAGGAAGGTATGTTAGTGTATTGCCTCGTGACTGCCGTAACTGGCATGTCTTCCGTGTCTACCGTTCTGTGACTCGCATGTCCCGTGCCGTGCCGTGCCGTGCCTTCTTTGCCAACAATTGGTCACAGCACGCGAATGGTCACGGCACGAGTCACGCGAGTCACGGCACGTAACCGACACGCGTGCCGTACCGTTCCGTGACGGAGCCGGCTCCGCCGTGCCATTTTCCCCACTCTAGCTGGATACTCATGCTACAAATCAAATGAGAACTTCTAAGCTGAATTTTTTTTATAAACCATAGTTAAATTTTTTTTTTTTTTTACGAAACCAACGTGATTACTTTTTTTTTACAAAAACTATAAGAACCGAAATGACATTTCAGTCCGTTATTTTTTTTTATTCCCGACCGAAATGGCATTTCGGTCCAGTCCCCTTTTTGGATTTTCTGTGGTACTGATTTCACAAGTTCTCATATGAGCCGCCACAGAAAATCCAAAACGGAAATCGGACCGAAAAAAAATAACGGACTGAAATGACATTTCGGTTCTTATGATTTTTGTAAAAAAAAATAATCATGTTGGTTTTGTAAAAAATATTTTTTTTAATTATGGTTTATAAAAAAAATTCCTTGTAAGCTTGCTAGGCGTCACTTAGTGGGAGAAGTTACCAGAATACATTAATGTTTTTCTTTTATTTTTTTATTTTTTTCTTCTTTTTTGCTTTATTTTAAAACATTTAAAAAAAAATCTTATAATTTCTTTGTATTAATGAAATTTGGAAGCTTGATTTCTACGTGACGCCAATTTTGAGTGCACGTTGTCAAAATGTTGGTGACTGTTTTCCTCGAAACCAAAAAAACAAAAAAACAGAAACAGAAACGCTGCAACAACAGAAAATAAGTTCTTCATAACGAGTTAGCTACCAGTATTCATAAGTTGCAACAGTTATAAGCAATAAAATAGCAATCAACAATTTGCGCCTGGTACGAGAGTTTAGAGACCTGAAAGGCCGAAAACAACAGAATATTTTGTTTCTCTTTGGGCCTTCAAATATTCCACCAAAATTCATTCATGACCTCAAAAGGTCCCAATTTATAGATAAAAAGCAATAAAGTAACGGAATACAAGACCCTAGATCACTATTGTTGATGTTAATTATGAAATGATCACAATTTCCCTCGATATTCGGCTTCTAAAAAAAATTCCAATTATACAATACAAATTGAAACTCCCCAATTAATATAAGATATGTAAACAAGTTCAAACCTGAATAGCATAGTTATACACCTGAAGTTCATTCAATTTGACATATTAAAATAAAGTACAACCGTTAGATTTTATCTGAAAATGACCATCAAATTCGGAGCTTCATTATTAAAAACCAGCTCCAGTAAAGATGGGAGTGGAAGGTGCAATGATACTAACATGTTACCTGACCATAGAAATAACCTAGAAAATATACAAAAATCTACAACTAGCATTCTCAAAATTACAATCTTTTAACAGCTATATGTCCAGAAATGTTGTTATAACAGTGTTTCTTAAGCTAGAAACACAGCATTCATTTAGATCACATTCATTATCTGTCATAATAAGAATATCCCAACATACAACAGTACAAATTAGAGATCCACCGCAAAATTAACTTCATTTATAAGCAAGCAGTCTGAACTGTTGCGTACAAACTACCTGCACTGCATTTTTCACACCAGATTCTAAAGCCCAGATTAGCTGATCCGATTAAAAAATAATCCAATTTAATCTTTCATTCGATGACCAAATTGATTCCCTTTATCTTCATGCTGAGCCCCAAATCCAGATAGAAGGGAATTCATTCATCATCCATTATATAGGCGAATTTCGGTACACACATAGTTGCAGAGGTAGTTATGAAATAATACATAAGATATAAGAATATGGACAGAATCCATATCCTCCCAGGTACCCGACTCAATCAAATTACAAACGGACGGCCCAGATTAATCCCAGCCGGGCCAAAGTCAATCCGGTGCCTATAGAAACTATAGGGGGTCCGTTTTGAGATTCGTGTCAAGTTAAAAGAACTAATCTGGGCTGTCAGTTTGTAATTTGCTTGAGTCAGGTACCTGGGGTGATGCGAATTCATATGGACAAGGGTCCTAGTGATAACTCCATTTGCTCACAGAAAAGCATAAATGTCGATTAAGAAGTAACTGAAAACTATATTTTATTTGCTTTCTCTCTATATAGAACTTAAAAGCTGAGTTTATAAAAAAAAAACAGAATTTTCTAACTCAAAAGCATGTTGCAATGAAATCCACCTCCAACAGCTATACAAAGCTGGGCTGAAACCACATAGCTGGTGCAGCTGGCCAAAGTCGTGGACTCTCACCAAGATCACGCACCACCAGCTTAGACTTGCCATCATCCAACTTGGTAAAATAGATGCCGTAACATGCTTCACCCTTATCTTTACCTGCAGATGGCGCACACACAAACTCCATATACATACAACCCCCACGAAGCAAGTCCCAATCGTCAGAGCAGACGGCCAAGCAGTGGTGGTTATCCCCATAGAAAATGGTTGTGTTGCTTGTGTCAGTGATCTGACGTATCCCCAATGACTGCTCTAGGAGCTGGTACAACTCAATTTTTTGCTTAGGGCCCTCCTCAGTGCCCTCCTTTGTCTCATCGGAGGGATCATCTTGATCTTCTTGAGCGACTGCTTCTTCTCCTCCATCTTCACCTTCGGTTTGACGGACAACAACCACGTAAACCCCTGATTTCCCTTCCAGTAAAATCTTGGTAACAGATTGTAACTCTTGTGGGAATGAGTGAACAAGCCTCCTCCCAGGATTGTTGAGGTGGTAAACCCTCAGAACTCCCTCATGAGAGAGCAAATAGAACTGTCCATCATGGTAAGTCGCATCTGCAAACTCTACATTTTTTATCTCCCTAGGTTGCATGTTGACCATTGTCCAGCATGTATCACCAACCCGGCAAAAGAAGATCCGGCAGGTTCTCTGAAGGAACACCATAATCAAGCAGTTCGGGTCAGTGAGATCCGTGGAGAAAGACAACTTGCTGATAACAAAGTTACCAATGTACGGCTCAAACCAATAGCTAGCCTCAAATTGGCAATCCTCCTTGTCAACCCCGAAAATTTTCACTGGAGTAGTAAACGGAGGAAGCTGGATACGAGCCCGGGTTAATGGGTTCAATAAGAAAACCTCTGTACCTTGAGTCGCCACAAGCACGAGCCAACCGCGGTATGAGGCGCAACACATCTTGCCACTGGTCTCTGGGAGGTGGAGCTTATGCATTTTAGATTGCCAGAGGTCGTAGAAGAGGCGGATCCCGTCATCCTTTTTGTTGCCTCGATAGGTGTCTTCTGGATCGGGGTAGTACGGAATCATGAGCCATGGGAGCTGAGGAGGGAGGTGGTGTGGCTGTGGAAGGGAGGCGGAGCGCCATGGCAAGCAGACAGCACGAAATCGAACGAAGTCGGTGATGGATTTGAATTTTTCTGAGATCAGTTGAACGGCGACTGTGGGGAGGTGAGCCCAATCGCGAAGAGCGGATGGTGGGTTTTCCATTCTGAAGCGATTTGATTAATTTTAATTTCTTGAGAAAATATAGCAATGGTTTGTTTTTACTTTTTAGAGAGAAAAGCGGTCGGGGAAGGGTTCGTTGGCGGAGGTTTAAGCAAAGCCCTATGAATTTTTTTTAAAAACCATAATTAGAAAAAACAAAATTAGCAAACCAACCTGATTAGCCGGGTTTTTACAAAAATCATAAGAACTGAATTGGCAATTTGGGTCCAACATTTTTTTTCCCTGGATCCGAAATGCCAATTCGGATTCCTCCTATTTTCTCAGTTTTTCCGCAGCGCAGAAACGGTGTAGCTTTTGGTGTATTGCCTTGGACCTGAATTGGGATTTTGGGTCCCATTACTTTTTTTTTTTTTTGGAGACAAATAACTAAAATGATGAAATATAATACAAAAAAATCGAATTTTTTTTCCCTTTGTCAAATTACTTTTTTGATAGCATATTTATACTAAAATACTATAAATTACTTCAAATTATGTTAATTTATGTTGAATTACACTAAATTACAATAATTATGTAGAATTATGCTAAAATACGGTAAATTACGCTAAATTACGTATGAATAGGGATGATATCTTCAATCAGAAGATGAAAAACGATGACGAAACTTCAAACGGTCATAAAACGACGTTCGAGTGTCCGATTTCAGCAAATGACTACTTTTTGGAAAGCTTGTGAAAATGCGCATGCGTCGGAATCCACAATATTGGATTCCAAAATCCAGAATCGTCAAAAAACAAAGGGAAGAGTCTCAAAACTTTAGTTGAAGTTTCCGATTAAAATTTTCATTTCTATTCTCCAATCTACGTAGCTCAGTAAATTAGTTATATAATGAACTTGTAGAATACCAATTTTTATTATTTTTGGAATTTTTTTACTATTTTTTATGATTTATGAGAGATGGCACAAAATAGGCCCTATTCATACGTAATTTAGCATAATTTACCGTATTTTAGCATAATTTTACATAATTATTGTAATTTCAAGTAATTTAGTATAATTTAGCATTTATTAACATAATTTGAAGTAATTTAGCGTATTTTAGTATAAATATGCTATAAAAAAGTAATTTGACAAAGAGAAAAAAAAAATCGATTTTTTAGTATTATATTTCATCATTTTAGTTATTTGTCTAAAAAAAAAAAAAAAAAAGTAATGGGACCCGAAATCCCAATTCGGGTCCAAGGCATTACACCAAAAGCTACACCGTTTTGCGCTGCGGAAAAACTGGGAAAATGGGGGGAACCCGAATTGGCATTTCGGGTTCAGGGTAAAAAAAAGTCGTACCCGAATTGCCAATTCAGTTCTTATGATTTTTGTAAAAACTCAGCTAATCATGTTGGTTCGCTAATTTTGTTTTTTCTAATTATGGTTTTTAAAAAAAATTCAAGCCCTATGCCTCGAAATTTTTATTCATAAGAAAATGAGAAAAAATAATATATTAAAAATAAAAAACGCTGTTCAGAAATTTTAAAAATGGAAAGGTAGTCACGAGCATGACACATCTCAACACCGTGAAAAAAAAAAAAAAATTCTAAGTGAGACGCCATGGCACATCTCAACACCGGAAAAATGAGAAAAAAAAAAAGTGGGCCGCCATGGCACCAACCCAACCAAAGAAACGAAAAAAAACATGCGGTGTATCCCAACGTTAGCTCATTTTTGTTTTGTTTTTTGGTTTCTTCAGCTGGGTTGGGCAATGGCATCCCACTGTTTTTTTTTTCTTCTTTTTTCCAGTGTTGTGATGTGCCATAGCGTCCCACTTCATTTATTTATTTTTTATTCTTTTCATGGTGTTGAGATGTGCCATGAACGCCATAGCTCGTTACTACCTTTCTATTTTTAGATTTTCTACGCACCAATTTCTATTTTTAATATTTTTTTTATTTTCTTATGAATAAAAATTTCGACCCTATGCCTGTTCGGTAAAAATATTCAGATTAAAATTTCTTCGGTGCTCTTACCTACAAAAAATTCTTATTCTGTATGGTAGACTGTCAATAGATCTTACGACATTACCACATCATAAAAAAAAATGACATTTCTTATAATTTTTAGGGTCATATGTTGGAGTTTACAAATAACGAGCAATGATATATGTTTTGCAATGTAAATTTTAAAACTAATAAAAACATGATGATACTAATTACCTCTTTGGTATCTTATTGTACTGTTCAAAATCTTGATCCTACAAGCTACATCTAGGCGAAATCATGGTACCATTACTACTAGCAAATTGATACGGTTAGATGGTTGACATAGTTACAAGGACTGAAAAATTTAATTCATGAACCAAACTGTCATTACAATAGTGGATGTAAATAAAAGGTGCTGATTCTAGAGTTCAGCGGTGAGCTGGTACAAGTTGTGTATCAGTAGTAAAATTGAGTCTCTGAGCTTTTGTTGAATTTTGAACTCAATTTAGAGAATTCATATCTTAGATATGTTATTCAGATCCGGATGATCCGTCTGATCAAAATCCACACGAATATTAAAGAGGCCCATACATTCCACCTCACCTCAAGCTAGTTGACTATGATATTGATCGGATGATTCGGATGTAAATAGAAATATTCTGTTATCTCAGATGATAGAGAGTCCACCTTTAAATAAGAATTAACTATGCATTAAGATAAAATAATTTCTCTCGACGATCAATAATATAATTATTGTTCGCAAAATAGCATCCTCTTTTTTCTTTTAGAATAACATTTACTAAAGAGGAAAATACAACATTCTAAAAAGATATTTCTTGAAGTTTTATCAGATGTACACTCAACGGAATACTATCACCTCTTACCCAAAAAAAGGAAAATAAAATAAACTGATTTCCCTCTCGGGTCTTTAAATACAACCACATTTTTGAAGTAACATTGCAGGGGTAAAATTGCCATTTATGACCAAAAAAATGGAAAAAGAAAATCATCCCCTTCACTCTATCAGCAATGAAATTCCATTGTTGATCACATCAAAGCCTTTTGCAAATTCTTCACTTGTGCCAAATCACAACTTCTGAATACTAAGTTAGAACCACAACTTCAAACAGCACGGTACTCAATGAAATTTAACAGTTTCTGTACAAGAACTGCACGTGCACCAAACAAGGGCTTACCACCAATCCAGTCTCTATCCAAAGTCATCGACTTTGCACTTGCTTGCATGTCAGCCCAAAACGCTGACACAATCTGATAAATAGAGGTCCTAAGTACATCTGCTATTGCATAAGCCTTGTTGTGCAACTCATCCTGTTTTTTAACCGTAACTGCAGTTACACGGTAGTCTTTCTTACCAGTGCTCACTGTTGCCCATTTCATAGTTGTGGGGCTTAGAAACTGTGAGGTGGAGGGCCCACCAGTCTTCTTCCCTATACAGGCCTCAACTGCAAGCAGGGATGTCAGTAGAGTGGTAATAGCAGTTGTGTTGCAACCGGAGATCTGAGCAACTCCACAACGGTCCTCACGGCATGAGCGTGCCGTTAATGCAGCTAAACTCCTGGCGGACCATGCACATATCTGTCTCATAGGAGAAGTTTTACATTAGATTCTCACAAAGACTAGCAAAGATAATTAGTATAAGTTAATTTTCAGTGTAAAAGAAAAGAATTCAACTCTTGCAAGCTAAATACAATGCAATAAAAATTAAAGGTATACAACACTAAGTTTGAGATAAGGGCTTGAGAATACAACACCAGTAATCAACTGCATTTGCAAGTGACATCCAATATTTGCTTCAATCAATTGAGCAAAAACAACACAATGGACATAAGGGCTTCAGAATACAACACCAGTAGTCTACCGCATTTGCAAGTGGCATTCGGTATTTTCTTTAATTTTTTGAGAACTGAATGGGTACCAAATTTAAATCAATGTTTATCTTTTTTTTTTTCTTCTTTTTCTTAAGTGAATCACATATTTACAAACAAAGTTGGTTATGTATATAAAAAAGGTTAGGGGTAATTGTCAACTTGTTAATAAATTTGAGGAATCTTGCTTGGTTTCTGAAAATATGGTAAATGCAGGGTGCAATTTGCAAAAGAAAAGGATGATTCAAGCCAACCTCAAAATCATCAAAAGCTCCATTAAGTTTTGAATAAGCATGAGAATCCATGGGTGGGCTCATCTGTTCCAAGAACAAATCTGAACGATCTCCATATTTCCCTTCTAGGCCCTCGACAAGCTTGGAGGTGAAATTCTCAAGAGGCCTCAGGCATGCGCGAACAACCGATCTATATGTCTCACCGCTCTCCTCGAAAAACGCAGCCCTTCGCCATGGTTCAGTGTTGTTCTCAGACACCATGCACAGGTCAAAATATGCAAGGTGCTGTAGAAGTGATTTTGGAGGGCTTTGTTCTAGAGCTTCGAGCAGGGTTTCGCTCGGGTTGGTCTCTGCAGCAGCTGAGCCTTGTGGTGGTGCAAAAATGAACCTCCTTGTGTGCACCACCTAAAGTATTAAAGGGAGGGGAAATTTGAGAAATAGAAGGAATGGGTTTGCAGGAAGAGAAAACGAATTTTGTGTATCACTGTATTAGTACATCTATGCATCTTTTTTTGGCATGTAATATTAGTCAACAAAATAGAGCTCAGCATGCAAGGTGCACAATGGACCTGTGGGCCTTCTTAATATATCATGTGAATTATTAACAATTTGCTAGTGAAGTAGTTCTCTAAAATTAAAAAAATATATATAATTTTATGGTATAGTAAGATAAAGAATATCATCATTAGAAGAGTCCATACTTTTAAGGGTCTCAGAAAATAGATTAAGTACCAAATATAGTATTTCAGACTTAACTAAAATCAACAATTGCATTAGCTGATGAGTCTATGCTAGTATTTAAAATGATTTTCTAAAAGTAGCAATACCACTAATTTATCAATCCCATGTAACAGAAAGAAAAATAAGTTTACAATAATTTAAGGAATAAAATCTGACCTGGAGTAAATGGTGGCTCATTTCCCAACAGAACGAGACGATGAAGATCCCCAAGAAAACCCTTATCTGGTTATTGACCCATCTACCTATTGTTGCTTTGACTTTGTACTCATCATGTAGAAATAAAAGCAACACAAATGAATAGACAAACCCCTGAACTGACATCTTCAGAGCTCTGGGAAACGATAAATAGAAACCCTTCTTAAAGCTGTAGAAAAGTGGACGCTGCAAGATAATAAAAAAAATTCATGAAAGGGGTTATTAGCACAATGAAACCTTCCCGTAATTACCATTTGACTAATAAAATGGAACAACACTTTTGACATTGAACTAATTTGCGATTTAGCACTTTCATATAACAAAGCCGTTTTTTAATATATTCTAGAAATGAACAAAATAACTAGATAATCGCCTTTTTAATAACTGGTAAATAGGATCAACCAAAAATGTTTTCAATAATTCCAAATTCAGTTTTAACCATGTTTGAAATCATTTGATTTGTACAAAAAATTCCAATATCATTTTCAATTGTCCTAGCAGTTTAAATGCTACATGAAAATGCCTGAACTAATAATAATTCAACTCCTCTTAAATAAACCAATATCTCGGAGAATTATATAATCAAAGATAGTAACAATAGACATAACTTTCACAGTCCAATAAATAGATTTAGCTTATTTACAAAGAAAGTTGCTAAAACTGTAAAATTGAACTTCAATCCTCAGATATACAACTACAATTTCAAATGCACATTTAACAAAGTGACTCATCAGTACCAATTCTACATTTTAACACCAAAGGTCAAATCAGATTAAGCGTCAATCTTATATATTTCAAATAGGAGCCTTAAAATTGTTTTTTTTTTAATTCCCCTAAAACATTTCAGGTGTATATACAGCTTGAGCTCAAAAACAAGGAGGAAACAAGAAAAAACAGTACCTGAATAATAGGGAACATCAAGATCCATCTCTTCCTAAAGAGATAATGAGCACCATACACCAACCCAAACACAGCCCCTCTCATCCCCAGTGCATAAGCCCCCTCATCCGAATCCCAGCAAGCCGCAGCCACTGAAAAGGTTCCAGCCACCAAGCAAACAACCAAGAAGAAGATCGATTTCAGAGATCTCCGTGCTCTAAATATTGAGTCTTCAGTAAAAACCGAGCCAGAAAAACCACCGATGACGCACTTCAAAGTGGATTTGAGGAGAGAAATTAAGAGCTCGGGAAGAGAGGCAGCCGGGACAGGAGAGGGAGACAGTAGAATAAGGAAGAAAGAGGAGAGAAGGAGGAGAAAAGCTTGTAAGGAGAGAAAGGAGAGGAGAAAATCAGAGAGGGAGAACACGCGGCGGCGGAGCGGGAGGAGGAGGAGAAGGAGAGAAGAAAGAAGGTAAATAGAGGCGGTAGAGATGGATTGCCATATGAGAAACCCTAGCCGTCGATCTTTTATAACGGACGGCGGAGATGGGCCGATTGCGGCCGATGACATGGCCGCCAGAAAGCGAGAAAGAGAAAGAGAGGTAAAGAGGGAGGAGGGTTTTGAGAGTGGGGTTTTGGATTTTGAATTAGTGAGACGATGAGCGTTTAGCTCGCTCGCTGATCGACAAGGGAAAAGACTAGTTTGTGATTCACTGATTATCGAGTTATTGAGTGATATTTGATTGATGGAGTATTATTGCTTAGGAGTTAAGGAGTTCAAATGTTCAATAAGCAGTTGGCCCCCAAAACTTATTAAATTCCGAACTTGACTTTACTTTTGATAAACGGACCCAATAACTACCAGGAACTTTCCTCTAGATATTCCGATTTATTTATTAATAGAAAAAATAAAAAAATATTGACAGAGTACGTTTTTCGTGAGATTTCAAAAAATAAAAATAACGTTATGGTTTATATAACGTCCAGCTATATTTTTTCTTTTTTTTGCTTCAACGGTTGTTGTTGTGAAATTTGTTTTTAACGAAAAAACAATGTAGTTGGACGTTATAAACCATAACGTCCAACTATAATGTTTTTTTTAAAACGAATGATAGTGATCAAATTAACTGGACGCTATGGTTTATAACGTTCAGCTACCGTATTTTGAAATTTCATCAAATCATATCTCTGTTAGTGAAATAATCTAGAAGTCAATCATAGGATAATTGTATTCTATTTGTTTTGTTTATGAATTGGATGATTAATAAAGATATCATTTTGTTCCTTGAGTTTTGAATTATGGATCATTTTGGATTAAGGACTTGAAATTGTAGAACTCCATAATATAGATGATAAATACTCTTAATAGTCTCTAACCTTGATAATTAGCATGAACTAATTGACAGTTCAAAGGTTAGTGTGTGGATTAAATGATGGTTAAGTTTTACAAATCATAGACAAATAATTGTTATTTTAATAACACAGATACATGTTAGAGAATATGGTATTTGACAGACCCTAAATAAAACGTTAAATGGATTGTGTTCGTGTCATTAATGTTTTATTCAATGTTAGGTTCTAAAGTATGAGGTGTTCGTCTTTCCTACATAAGAAGTGTGTATTCGTAAGTGTTGTTCGACGCTATCCGTAAAAAGTAGCTATACAGATGACATTTCAGTGTACATAACTTATGCGGAGGGGAGATGTTTACCAAAACTACTATTGTTCCTCGTATTTAATATAAGTAATGGTATCACCAGGCCTCTTGATGAAGTAGGATTATCAGCGCGCGATATGATTAAAGAGTTAATCATATTTGATAATATACTTAAGATTAAGAAAAGATTGATGACACAAATCTACTTTGAAACTATTCTGATACCATGAGACAAAAGAATAAACACGAGTAAATTGTTTACTGGATCGTGATATTGTACTGTACAAGATCATCTGTGTCAATTGGGTAGTCATAATGCATTCTGTCAGATGCCGCTTATTATTTGTAGAATTAAAATGAGTTTTAATTATATTGCCAACATAACACAGATCCTATCGGGTCACACCAATAGGAACGTAATCAGAGAATTTTATGATTAATTATAAAGTATTATAATTAATAATAAAATAAATATCATAGAGATGACAAACTTAAACCAGATTAAATTTATAATGTGTATGACACGTCGTATAAATTTATCGCAACAACATACGCAAGAAATATAATTATTCATAATAATTATATAGATAATTAATGGATTAAAAATATTAATTATGAATTAATATTTTGGGCCAAAAGTCCATTTTAATTTGGGCCTAAATTAAATTTAGAATTTAATTCAAAAGCCCAAATTTAATCAAATGCAAATTGGGCCGAATGGCATTTTGGTAAATACCAAAACCAACCTTGACAAGGGCATTTTGGTAATTTTCAAAATCGACTTTAAAACCCTATAAAAAGGGGTGAAGGGTGAGAGAAAAATAAATCCGATTCGATTCGAACATCTTTTCCTCTCAAATAGTGTTTTGCAGAAAATAACATAATCCACATATATATGTTCTTGTGAGAAGAGTTGTTGTTGTGAATAGTGTTTTTGCAGAAAATAGCGTAGTTACGGTGAATAGTGTTTTTTCGAATACCACTGGTACATTATTTCTGGCAAAAGAAATACCTGCTCTCTGGTTATTCCTGGTGGATACTGATAGAGGCATCAGACGTCTGGTGCTCCGAATCAGAGATAGATTCACTTCCAATTCGAATTTGAAATAAGGTACAAACGTTGTTTTAATTTATTTAAATGCTAAATAAATTTAAGTTTAGAAATCAATCAGGGAGTAGATCCTTGGCTTTCGGTAGAAGTAAATTTTTTAATTTTACGTTCTTTCCACACCATAAGCCTAAACATAATTTAGCGGTAAATTCCTATCTAACAGAAGACATTCCCCAACAATCTCATTATCAATATTTTTTTGTTTTTCCTATTAATAAAAAAAATCGATCTACATATACTCAATTATAATTTTCATGCACAGTTATTTATCTGAAATTTTTATTAATACCGTTTAAAAAAAAACCACTTCTTTTGGGAGATTTCGAAAAATATCAAGATTGCAAGTCAATCGGCGGTTCTTTTCTTGGAGACCGCCATGTGCCGCTGCGGCCCCACTTTTTTTTTCTTCACGGACTTGAAACTGTATGTATCGTTGCATATTTGACCTTTAAGTTGCTAATTTGAGTAAAGTTGGTTATTAAAATACGATTTTTTGGGAAGACATACATTTTTATTCGTTAGTTTCTACAGAAAAAATATGTTGGGGTCGCAGGGTCATGGCGGCCCCCAGTCTATGGGGCCGCCAATTGACCCTGCGGCCCTGGTATTTTTCGAATTTTGGAGAAAGTGATTTTTTTATTTATTTTTTCATTGAATATGGTATTAATAAAAATTTCGGGTTATTTATTCACTCGGGTATTATAATTTACTTGTTCCAATATAATTTTCATGCACCATTATTTGTATTATAAATTACTTGTTCCATTATTATAATACACATACTCATCTGAATTACATTCATTTAATACGAAATATAAAAATATTGACCGCTGTTAATAATTATTTTGAACTTTCTAGCTTATTTTTTTGAACTCTTTAAAATTCACGTTGGAATGTTGATGAATTGATAAGCCTCATATTTGGTTCTGGATGGGCCAATTTCAAAACTTTTATGGTGATTGGACTTCTTTAGAAAATATACAACACTTGGCTCAGTCTTTGCCTCTCAAACAAAGAGAGGCTATGTTAATGGTTGTAAGTGCTATATATTGGTTTATTTGGAAAACAAGAAAATCTATCTGTTTTGAGAATAAACCTGTTCCTATATTCAGACAAATGCTTCTCCTAATTTGTTCTTTGTTAGATTATTGGCGTAGGTGAGCGACCAAACCACAGACGCGAAAGAAAGAGAGAGAACTCTAGGTTCCTCTCCAACGTGCCAAGAGAGAGAGGGACAAGGGATTCGAACAGGCGGCCCCAACGGACAAAGAGAGACAGAGAGGGGGAGGGATTAAAAGGAAAATAGCAACTTTAAGATTCGTGCTGAAATGTTTGAATGGCTGAGATATTCTCTACAATCAACTATTGTTTCTAGTTGCTAATATTAGTAAAATAATCGCGTTTGAATAACCCAAAATCAACGAGATTTACGTTTAAAGTTTTGTACGACCAATTCGATTATTCGTTAATTAATTTTATAATTTTATTTATAACTTCATCAATTTGTTATTAAAGTTTCATATTAACGTATTTATCCTTTTACAAACTTACTTATTATTAGCATGTCACTAAATTTTATTTTACTTTATGAAAAATTATTTGAAAATTCTAATTTAATAATATTTAAGAATTATGTTAGATTAATAACATATTTATATAATCCAATTGTTTATTTACTTAATTAAATTTAAATTTTAATTAGTTGAAATTTATAATTTGTTTTGTTCGACTAATTAATTAAAAATCTACAGACTATATATAACACTATTAAAACAAGGACAGAATAATTTTCATTACCATGCTACTCGATCATCTTGTCGACAGGAAAACAGAAATAGATCTGGCCAAAACGCATCGGGAAGGCACCTTTTCTTGGTTTTGGAGGCCAAAGAGCAACAGAGATAGTGAAAAGAAAGAAAAAGGGAACATATTGAACATGAGGGGGTTCCAATGCACTCAAATTTCTATGCTCCCAATGCATCCATTCTTTTATCTGCATTTTCAAAGTCCGAACAGTCGATTCAAACTGCTCAACATGATCTTCATAATAATATATGCTTGCAGACCAAATTTTATATTTTTTATAATTTTTTTACTATTTTTTAAGATAGGTACAAAATCATTGTTTTAAGGAGATTCTAGACCATCCGATGAAGTGATTTTGTACCTGTCTTAAAAAATAGTAAAAAAATTCAAAAAAATTTAAAATTTGGTCTCCAAGCATATTTTATTATGAAGATCATGTTGAACGGTTCGGATCGACTGTTCGGACTTTGAAAATGCAGATAAAAGAGTGGGTGCATTGGGAGCATAGAAATTTGGGTGTATTGGAACCCTCCTCATTGAACATGTATTCTAAGAGACTTTGTATTGGTACAGATAGTGGAGGATCATTGTCATATCTAATTAGCATTAGCAGAGCCTATTCAAATCATTCGATTGAATGGATGCTCATTATCAAATAATAACACGTGCAACATCAAGCTTATGACAGCAGTTCAGAATTCATTTTACTGGATTTCTCTCTTCATTTCATTTCAATTTGTATCTGAAAGTTTTCTTCTTTTTGGATTTGATAAAAGTGGGGATGTCCCAACTGTTTCATTGAAACAATTGTTTATACAAACTATGGTACCAACAATCTGGTCCTGCATCACACATTCACACTACATAGTTTTTGTTATAAACAACCTAATTTACATATCCCATTGTTAAAACATGACGTATTTATCCTTTAAGGGTGTACCAGAATCAATATTCCATAAATCTTTCATAGTATGTCCAAAATAATGAAAATTATGAAAAGAGAATCCAATTCCATAATGTTGCGGCAATTTAGTAACTAATTGCTGATCAGTTATTAGAGGGAATGAGAGATTCCTCCTGTGTTTTTTAAACACATGAGTGGAGAGATCCAGTTCTTAGTCAACGGAATGACATAAATATTCAATAGTCAGTTTCACTGCTTGCTTCAGTAAGCCTACTCTGAACTGTACACTCTGTATCCTGTCAGTTTGATGCTGAATGAAATAAAATTGAAACATTTCATGTCTCTTTCTCTCTAAGAGTTCAATAGGTGTGAATGGGTTCGAGATATCTGTGCTACACCAATTCATGTAAGTTTGCCAGGTAGAGAACATCAGCAATTGCAGAGAAAGAAAAAGAAAGCAAGAATAAAAAAGTTGACAACAGAATTTCATGGTACATAAAGAAAAGGGTAACCTATAGAAAATAGTTCACTGAGTTACTTGAAATCAATAAGAATTGAAACAGAGTAAAATGTTATACAAGGCACTATCTGATCCACAAAACTAAAAAAAAAATATATATAGAAAAGACACATCACAACCCACCAGCATTGGACAGTGCATACCAGCAACTCTAGAACTACATCTCCAACAAAATTTCTCACATCAGATCCATCAAAACATAATTTTTGTTTACCTATCAATTCCATCATAAGAGAAAACTCTAAACTCTACCTTGTGAACCTTCTCTTCAGTCCTAAAGACCGCCATGCCCAACCTCCCATTTTTCAAAACAGTCTCAACCTCAATATTGCCGCCAGAAAGGTCCTTTAATTTTTGAAACACCTCTTTTCCCTCCTTGCTTTTATCCATCAAAGAATAAACCACTCCCAGCGCAAAATACGACCTATAATCCTCTGTGTCCTCAATTCTCAATTCCTCAAGGCTCTTTAGTGCCTCCTCCAATTTACGTTGAAAAATCAACATCCAGGCCTTTATGAATCTTATTCCCCGCACCTCTTTCTCCTTGTTCTCTCCATTTGCAATCTCCATCGCTTCTTCTAACCTTTTGTACACAGCCGAGTAATCTTTGGCCAGGTCCATCAAAATTGCATACTCACGCAATGCGTCGAGAGATAACGGCTCTTGGGACAGAACCTCTTCTAAAATCTTCCTTGCCTTTGCAATTTCATGTTTGTCAGACAGGAGCATAGCTGCAGAGATCTTCCACTCAACCTCAGAGGGACGACTAGAGATCACCTTGCAAAGGAGGGAAAGCTTCTCCTCATCGTAAGATGCTGTATCAATCTTGGTGTAGATTATCTTGCGAAGGTCATTGCTTAGTTGTTCATTTGAGTCAAGCAACTGAGACAGAGTAGAGGTTTCGGATTTAGATTCAGGGCTTTCAGATAGACGGATGGTTTCTACAGTGGATGGAGGCGGGATTGAGGGATCAGCGCGTGCTTTTCCGGAGAGGAGTGCGGCGGAGGTGGCGGTGAGGAGGACGGCGCTAGAGATAGTGGTGCGGAGGGTGAGGAGAAGCATGTTAGGAGTTTTGGAGGATGAAGAAGCGATAACAGGAAGGTGTTTTGATTTGCGGAGAGGTCGGGAAATGGAGGGGAGGAGGAGGCGCTGCGATGGGATCGGCGCGGCTCCGACAAAGTAATCCATGGTTTTCGGTTCTTGGCTTTCTTGCTGAGTAGTTGGAGTTTTGGAGGGATTTTTCTCGAGTGATACAAAGTCGAAGGTCGGAGAAAAGAACACATATCAGATATGGGCCTACGAGCGTGGCTTATTGGGCCAGTACAATAAAAAAGACAGGCTTCCCCTCTAGTTTTAAAGGAATTAAGTATCACTAGCGTAACGTAATATTTCTGATCGGACGGTCGGGATCTTAACAGATATATTTTGTTACCTCAGAGAATATGGACTCGTTTTGAAGGAAAGAGGGCGGTCCAAGGGCATTGGACTAAATTCATTCCGATTTGTATCAAAATTCGTGTGCACTTGATCTACACAAATATTTAAGTTGTTTCTATGAATCTTGATGCACATCGCAGCTCTAATTTAACATCAGACTGAATTTGATCCAATATTCATCAGACCGCTCCAGTCCGATTCTTATGGAACATTATTCTGTTAACTAACAAAAATACAAACAAAATTGATGGCTTTCAGAGAAGATTAATGCTTTCACTTCAGCACTATTTCTAGTGCTGCTGGTTGTTTTACGTTTTTACGTTAAATCTAGCCCAAAACAAAACTAAAATTTCCGGTACGACTTTTATGTTTTGAGTGAAAGCTCTTTGTGATAGTTTAGCAAATCATTACTAGTAGATAAAAAAGTAAGGCATTTGCTTCGGTGGACATAAGGACCTATTTGTAACATGAACATATTTTCATTTTCAAAGTTCAAACAGTCGATCCGACCGTTCAACATTATCTCCATATTAAAATATACTTGGAGGTCAAATTTTACATTTTTTTTGAATTTTTTTACTATTTATTAAGTATTTTACAAAAACTAGTCAAATTCAGACCATTGAATTTGTAAAATACTTAATAAAAAGTAAAAAAATTCAAAAAAATGTAAAATTTGATCCCATGTACATTTTAATATGGAGATAATGTTGAACGGTCGGATCGACTGTTTGAACTTTGAAAATGAAAATATGTTCATTTTACAAATAGATCCTTATGTCTACCGAAGCATCCCTCAAAAAGTAAAGAGTTTCCAAGATTCTTGATCATATCGCATCACCCATGTTTTCAACCATCCGATCACACTTCAATCGTTATTTATTATAATCAAGCGGCTCATATTTTACATGCTTCTCTTCTCATCTAAAAGCAAATTTATTGCTTATTCAAAATTTATTATTTTTTATTCAAATTGTATTATTTAAAAATTTTAACTTTTGCTTCAATTAGATATTTCTCTTTCCGTAGCGAAGTCCAAAAAATAACCTAGTTGTACATAAAAAGGGATTGTCAGATACAAACTTATTTCAACAATAATTCAGCAAACCGAGTCTGTTATTATAAATCCAGAAGAAGTATAAATTAATTCCTAAATGCTAAGATCATCAAATGGATTTAAATTACAAGGCAATCCCGAATCTCAGAAATGTCTTGAATGACACAACTGGATGAATAAAATTCAAAGCACACTTTCGTATTGGTATATGGGGGCATATAAATAAGAGTTAGAAGAAAGAATCACCATTTTTGTCAGTGAAGCGGGTTAATCGGGCTGATTTGCCGAGCAGGTAGCTTCCTTAAAATAATTAGAACCAGAGCTGATGGCAAGAGTTCAAGTAGCTGCATGTACCGATAATTTCATTAGTAAAAACGAGTAGAACTAAGGTGTTCTAAGCTCACCAAGCCCCTTTTGTGAGCTTATCTCAAAAACCTATCGGATTGATTTCAAACGACACATCCAAACTGTTGAAACCGTTCTACTTCACGAGTGATGCATTTACATGTCAAATTTATAATTTTTCGAATTAGTTTAGTATAAAGTCAAGTGGTAAAAAAATGATAAACATGAACTCATTTAAATTAACTTATAAATCATTTTTTTTACCGCTCGACTTCATACTAAATTAGTTCAAAAATTTAAAAATTTGACATGTAAACGCATCACTCATGAAGTAGATCGGTTTCAATGGTTTGGATGCGTCGATGGAAGTCAATCCGATAGATTTTTGAGTTAAGCTCACAAAGGGGTTTGGTGAGCTTAAGAACACCTTAGTTCTACTCAGTAAAAACTTTACCAAAAAAAGGAAATAAAATTAAAGAAGGAATCCATACCACATAATATGAGAAATTAAGGATTGGATGGTTCATGACATCTAGGTCTGCTGACTCATAAAATGCACTAAAACACATCTGCAAGACAGAATTTTGAGATAATACACGATCCATATAATGAATTGAAAAGAAGCAAACTTCAGTAGTTTGAAAATATTATACAAGAATACTTACCGTAATACACTTCACTAAGAAGCAAGTAGAACATATTATTGCTACAGAAAAGACCTATAATAGTATTGAAAATGTCAGAAAAAAACCAGAAAAAGAACATAATCTTTTTTTGTTTTTCTTTTTGCCGTGGTGGTAGTGGGGTATGTGTGTGAGGGGTTGGGGGCGAGGGCGAGGGCGGGGGTGGGGTACCTCTTTCATTTTTCTAGCCCTCCCTTGTGACTCTTTTGGATATTGCTGTAACATCATGAAAAGCCTAGCAATATAGTTGAATAAGAGCGGTTATATTATTGACAAGAAATATTTACAAAATCCAACTCTAGTACTGCATAATTTATATGCATATAACACCCAATTTTTCTCTTACTGCAGCATTCTTCATATTTTCAAAAGTTACACCAAGTTTTTTTTTTTCAATAATGAACTACTAGTAAAGTATTGTAAGTAAAGAAAAAAGACAAATTTCACCCAACATTCTAGGTATTACCTCAATTAGTCACTTAAAACCAAAACTTGGATATACGTCAAAAATATTTATCATATTTGGCCTCATTGTAGCTAATTTCAAATCAAATAAAAGGATGATGATGATAATTAAAAGTGGAGCAAAATTGACAATCCTGAACTATGTCAAATAAATGGTTATTATCTTAGAAAGTCCAAAGAAACTTTGTGCATTGCATCCGAGTACATAAAATGATGGGTGACGTATGCAAATTTTGTAGTATTGGGTAAAATTTGCCATAAAAAACTATGTCTATTTCTCAATAAAACTTGTCAAAAAAAAAGTAATGCACATAGTCAACAAAATTGATAATAAGACTATAGAATGTCATCTAAATACTAACCGCCCTCCATAGAGAACAAAACCAAAGGCCGCCAAGAATGATACACCTAATTAATTTAAAAAGCAAGAATTTGTCTGGATAAATGAAGCCAGTAGGAAGGTAAGGAAAAACAGTTTTAATTAACATGAATTAATGGTTCAAATACTTCACCAGAAAGGAATAGCTTGCATAATACAAGCATCGGTTGAATGGGCATCCACCATAGCAATGACCACAGGGCAATCTGAAACAAATTTTGACCATTAAAAATAATTAAGTTAAAAAAAAAAACAAATTGCCCATGTAATTTAATTTGAAATTTAGGCAATCAGATACCTGTACTGAATAGACAACTGCATTGATCACGTAGAATGTGGGTTTGAGTGCATCAGTCGACATTGCTCGTGCCTGCAGAATTTATCAAGAAACAAAATTTAGGAAAAGCGACATTTGAAAAATGAAACAGAAATAAAATGAGAAAAAGAAAGAAGAAAATTGCGCTGAACCTGATAGTAAATCTCAGCCCAGAAGAGAACTAAAAGAACATAGGTCGTGAAGAAGGCCAGGCCAGGAAAATCAACAAGAACATGTTGAAATACCTAAAACCAAAATTAAGGGAAAATAGAACAAAATTAATTATGAATTTGACCTGCCACACTAGGGATTTTTGTTTCAGAAAAGCAAAAAACAGTAAGAGATAGTATCATTTCACAATAGTTGGCAATTATCTTCTTTTGAAGTAGTTTATTTTTTTTTCTGAAATAGGACAATTGCTGACAATTATATAAGGAAATTTGGTGTCTAAAACTTAACTAGTGGGATGGGATATCTATATATACAAATTGTTTATATAAATGATGATGAGATTCTATACATGGCACACTATTAAATTTTTTGAATTTAACACTAATAGCATGCTTATGTTTCTTTCTTGTTGTGATAGTCAATTGATCATTCCAAATTACAGAGTAATTAAGCATTAAATCCAATATCCAATGTACACCCTTATTCCCAAAATATAATTAATAGAAAGATATAATCAAACAAACCTCAGGCTTTATCTTCTGAACATCCCGTCTAAGCGCAAAGATGATCGACCGGACTAAAAAAGGAAATAACAAAGTAAGTATGTTATTGGAAACTATCACTTAGTAATTTTAACCCAATGCAACTAAAATTAGTACATACCAGCACTGACTAAGAAATTCAACAAGAAGAAAACCTTTTGAGTCGTCCATCCAAACTCAGGAACTCTGTGCTCAATCCTAAATAACTGAATCTGCAGTTATGAAAGCTTGATTAAAACCTCTTTCTTAGAACACAGAATACTTTGAGAAAGTTTCAATTAATATCTTTCAAACATACAAGAGCAACAGCCCCAATTAAACCATAGAGCGCAGCGAGGGAATAGTAGATCAGATCCTGACAAGTGGCTGAGTTATCCACGTCGACCCACCAACTGGAGCTACCGGTTAGAGTGACCGCCATCTCGGGCAGCAAGGAATCCATGAATCCAGCCAAGCGGACTGGAGAAGATTCGCAATTACTTGGAAGAAAAAGAAAGGATGAAGACCGAACGGCTGGGAGTGAGTATTTCTAAGGTACCTGACCGTGTAGAATAGTCAAGCCCGGCGGCCCGGCCGGTGCCAATTTGAAATATAGGCCGAAATTTTTATTAATAGAAAAATAAATAAATATCGATAATGAGAAAGTATTTCTTGAAAATTTGATTTGTAGAAAAAACGTGGTAGTCCATAACATAACGTTTAGAGGACGTTATAGACCATCACAGTCAACTAAACAAAATCAAGTTGCCACTAATTAACAGAAATAACTCTCAACCAAGCCGTTGTTGTCTATCACGACCAGAGAAATTTTGAAAAAAAAAATGTTCGTTGGACATTGATGTCTATTACAGCTAGAAAAATTTTGAAAAAAAAAGTTTGCTAGACGTTGGTTTGTACAACATCCTGTCAAAAAAAAAAACAGTAAAAGCAGGACGTTATATTCCAAAACGGGCAGACTCCAACGGAAAAAAAGTGATAATCTAAACCCAGCGGGAAAAAAAGTGATAGTCTGGACATTACGGTCCATAACGTCCAGATAGTCCATAAATACAACACCCGAGCACCCTTGCTAAGTAAAAATAAAATACACTAAATTTGGTACAAATTCACAAAATTAAAACTAATTTGGTGCAATTTGACATAATTAAACCTAACAATAACCTTGACGACAAATCAAACCATAAATTATTGTCAATTTACTAAGTTCTACAAAAATAAAAAATAAAAAATAAAAACAAAACCTACTTTGTCAGTCACTAAAAGGGGGGGTGGAGCTAGACGTTGTGGAAAAGAACGGCCCACGTGTGGCATTTTTCGCTAAGTTGTCGGTGGGTAGGGAGCACAGGCGGAGCAGATCTTAGCGGATCGCAGTTTTTTTTGTTCCTGTCGGTGGTAGGGTTAGAGACAAAAGAGGAAAGAAAGGGACGGGGGTGCGTGGGTTATGGGACCTAGCTGTGATAGACAACAACGGTCAGTTTTTTTTTATTGTTGTGCCAGGCCGCAATAGATCAAAACGGCCAGATTTTTTTTTTATATGCTGACAAACCGTTGTACACCATAACGGACAGCACGCCATGATACTCCACAACGTCCAGTTTAATTCCGCTTTGTGTCCGATGCTGTAAACGTTTTTACTGCGCAATAATTAGCTCACGAGTCGATGCAAATTCGGCCGAGCTCCTTACTTTTTTCAGAAATACAACGAAAGACGAGGAAAAGAAGGAAACAAATCTGCTGTTATTCTCGGGGAATAACAGGAACCTGTTATTCCAACCCCAACCGTTGATATTGGTTGAGATTCGTGCTTGAAAAAATTGTTCCATTGGAATTCGCACGTGGAAAAATGTGAACGGATGGGATCAGAATAACGGGTTCCTGTTATTCTCCGAGAATAACAAGCAAATTTATTTCCGGAAAAGAAGAGTCAGTGGGACTAAAATGAACCAGTTATTTTTTTTTTCAAAGGAATTGGCGAAATTCTTTTTTGAAGAAATGAGCCTAATTTAAATATAAAACATTAAATTATTTTTTAAGGTTCAACTGTTTAAAAATGATCTGAATTTAAAAAAAATGATGACTATGATTTCAAAGTAAAACTTAATACTTTAATGCTTCACATTAAATTATTTTATTATAATTTAATTTTGCAAAAAAGTTCGAGTTTTCAATATGATTCAACCAATTCCTAATAATTTTCTCGATTTCAATTTCGATGAAAATTAATAATAATATTTAAATAATAAATAATAATAAATTAAATGAAAAAAATAATAATAAATTGATAATAATTCATTTTGCGTACCTTTAATAAAAATCTCGACTATGCCAGAGTAAAAAAATGCTTCCGATCAGAGGGTAAATTTTTTTCTCATAGTTCATTTGCGTCTCATGAAACCAACATTCAATATATATTGCCCTTCCAACCTACATTTGATATTTTTCATTTAAGAACGAAGATAATTAAACATGATCATGCTTCGCAGAATGCTGTTGCCTTGTGCTTTAATCAAATAAAAATAAAATGCACTAATATTTCTTTTCAAACAACGATTCACTAGCTACAACCATCAATGCATGTTAATTGGCTATAATTACATGATCACACAAGCATGCACATTATCTTCGTTAAATATCCAGGCAGCTTCATCATCAACAATAACCGAATAAGCGGGATCAGGGTAGTAACCATGCATCGTGGGGTTGTATCCATGCTGATAGTAATTGTGTGTAGATGTATACGTATTGTCTTCTAAATATTGTATCGCAAAAGGGTAGAATTCTCCATCGTACGGAGAAGGCCAGTACTCAGCCTTCCTACCAGTTCGCCTAACCGCTTTCAAGACCTCCTTGCGGCCCACGTATCCGGTAACTGTCACCTTTTGCTTGTCCATGTCAATTTCCACGTTATCCACCCCTATGTAAAATATGGCATCTTGATGATGATCGAGTTGCTGATAATTAATCTGATATTAACAAATTATTGATTGTTTACAGTTTACGTACAGGAGTATTGGTAGAAAATTCATACCATGGAGCTTAACAATTGCTTTTCGTATTCTCTTCTGGCATCCATCGCAGTCCATGTGAACATTTAGCTCAACAATCTCAACATATATATATATAGGAGAGGAAATTATTATGTTAGTTAAGATCTTTTTTCATTCTTTCATCTTAATTTCATGTTTGTCTCAGAGATAACTTACGGACATAGCATCAGAAATGGAACCCTTCTGCTCCCAGAAACGAAACATAATTCTATTAGTTGCAAGTAGTAAGGAGCCCCAATGCTACAGAGGCTTTAATATATAGGTGGGGAAAAGGAAGGAAGGAATCGTATGAGAATTTAAGAAAAAGTGAGATACTCAGATGCAATTTGTTTGCTTTATGTCCCATTGGTAGAAAAGCAAGACAAGATCATGCAAGCAATTTGTTTGATTAGTAACAAAACAAGATCCATGTTATGTTTTAACTTTACATGACATATGCTTCTTGTAGAACTATTGATGATTACCTAATAATGTATAAGTTTATGTTAATTACCGTAATTAATTTGAACTGAGAATAAAATTTGATTCGTTCCAGTGGTAAAGAGCACATCAATCAAGTGGACCCCATTTGAGCCGATTGATATTCAACTATTGCCACCCAAACCCAAACGAATAAGTATCACTTCGGTTGATCAATTTGGAATGGGACCACAATCAGTTGCACAACTATTGTATCTGCTTACTTATTGTAGCCCAAAAAAGAGAAATTGCGGTCCGAAGAGATGGATTTTCTTGGCCCATAATGTCATTGAAGTTAGCCTATGGATTGGATTGCAAGAAGATGTTGGCACCTGGGGAAATCCATGACTATATTTTTTTTATCTTCCAAGCCCACAGTGGCAAAAGTTCCAGTCCTGATAATACATTAAACTTCGCTATATCTCTCACTGTCCAAGTGAACAGGGTTCCTCGGGGATTTTCTATGTTTATTTTCATGTAACTAGCGGGTTGCAGGCACAGTGACAAGATTCATGAATTATATCCGAATTATATCAAATAATTCATTTTTTAGTGATGCTGAACCGAACGCCGAATTATTCGGTTGACCGAACGTTGACCGAATTATTCCCGAATAATTTGCGAATTTTACGAACTTTTTCCGAATTTTACGAATTATTCGCGAATTTTTCCTGAATTTTTCCCATAATATTTTTTTTTTGCTTCCTTGTAACTGAGATCTCTGATCCGGATTATTCCGAATCATTCCCGAATTATACCCGAATTATTTCCAAATCATGAATTTTTGACCTAACCGAACCGAACCGAATAATTCATTTTTCCTTGTGGTTGTAGGTTCAATTGAGGTACAATGCTCCTGCGAAGGTACATCTATTTTCTGGAATCAGCCGCAAACTCTGATATGTTTGGTTAGATTCTGTATTTCTCAGTAGCAATACCTATATGGTATATTATACAACGGTATTAAAATAACCCTGTAATTGGTCTTGACGGCCCACTGCAAGATCTATAATCATCAAAATGTCACAAGAAATATGAGGAAAACACTAATCAAGTCACGTGGTGGGTTCCAAGTTCCAACTCCTCAGTATAATCAACTTCTATCAATAATTGAGAACACATTAATTTTTATCAATATTTTTTTAGATATCAAGCTGATACACTATAAAAATCGAATTTAAACTAAAATTACAGATCAAATAAAAGCAGAGCTTAAACTGTTTAAAAGTAAATTACTGAAGTAAAATTTAATATATTATGATATATATTTTACGAAACATAATATAGCATACCTTGTATATTTCTTTCATTACTTAGAAAATGGAAATAGAGCTCACACATAAACACCTGTACTGGATTTCTGACCAATAAAATTTCTACTGTTGATCAGTTAAGAGCTGAGAGAGGAGAAAGAAACGGAGGTTATCTATGAGTGTGGACTAGAGATTGGGGAAATTCAATAATATTTGTTTAGGTAAAGACATAGATCAAGTCATCAAAGTTTTTAAGTATCCATAATAAATCTTTTCAGTTGAATTTCGAACATGTTATTTTTCACATAGAAGATGTTATTTTAACTATTAGATCAAAAGTTAGTTTCGAATTTTAACACTAGTTAAAAATGTTGATTTTTGAAGAAACTAGTTTTTGATCCAGTGACAAAGACACATGTTTTCTGATGTGAGAGATTATAAATTTGAAATCCGGATAGATAGTCTTTATAAACAATTAAATAGAAGTTGGTAAACTTAATCTCCATCTTTTTATATCAATTTTTTTTTTTTTTTTTTGGTCTGTAAAGACGACTCAATTCTGAATTCCGTTTGAACTTAAAATAAGTTGTGATGCTTTTGAGACTGTTTAGCTATACTAGATAGGTAGAAAGATTTTGACAAAAGTTTCAGTTAAAAAACATTTGATGTATTGATACTAGCAGTTTTGGACCCTTGTAAAAACTATGTATCTTCACATTTATCAAAACAATACAAATGTCATTATAGAAAGGGAATTTCATTCTTATAGAAGAAACTAAATTAATGATTTAAACTATTTATATATTTTTAAACGAATTGAATTATTGATTCGGTTTCTTTAGCTACTTGATTTTTTTTGTGACATTGATTCAAATATGTATGAAATTAAAAAAATTTAGGAGTTGAATTTATTGTGTGGCCAACCGAATCTTTTTTTTTTCTTTTTTTGAGGGACTTGACAGTGGCTGGTGGGCGGGGAATGGACTCTGTTGCTTTACCGATCTCAATTATTTGTTGAAATTTGTGCATGAAAAAGTTTCTTTATCGAGATACGTGAATGAAAATTTTTGAATGGTTGAAATCGGAAAAGCAGGATTCTGCTTTTTTTAGAGAAAAGCAGTAGAGTCGGATCCGGTGGGCGGTGGCCAACCGAATCTACTGATTAAAATCTCCATACAATTTATCTATATACCTATAATATTGTTAAAAAAATTCTATAAATAAAAAATTCTGAATTACGTCAATTGAAACTCTTATAAACTGCCAGGTATCAGTCAGAACATGGCATCCTTTCATGATTGCAACCCTTTTTGTCTCCGCCGGACTCACTTTACACCTCAAATCACATGGTAGCCAAGCTGACCCTGTCAGCTATATCTATAAAGAACCACAATTCCAAAACTGATGACACACTTTGCTCCACTTTCCATGCCAAATTATAAAATTCATTAGACTATACTATAGTGGATGAGAAAGCACAAATTAGTGGGGAATCGGCTGAAATTTTTTATTTTTAGAAAATAAAAAATTATTTTTTAGTAAATAGATTGATTGTTTTTTCTCAAAAAAAAAATAGTAAGAATCGACATTTCATAATTTTGGTAAAAAAAGTAATCAATATGTTGTCTCTGATAAATCGGTTTTTAATTTTCTAAAATTAAAAAAAAATTGCAACGCCTTCCTCTACAGAACCCATTAACCCTTCTCATTTTGTGAAAGAGCACTTTATGAAGTCCTATTTAAAGGGTGACATACACATTGGTATTAATTGATCAGTTAAGATTCACAACTAGTGCAATAGTAATGGCGGATATGCAAATTGTTCTCGCCGGAAAGAAAATAGAGCCGCAACATGTCGAAATGAATGTGCCTCTCTATTCGTATGGATGCGAGAAGAAGATTAGGAAGGCGCTTTCGAGATTAAGAGGTAATTGTATATCTTGTCTATGTATTGTACATAAAAAAATACACCCAAAAAATTTAAATTAAGCTTGATAGAGTATATTAATTTGACATGTAGGTATACATTCAGTACAAGTTGATTATCATGCTCAGAAGGTAACTGTGTGGGGTATATGCAACCGAGATGATGTGCTTACGGCGATTAGAAGAAAGCGAAGGGACGCATATTTCTGGGATGAACCGGAGTCTAAAATTGCACCTTCGTCTACGAAATATGATGGGATCGAGCTGGGTAGAAGTTCGCGGTTGGCAGCAACTTTAACCGTATATAAATTTAGGAAATCATGGAAGAAGCTGTTTCCTCTGGTATTATACTAGGCTCTGAAGAGATAATTCTGCATGTGCTGTAAATAGTGCTGAAATAAGCATGTCAATTTTCTTTAGTTACGTTTGAACTGATTTTGTTTCGCCTTAATTTGTTATCAGTCTAACAAGTTATTTTCATGCAACTAGGTTGAATCCTAGGCATGTTTCAGAATTACTGTTATATTAAACTGGCAAATTGGGCATGCATATGCTCTACTCTTAAGCAAAATGTTAGTAATATAAGATTCAAACAGAGCAATGTTGAATTTGATCTCTTGCTAGGTCATATACTAAGTTTAATCAAAGATAAAGACATATAAAGAGGAGTTTGAAAGGACAGTGTAGTCCTAAACACATAAAAACAGGCTTATATACTATTCTACCAACATAGAGTTCACATCAGTTGCCATTGCCATAGCACCCGATGACACTGGGTGCCATTTCGTCGCTGACGGATCGACCACAAAAACCCACTTCTTAAAAAAAAAAAAAATACTACGTGGGGCTTGCAGGTCCGCAATCCAATGGCACCTAGTGCCATTGTATTTTATGGCAGCGGATTGGAACAACTATATACAACATACCCTTAGATTATACTTTTCTTAAGACATCTTTATCACATAACAACACAAGAATGTACATCATCGTCATTGAACATGTTACTGACACGGTCTTCACCCCTTGGAGGCGCGGGTAGTTGGCCATGTTTGTCTCCATTGTAACCGTGCTTCCAGTAATTGTAAGTCTGCCTAAACGACTCTTCGTCCCGGAAATAATCATTTGCACAGGTGAAATACATAGGCAGGTCTGGGTTAGGCCAGAACTCAGCTCGTTTTCCTTTTCGTCTCACCTCCTTCAATATTTTCTGCTGGTCCACGTAACCCGTCACCGTCACCTTCTCCATTGGCAAGTCAACTTCTACGGTATCAACACCTATATGATTAAACAACGATTTGTTGGTATGAAATGATTAATTGCAACACATGCGTATAAGGTGCTAGAAAGGAGGATGCATTGATATAGCTGAAGTTACCTCTGAGTTTCAGCAGAGCGTCTTTGACAACCCTTTCGCAACCAGTGCAACACATCCTGACTTTAAGATCCACCGTCTGAAAAAGGAGCAAGATGAGAACAAATATTGTAATATTTATGTTTTATCTAAGCAATAAGACAATTATGAATAGGGATTTCAAGAACTATCTTTTCAAAATTTAAACATAAAACATTAGGTAGTCAGGGGGTTTGGGACCCTCTGCTGTAGCGCACCGTGCAAGTATATATGATCTGCACAGCATGGCACTGATGAACAGCTTTGAGTTGTACTGAAAAATGCAGTAAAAAACAGAGGACGCCACAATGCCAAGAAACAAAGTCATGTGCCATGGCAGGTCAAGGTTATTTTCGGGTATTCCACGTTCGATATATCTCTGAGACTTTTTAACAAACACCTTGCAAGCACTCTAGAATCAATTCATCAAACATATAAAGTGCACTAATGACAGCCCCCACAATACAGAATTTAATCTATGAGAAACTTTTTGAAAACCTAATCTATGAAAAACTTAAACACCAGATCAACGAGATCCAACTTATCCTAGACTATCTCTCTCAACATTTCCTCCGCGCTTGAGCAAAATATAGAAAGTAAGAAGAGGCATAAACAATTAAACATACCAAAAAAAAAGGGTAGAGAAAAACTACAATTCCCAGTTATCCCGGGCTCTTTTAGCCCATCTTAGGCCCATCTATTTTGGGCCTCAATTAAAAAGCAGGCTGAAAACATTGGACTAAAAAATTAATTTAATGCATACTATGAAGCAATGCTTATCTAAAGTAGGTTGTATCCAAGGCCAGTGTTTGATGACTTGATCTAAAACGGGGCCTATTTCAGATCTTATTCTGATATGACATTTATTCATCTGAAAGAAAAGGGTTCGGTTTCCAACAAAGATAACAAGATAACTGGGGCCATCTGATTTCGGTCTGATGGTCACAATTAGTTTTAGATTTTAGTATTCTAGATTACTGAATCAGATTAAAAACTGTTGTAGGTGCGTCAATCTAAGCTATCAGAATTAAAAATGGGGTAATCTTGTTACGAGAGCACGCTGTTCTAGGCGAAGAGTATCACACTAGAATCTCTGCTCTATAAATAAATATCAACAACTGAAGGCCCCAAACCAAAATCATGCGATATCAACTAATTAATTAGAGCAGTTGACGAATCAAAAACCGCTCACGTGGATTTCAGATCATTATTTTACCATAGCGGAATTATAGTGCAGTTATGACATTCATATCAATACAAATATTGTTTATTTTGGGCAAAGTGAAACAACAATATGATAGAGGCATACATGTGGGTAAAGATATCGACGGAGTTATTTTGACTTCATGCAGCACATGACTGATAGAGAATGAATATATATATAGAGAGAGAGAGAGTCCGGTTAGCGTCTAAATGTTTGGATAGAGGTCTATATTCATACAAGTTATTTTTGCGATTTCAAAGTCCAAACAGTTGATCTGAAGCGCTCAACATGTTCTTCATATTAAAATGTTCTTGGAAACTAAATTTTAGATTTTTGGGAAATTTTTGTTATTTTTTTTAGAATTTTTTAAAATCCGTATTTTGATATGGAAAAAAAAAAATAACTCATCAAAACAATGATTGGACGCTAGCCGGACTATATATATAAATCTCTATCAAAACGTTTGGATGTTAGCCGGACTCTATATATATATATATATATAATTGGTGCAGTGTATGAAGCCAAACCAGCTCTGTTAATATGTTTGCTGAAACGAGGTTCCAACTTGGAAGTAAAACAAATTACCTGTAATGAAAGAGCACGGCGTCCCTTGCCCTTGCCCATCCTTTGTTCAAGTTTCTTGTTTTCTTTTCAATATATCTACAAGTCCCTACTTGCAAAGTGCATGCAACTATATCCGGTAATTAACTTGGCAGTGTACCTAAGTTTATAGGTAGAGAGAAAAGGGGAAGTGTGTTTGCGAAGAGAATTTTTTGTGGGTCTTATACAAGACAGACAGCTTCAGATGTTCTCACAATTTGGAATTATTATATTTGGTGAGTAATATTCCATGTTATCAATTTGTCTTTTCATTCAGTACAAAAGCAGAGGCACAGGAATCGTTCGAAGAAATTTTTTTATTGGTAGAAATTTATAGAAAAGAAAAGAGAAAAATAGAAAGAGTACATGAGTTGTAATATTGGTAGAAAGATCGGTAAAATTCTTACCGGTTTAAAAACCAGTTTGTTTTTTAATCTTTCATTTTTCTAGTAAAATACAATTTTTTTTATAAAAATAGATAGAGTATCTTAAAATTTAGATATAATAGAAACATTCTATCTATTTTTTGAAAAACTTTTCAAATTTTACTAAAAATCTAATATAAGAATTCCCTCCATCTATACATCAGATTTAAAAAAAAAAAAAACTAAGTTTGGATCGGTAAAATTCCTACCGGTCCAAACTTTTTAATTTTTTAGACCGGTAAGAATTTTACCGATCTTTCTACCAATATTACAACTCATGTACTCTTTCTATTTCTCTCTCTTATTTTTTATTAATTTCTACCAATAAAATAATTTCTCGTTCGAATGGTACATTTTTTGTTATTTTTTTTTTTTGCTTTAATTAATTATTAGCATCTGGGTGAAGAATAGAATAGAATATATACTTTTGAGTTTTAGATTAATTGAAGACCTGCTGTAGTGGTATTGTTTTTCTATGACATCAGGATTCGTATTTATCTTTTACTTTTCAAAAGCAATATGCCCTTATTCGTATTTTTTTTTTTGAAGTTTAATTCGTAGGAATTATATTGTTCAACTTTATGAAAATATTTTAACAAAATTTCGTATTTATTTGGTTAATTTCATTTGAGTTTGATTTAAAAAATATTGTAGTAAGAAAACCTGAAACTAATTAATAGCTAACATTTGCATGATGTTAGGGGTGTCAAGCAGGGGCGGAGCCAGACTTTCAGACTATGATGATCAAATGTGAATGAGGGTCAAGTATATAAAATTTATATGCTGCGAATGGGGTCAATTTGACAGTTTCACAGTATTTTCTACTAAATTATATATAAATTTACCAATAAACACAAAATTTTTGAAAATAAATGGGTGTCAATTAACCCCCATTTATTACAAGTGGCTCCGCCTCTGATGTCAAGGGCACCCTTTTAACCGTTTATTCAACCCGTATCATATTTGATAACGCGAGAATGGATAAGAAGATTTTTTTTTCATTAATTTATTGAGTATGGATATGAGTAAGAATTTTTTTTGGTTAGCTAAATGAGTAAGAGTATGGGTAAAGGATATTCCGTACCGTTACCCTATAGGATAATTATAATAAAAATAAAATTATATAAAGTTGTATATTTTGAAATTGAACCATAAAAATTTCAAACCGGTCAATAATAAACAATAAATATTCAAATTATACCGAATAAAATACAAAAATTATCTGAAATATAGATGGGAAATCTATAACTTTGTTTTCTTATTATAATATCAATTTAATAGATTTTCACAATTGTCAAAAAAAATCTAAGTTGGATAAAATTTTAGAGTACTAAGCTACTGGCCTGTAGTGTCACAATCAAGAAATGCTTAGTTATTTATCTGTTCCTTCATATCCAAAAGTTAAGATTCTAACTTGTAATCAACCGCCTTTTTCTTTGGGAATCATAGAATATTTGAATAGAAATAGGGTATTGTCGTCCATTAGTTAAGCATGACCAGTAACAGGCACTGCACTGCCTAACATTTCCTATGAATTAGTGGGAATCAGGAATCATTTTCACTTTTTTTTTTCTGGGATTATTAATTAGTGGTCCACGCGTGTTGCAATTAATATTATATACTATAATTAAAGCAATAAAATATTAAGAGAATTTCATTTTGAGAGGAATTTTTTCGAACTATTAAATTAAGCTATAACCTATTCATCAGCATGCTATATTATAAGGATCCGACTCTGCTGTTTTTTTTTAGAGAAAATCAACATTCTATTTTTCCGATTTCAACTATTCAAAATTTTTCATTCGCGTATCTCAATAAAAAAAAAATTTCATGCACAAATCTCAACGAATTTGAATGGTTGGAATCGGAAAAGCAGGATGCTGCTTTTCTCTAAGAAAAACAGCAGAGTCCGTTCCATATTATAAAATGTTTGGATGAAAGGGCGGTCTGTTGGACATCAAAACATATTCAGTCTGATGTTCGATCATAATCGTCCAATCAATATCAAAATTCGTGCATATTTTATCTGCACATATTTTAAAGTTTTTTATACATATTTTAATACTGATCGACGACTATAATAAAAAATCAAACCGAATTTGAGCTTTACGGTAAACCCCCACATATATTTAATCAATGATCGTTGTATATCAATCCAACGGCTAAGATGGATTCTGAAGAGCCATTTAATGAACTCTCTTGTACAATTGGAGAGCGGTCACTGTGTCTGTGTTGAATTATATATCCTGGATAAGAGGGCATCTTTCATACCTTTATCCTCACAATGTGTCGTGTGATATTTATCTATCCAACCAGTTGTAATCCTAAATCATGCATCAAGCTGTACTTCTGTCAATTAAATGTTAGACAAGAATTTCCTATCAGGTGCTGCGGATTCGGGATTTTCATCTGAGACAAAAAAATATCGAATTGGGTTTAGATATCTAATTGGATTTAAATTCATTAACCAATTAGGTACTCGATAAAAAATAATGTTTTAACTTATACTTTCCAATGTTTTGACTGATAATTTCTGATGCTCTAACTTATAATTCTAATTACCAATTAAAATTCAACAAATTTATTTTTTTAACCTTAAATTTAACCCGAATTACAAATCAAACGTCTAGAGGAGGGCAAAAAAAATTCCAGGGGAGACAAAGTCGGTCGAAACCGATAAATCTCCACTAAAACTCAAAATCCAGGTGGGGCAGCTGCCCCCCCGGAACACTCTGAGTACGCCCCTGTTTCCTATGTCATGCGTACATCATTTAAATATGACTCTCGCGACTGGGCTGTCAACGACGAATTAGGCAAAATTTGAACTCACTTGTGTCCAAACGAGCCGAGCAAAATTTAAGCCGAGTTCATCACGAGCCGAATCAAACCAACTCGTCCTTACTGTGAGTTGTACGTAGACCAAATTTTTTTGTCAATTTGATAATGTAAGTTGTTCATAAACAATATATTATCTTATTCCTGCGATGAGTTTCATCATCTCATGATGAACAGAAAGAAAAATAGTAAAAGACTCGACAAATAGCTTCTTCTTCTTGCAACACGCTGAGAAACAAACCGAGCCAACCCGAACTAAGTTGGATCAAGTTTGAACTTGCTAATGACAAACCGAACTATAATCAAATAAGTTATTTACAAACTTTTTTTTTTTTTAGTCAATCCCGAACAAGCCATAATTGGGCCTAATTGGGCCGTTTTAGCCCGTCGTACAATTCTGAAAAAGCACATATTATCTAATTATTTAGCCCGTTTGCCATCGATTTCTCAATCGATTCCGCTAAAAAAATAATATCTTCTGAGGTATATGATACATTAATGATTGCTATTTAACACTGTTATTAAAAATTTAGCATAAAGTTATTAAAAAATTTAGCATAAAGCTGGTAATAATTTTTGACAAATTAAATCACAAAAAGTAAACAATTATAGAAAAATAAAATAATTGATTCAAGAAAACATAAGTAGAACTAAAGTGTTTTTAAGCTCATCAATTTTTTTATTTTATAAACTTAATAATTTGAAATAATAAATTCTAATTGTTAAAAGTTAAAACTAATTATTTACTTGTAATATTGATTATATATTGTCTTTAGGGATCAATTTAGGCATTCATTTTTGTTAGCATAAAGAAACCATATATATGACCAGTTGGGATTAAACAATTAGCAATTAATATAGTATACCATCCTCAGGGGCGGACTCAGGAATTTGATCAGGGCAGGCACAAAAGAGGAGAAGAAGGCTGTTAGTGTGTCAAAAGGACGGACGAAGAGAGAAAAAACACAATTTCTTTCTAGCGCAACGGAATAGGCATTACTTATTAGTTTTCTTTGAGTCAGAAATATGCACAATATTGAATTAAAAATAGACACAGAAGACTGGTCCAAAAAAAATTTATATTTCTGAGCTAAGCACTCACCTACCTTTGTGGGTCCGCCAGTACCATCCTTGAGATAATATCTTCAATTATTTTGTCGTCTTGCAGTTAAAATATCTAATCCCAAAACGACTTCCAAGTTGCATTGTATCTTTATCGATAACCACAGCAACAAGTTCGTCATTTTGCTCGAGTCATCATCGCATGTGGTACAGTATAGTGTTATCAGTATACTTGTAAAACGATCGGGTTTATCGATTTGATCCTCTAAATTTCATAATGGCTTTCTCTGTTTCTAGGATGTCAACCGACATTTTTATTAATATCCATTTTTAATTATAAAATATTAATTCAGCCCATCTTATCTGAATAATTTAAAAAATACACAAACCGATCATATATATATATATATATATTATTTTCTGTTTGAGACCATATAAATACTTCTCTTTCTCTCTCCTCCCTCTCATAACTCACTAAAAATCATAGAGGAGAAAGAGAAAGAGAAAAAGAGGAAGAGAAAGAGAAGGTGATTTTTGAAGTGAAAAGGGCAATTTTGGAGGTGATTATTCGGGGACCAAAAGGATGAATAGTAGCAACTGAGGTAAATCGCCCTATCGTGACGTATCAAGTGGAGAGTCAATTAGTGACTGAGATAAAAATGAGAAAAAAAGAAACTGTCAAATATGCCGTGATAAAAAGAACTGTTAAGTATGTTTGATGAATGAATTTCTTAGAAAACATATTCGGTATAAAATTTGAGACGATGACTTTGTGAAAAATTCTAAACAGAATTAATATTTTATAATTAAAAATGGATATTAATAAAAATGTCGGGATGTCTATCGATCGCATCGTAACACTCCAATTTATTTCGGATAAGGGGGATCATTAATTTGAAAAGTAATATACAGTTGGAGTGAACTTCAAAGTTTAGAATTTTTTTTATAAACTATAATTTAAAAAAATATTTTTACGAAACCAACATGATTATTTTTTTTTTACAAAAATTATAAGAACCGAAATATCATTTCGGTCCGTTATTTTTTTTTATTCTAGACCGAAATGATATTTCGGTCCAGTCTCTTTTTGAATTTTCTGTGACAGTTCCTATGAAAACTTGTAAAATCAATACCACAGAAAATTCAAAAAAAAAGATCGAATTGAAATAGCAAACCGAAATACCATTTCAGTCCTGAATAAAAAAAAATAACAGATCGAAATAACATTTCGATTCTTATGATTTTTGTAAAAAAAATATAATCATGTTGGTTTCGTAAAAAAAAAAAAAATCATTATAGTTTATAAAAAAAATTCCAAAGTTTAGAGCTAATCCAATAATTTATATTCCCATTTCCATTGTATCTTGACTTTTCCAATTTAATCAATGCAGGACTCGCTTGGGAAAGAAACCATAATTGCTAACAAATTGCTGGACAAGTCAATTGTTTACCTAAATAGCACATAAATTGATCCATTTTCGCTCCAAATATTTACTAATTATAGTAAACAACGATAGAATTCTCTTACAATAAACGCTCAAAAATTAAAAGAAAATGTAAAAAAATCTACCATATATACTGAAAGATCGCTCAGAAGTTAACCAAAATTGCTCCACTACAAAGCAAATACACTAACCAAAACTAAAGATAAAATACATAGAAACAAATCAAAATCAAAATCAAAATCTACAACAACACAGCACGCGTGTTGATGGGGAGAGCATATGGCGGCGCGGGGAGCGGCTGAGGTGGCGATGCAAACGGGAGGCTCCGTACCATGAGGAACCGCATCCGTCTCGGTAACGGCGCGTCGTTTAGGAGCTGTTCCAAAACTCGCGCCACCAACGCCGTGTATTCCTCCAACAGCTCCGCTACAATTGCCACTTGTATCATCTTAATTCCCTTTCTGATATTCTCAAATTGCTTTCCTGTTGCTTTGAATTTTTGAATTCAGTGCTCAGAGTGAGGATTTAATTAAAAGGAAAGGAGGTGGGGTTTTAGTAACGGTGTGCTCGGTTGATGGGATTGTAAGAGACCGCTTACAAATGGGGTTTTGTTTTTTTCGCTTGGGAGTTGCTGGGTTTAGAAATTACTGAGAAATTCATTGAATGCATGAGCTCGGTTTTTGGTAGGCTTGGGGAGAAAGTTTAATCCAGATTATCCAGTGAGGGTCCCACTGCTCAGAGGAAGAAGTTAGGTGGCTTTATGTTAAAACATGTGTAGGCGTAGTTTTGTTAAAGTGATAGCTAAGCTTATCCAGTATCCACTGCTGGTTTTATCCTCCTAGAAAAAACCAGAAGTTGACTGAGCACCTTGTTTGACATAAGAGTATTCCTGCGGGAACACAAGTTATACCCACTTTAGCGTTTGAAACCTTTTTTTTGCCATTTTGAATTGCATATGATAATTTTCTAATATAGTTGTTTTTATTTGATACAAGTGCTCAATCAGTTTTTACTTTTTAAAAATAGTTCATGAAAAACTTTAGTAGTCTTTTTATGTGATATTCCAAATTTATATTATTATTGTTATTAATTTTTACGTATATAAATGTGGAATTAGATCTTGTCCAAAGAGTCCAACTCTGCTGCTTTTATGAGAGAATAGCAGAAACTTGCTTTTCCGGATCCAACCATTCAAGTTTGTTGAGATTTGTGCATGAAAAAGATTCTTAATCGAGATACGTAAATGAAAAAATTTGAATAATTGGATCCGAGAAAACAAGAACCTACTTTTCTTTCGGAAAAGCACCTGAGTTTGATTATTGTCCAAAGACCTTTGGAAATTTGGTAGACTACTTCATCTTGTTAACTTGGGGGGCACTTTCTGAAATACCGAAGCATTTTTCTATGAGGCGATTGCTATAGACTGATTAGTGGTAATAGATAACGCCAACTTTATTAAAACATGTATTTAAGGTGGTAACTAACTAGAAGACCCCAGAGCAACTTTATTTGTAGTTAATATCGAATTTGTAGGCCATAGGTAGAGTGGAAAAAACGTGCCGTGCCGTGTTGTGATCAAGTTAATTTTTCACGTGCTGTGTCGTGCCGTAACCAAAATATCAAGGATGGTCACGGCACGCGAATGGTCACGCAACGTGAGTCACGTCGTGCCTAAACGTGCCGTGGCCATACGTGACTCGCGTGACCATTTAATCATAATTTAAGTTAGTTTATTCAATATTCACCACTAAATCAATATCTAGTGGTCCTAATTACACGTGACTCGCGTGACTACGTGCCGTGCCGTGACTAAATCTTTCACGTGCCGTGCCATGCTATGCTAAAGTTTCGAAAGGTGGGTACGGCACGCGAATGATCACGGTACGAGACACGCGAGTCACGACACCTAACTGACAAGCATGCCGTGCTATTCCGTACTGTAACCGTGTTGTTCCGTGAGAACCGGCTCCGCCGTGTCATTTTTCCCACTCTAGCCATAGGCATCAGAGGTTATTGCCGAGTTGTCCATTCAGATAAGGCGTATATCATGCGGCCCTGCACAAGATGGGATGGGATCCTTTTGTTACCTCGGATTGACAAAATTCGTTGAGGCTTTAGATAATATGCATGCCCTGAATTTATATTTATATTTTTAAAGTTTAAATAATAAATTCGAGTTTTTAAATATAATTTTCATATAAAAATATATTTCGAGATCATATTTTAAAAAATTAGAATTTATTATTATTATAGATAAATAATAATTACTTGATCTGAAAACTCAGAATTATTCAAAAATAATGATCTTTTAACTATCTAGACAAAACAAATATAAATATTTTCATATGGAGATTGCTTAATAAGGTGCAACTAGTTTGGACCTGATTTAGACATTTAAGTTACTATTACCGTTTAACGACCCCATCCAACCACCCTTTTGAGTTTGACAGGTCTGACTAATTGTTGGTGTCTTTGATCCTAAATCCAGACTTTTCTTGATGAGATTGTTCTTCATTTGATAGGAGAACCCCACTGAAATCACTTTGATTCTAGGTGGCCTTTCGCCATCGTTAGTACTTAGAACCATTTGATTAACTATTCTGTTTATTTAATTAATTAGACCTGATATATATATTTTTTGATGGCTGTCGGAGAAGTGCCGCCAACAAATATATTAATAAGAAAAGTCTTATTTACAAAGTTTCGGTTACCGGCTGAACCGGTAACCTAATTAGTAGACCTGATATTTTTTAAACTGCATGTTGATGTCTACTGTAGGGAGTGGGACGGAGCCATCCAATTCGTATCAAATTCGTGCACCCTTTGATATGTACTAATCATATAGTTATTTGCACAAATCATGATGTAGATCGGACGTCTCTGAATCTGGTCCAACGCTCCCCCAAATTCAAATCATGATGTGGAGTTGATAGTAGGGGCGTCCTTTTTTTCATTTGATTATTAAACTGGGCCTTCTTTGTGTTTAGTATAACTAATTATGAACATTGATTCTTACAGCCCAACAAAAATTCTTACAGCCCAATAAAATATTGAACAAAGTATCAATTGGGCCGAATGTTGGATAAATTCTGCTTGCAGCATTTGGATAATTTATTATGTCGTATTAATTAACGCTGTTGAATATGCGAGAGATGAGGTTTTCGTGAGCATCGAAATAGGAAGCTTTATCAGTCTTTGTCTGCTTGTCATCCTAGAAGAAAATTCTGAAAAGCTTAAAAAAGAAAAGAAAAAAGAACTCTGTACATTTGGGACAAATAATTATCATAGTGATACAGGCTTTTGTCTATTGAACATACTAAACAGAGCTACGTGAACTACTGTATTCTTTTCACAGACTAAAGACAATAAGAGAGCAGAGAGGGAGGGGGGCGTATAACTTTTTCGTGTGGCAGCTTTTACAATGCATTGCATTACTTTTTTGAATTGTAAATGAAAGTATATATATTGTCCGATCAATATAGTAGAGAACTTAAAATCTAAGATAGAGAAGATGTATTTTGTAAAGAATCATTCTTTTGATTTGATTTCATTGTTTCGAATCTGTTACAGAGTGCTCTTTATATAGAGTCTGATATTACAGCCTTTAATCTCTCTAACTAACTAATCATGCCTAACAGAACATTATAAGTCTAACTGACAATACATCCCTCTTGATCCCTATTCTGTTGAGCTCCAGTAGCATCGGTACTGGTCATGTCTGTTATGTATGTGGGCCTGATTCTAAGATTATGCGGGGGGTGGCAGGGGGGCGGCAGCCCCCTGCGAGCGGTGTCTGAGGTTACGAAGCACTGCTCTGTCGAGCCCGGTGAAAATTATTTTCGAGAAGTCAATTGCATATGAATCCTTTTATCCGACGGCCCAGATTAGCCTAATTTGTGATCTGTATGTACGACCCAGATTGATATCTGTTTAGGCCTTTTATTGTTGGCTTGTTTTTCTTCTTCGTATATATTAGCGATCTCCTTGTTATTATATATGTGGTTGTAACGTAACTCTTAAACATAGTGGATTTGCGCGATTTGGCGACGGCCGTGGGTTTTCTCCCCTTCGAGGGTTTCCCACGTAAAAATTCTAGTGTTAGATTACTTTGATTTCTCTCTTTGTGTGTTGATTTTGCTCTCTGGTACTTGATTCCCCTTTGCAATGTCCAGTTGATTCCTATTAGAACTTCACAAGATATGACATCTTGGTGATGACTTGCGTAAATATCTAATTTATATTACTGTTGCATGTGCCAAAAGGAGATTTATAGATGTTATGTGGACGTTTATTAATATAGGACGTTATATAGGAAATAAATATGTTGTTATTCCAAAGGAATAACAAGAACCTGTTATTCCGATCTCAGCCATTGATTTTTGTTGAAATTCGTGCATAATATTTTTCATTGAGATTTGTGCGTGAAAAAAATATGAACCTGCTTTACTGTATTTCCTGTTATATATGCAATTTTTTTTTAGAGAAACATATAGATTTAGTATTTCAAATTTTAATATTTATAAATGTTTACATAATTTACGAATTAGGTTTACAATATTTTTGAATTAGGTTTATAGAATTTAGGACCTGAAATTTTTATTAATGCTTGATATGAAATTATATTTCATCTGATAAAACATGAAAGACAATTGCTTTGAAGCCTGTGAAATGCTCGAATCAAGAACAAACAATTTGTAATTAATCCAACTTAATTGTTTTTCCTATAAATTTGCTTTTGCCTCATTGATTAAGGATGGAATAATGAATTATTAAGTGTTTATATTACAATTGCTTTTGCTTCATCTTAGGTTTGCATGATTCATGCACTAAGTTATTCTTGACTAAGGTTTACATAATTCATGCATTAGATTTATAGAAATTAGAATGTGTTATTTTATATTTTAAGCACTTGAGATCATCTTAGGTTTACAGAATTCATGCATTAGATTTACAAAATTCTTGACTTAAGTTTACATAATTCATGCATTAGATTTACAGAATTCTTGACATGTTATTTTAGGTTTTAAACTCTTGAGATAAATTTAGGTTTACATAATTCATGCATTAAGTTTACGAAATTCATGCATTAGGTTTACTTAGGACCTGAAATTTTTATTAATGCTTGATATAAAATTTTATTTTAGCTGATGAAACTTTTTTTTTTTATTAAATTAGTTGATGAAACTTGGAAGACAATTGCTTTGAAGCTTGTCAAATGCCTGAAGCAGGGTGGTACATAAGATTGCACAATTTGTGTATTTGTTAATGATAAACAATGGTTTGTCATGTTTGTATGGCTGGTCAGAAACACTTTAGTTGAACAGGGATAAGTAATGCTATGGTAGACCTTTTTATGTTTTCTTTAATTTGTAAGATAGTTATGCTCGGTGGAAAACATGTATGCTTTGATTTGTTTAATATCGTAAAATATTTAATTTGCAATTGATTTTGTTTATGTTGTTATGTCTTATTCTAGTGATGAGAATTTATTTCATTACCAGACTATATATTTCATTGTCGCTCGTTTTTTTACAGAATTCGGTGAACTGATTTACAAAGTTTAGTATTGCAGTTTATATCTCCATTCCATTATTAAGCACGTTGGGTGTCCAATCCGCCAACGGCTACGATTGAATATGAAATTTCGAATTTAATTCAGCTCTCCAATCACATAATCTGTCTTCTTTTGATTAAATACATATGTTTTATGTGTAGAAGTCTAAATTTAGTTAAAAACATACTCACCACACGTACTGCCACACGATACGTTACAATTAAAACTTAGTAGAGTCCGAAATTTAGCGATATATTTATCTGTTTCCTTATTTATCTGTTTCCTTATTCCTCCCTCTTCAATGGAGTAGACTTCACCTTCCGTTTTCTTATTTATTTGTTTCCAAACTTCTTCTGCGTTTCTATATCGATCACAACGAATTGATTTTTTCCTAATTTTTTTATTTCTCTTACTTTGTTTCTATACATATTGCCGTGAGAAATCTAGAATATATTTTCAATTTTGTTTCTATATAGATCTAATCCACGATCCTTTGAAAATCATAGAAGCCCTCTAATAAAACCAAGAAAAATTCATCAAAGCACAAAGCAGCATGAAATTTTGTTGACATTGTTGTTCTTTTTCTATGTTTAGAAAGATTATTTTTAAAAAAATATATTTACAAAAATTTGCCTAAACTACCTATTATCATACCCATAATCGAGTGTGGTTATGGCTGGTAACAAGAAATACTAGCAACTTTTGCTACTATTATTGCAAGATTGCTTCGTATAATGCGAGGGATTTTATTGTGACTATGTGTCATTTAACTTTCAATACATGCAATTATTATTTATTTTTTTACTATACCAAATAGAAGTGTATAAATTGAGAAGAAGATTTATGTGTGGGTAGTGCCTACAGTAATAAATAGAGGCTTCATGACTTTATACTACGTTTTGTGGGGCAAATGGCTGAACACTTAGTCATTTTAAAATAAACAAGCTTATGTTACAAATCATAGTAAAAAAAACTGTAAATAAATAAGAATAAGTGACCTATATTTGAGGAGGAGAATAAATATGAAAATACACTCAGTGATTCTTGTAGTGACGTCCCCATTGCAATGCACGGACATGATACTAGTAATTCTTATAAGAGGTTTACAGTCACTTGAAAAGTTGCAACATTTAGTTTCGGAAAATTTTAGGAATTAATGTTTGAGGGACAATTATTCGGCTCCTTTAGATAATATTTCATGCATTTAGTGCAATTTTTGCCTCATGAATGGTAAAAAAACTTAAATTAGGTAAATTATATGTATATATTTTAAGCAATTGTCCGTAGGCAAATTAAAGTGTAGAAAAATTTTAAATTGGGCGCATGCAAGAATCGGAAGAAATCTTAGCAATTTAGCAATATTAATATTTAAATGATCATGACAATTAATCTACCAATTGTTTAACTAAATATTGAAAAATCGAAAAGAAATCTTAGCAATTAAACAAAATTACAATTATCATGATCTATCTTTTAAAATATAAAAGTTCTTCAACAATCTCTCTATCTCTCTCCTTTCTGTCTCTATCACTCTCTTTCTCTCCTCTTATCTTCACGTTTATCTAAATTTCAAAAGGATACTCATGAATTTTGCAATAAATATTACTGCTACTTTGTTCTTAACTTTATTTTAATATTTTTCATGCCTAATTTTAGTGTAATCTCTTATATATTCATTTGATACTTTTGTTAACATAGGAGGGCTCAAATGCCTCCTGTCTTTCATGCCTTGTGATCATGTCTCACATCATATATTTCTGTTTTCAAAGTTCAAATTAACTGTCGATCCGAACTGCTCAACATAATATTCATATTAAAATATACTTGGAGACCAAATTTTGTTACTATTTTTTTAGATAGATACAAAATCACTATTTGTTGAATGGTCCAAAAATATAAAATATAAAATATGAGGTATGATGAAGCATTTGAACCATCCTCTTATTAATATTGTTTAATAAAAAGATGAAATTTATGGACGGCTTCTCTATAATCCATATAGACCTTATATTGATATTGACAGAATTTAGGTATGATATTTTTTTTTAAAGATTAAAAGATATAGAGTTAAACCTTTCAATTCTAATTAATATTTACAGAAAACTATCTTTTTTATGTGTTTCAAGAGTAGAACTAGGGTGTGTTGTGTTCACCAAAGGGTTTGGCGAGCATAACTCCTAATTCTATCGGACTGACTTCAAACGATACAAATTCAAACCATTGAAACCGATCTACTTCACGAGTGATGTGTGTACATGTAAAATTTTAAAATTTTCGAATTCATTTAGTCCAAAGTCAAGTGGTCAAAATTGATGAAAAATGAATGCATGAAAATAACTCCTAAATCTTCATTTTGGTGCATTCATTTTTTTATCACTTTTGACCTCTTGACTTTGGACTAAATGAATTCGAAAATTTCAAAATTTTGTATGTGCACGCATCACTCGTGAAGTAGATCGGTTTTAACGGTTTGAATTCGTCTCGTTTGAAGTCAATCCGATAGATTTAGGTGTTATGCTCACCAAACTCTTTGGTGAGCACAACACACCCTAGTTCTACTCCTGTTTCAAATATGTTATCTCACACCGATAATATTGTCTTAACACTAAATCAAAAACTAGTTATTAAATGTAGGTATGATTTCGCCAACCATCAACTAATTTCAAAACTTCAGCGGTTCGAAAGGTTTTATTTTTATTTTTTGAAGAGAATGGACGATACCTATTTTAAAGAAGAGTAAGACTTTTTTTTTTAGTATGAACTAAGTAATAATTTTTATCACCTAAACAATATCATCCTAGGTATATTTTCCCTCACTTGTAGTTTTATATTATTGGATCAATCAAAAACAGTAAAGGCCGGTCTATGTTGCGCGTACATAAAAAAAAAATATGAAACACATTTAATAATTATTTTTAACTCATGAGAAATAAAGTCTTTTAACTCATCCATCGAATATAATTATTAAAAATTCTTAAATGGGTAAAAGAAATGCAGTAATAAAGTTTAAGAAAATATGGAAGCATCGTAATGACATATGTTTTAATGAAGTCCCTCTTAAACAACCTAGACAAATCATATTTCTAATACTCTCTCTTGTTAAATATTGGCTAGGTCATGTGGGGACACAGATCCAGGATGAGACAGCTAGCTGGCTACCAAGGAATACCGATGAAATTCCCATTAGAGTTTGGTACCCGGAAGATGCATACCCACTAGAGTCTCAAGCTGGGAGTACTGCTCTCACTAATGTTTAGAACTCAGCCTTTAATCGCTACTGTTTTATGTTTTTGCTTAACTCATCTCAGCCCTTGGTGGTGGCTTACATTTTACAGCCCCTGTGTGTGGCTTAGAATTAGATTACACAATTTTGTTTGCATCTATGATGCCCAGCGTGCCATTCAGGCCACTGGTTTATGCTGCTTAGGGATTTCTTGGTATGTGAGACATCGATCTTAGGAATTACTGTGTAACTTAACTTTGGTTTCTGAAATGAAACAGGCCTTGGCCTTTTATCAAAAAAAAAAATAAAGTTTAAGAAATCTTATCAAGAGGAAAGGAGAAGGCCAGCAAGAGCATGAATTTCTTGAGGCTGGAGGGAGGTGAGCGAAAGAGGAGAAGGGGAGGGAGGAAGGAGGTAGGTCTTTGCTACTCTTGAGGCTGGGAGGGATGAGCCGAGGAGGAGAAGGGGAGGGAGAGTGTTTGGAGGGATGGAATACGAAGAGGAAATATAGAAGAGAAAAGAGAGACGCGGGAAAGGAGGAGAGATCAGTTTTGGAATTCTCGAGGTTGGAAGGGAGAAGAGCGGAAGGTAATGAGAAGCCGAATTAGCGACGGAGGAGAAAAGGGTTTAGATGGTGAGGAGGAATTTAATTTAGATCGAGAAAGGTGGAGAGGAGGACCGGGCAAGAACATGTGTCAAGAGAAAATAACTTAGCGAAGCGAGATCAAATATACAAGTGTCAACAAGAGAGATTCAGAAAGCTGAATATCGTCAGATACAAATTAGATGGTTGAAATATGACCAACACTAAATGAACACTGCAAAATCCATTCCAAATTCAATATTGAAAATAGTTTCTTAATTATTAAATTCAATGTTATCATATAATCAGACCGAACAATAATTTGGTAAAATTTCGGATCAACGATTTATAATAGTTTAATTTAAACAACATGTGATTTTCTCGTACAATGCTCGTTTATTTTTTTTGTTTATTTTTACGAGAAGTTGGAGTCAATTACTATCTGGACTATCTAATGTCTTCAAGGGATCATTATTCAAATTAAAAATCTATGATCTTCCACACAAAAAACACCATCTTTTGTCAATAAATCAAAGTTAGTTATCTTTATTTATTTATTTTTAATAGAAAGGTAAAAGTCTAACTTATCAATTTTTATTTAATATCCATATCTGACTTCTCATCTGAATTTTGAATCTATGACTTCTCACACAGAGAGTGTTATCCTTTACCATTATATCCAATGCTAATTTTTGTAATTATAAGTTTCTAATTTTGTTTCATTTAATATGGAAGTTTTTCGTCTTGAGAATTTGCAAAATGTCTATCCTGATTAATCAATGCTAGGAACTAAACATTATCACGATTTTTTTTTAAAAATCTAGTGGGTCCACCTGTCAGTTGAAGACTATTAATTGTTGCACCATATTTTAATATTCAAAACTGGAGTGCTCTGTGGAGTACTCTGCAAATCTGCAGTTACTACAGTCTACAACCAATGATCACTGAACAGGTCCGATTTTCATGTGACCCATGTATATTATTGCCATGAAAAATTGCATATATGCCCATATAATTTGTTTGCAAGACCGGCGATTATATCACCGATGTATCTACAACTACAATAATATATAATTCCAAGTAGAACTAAGGTGTTCCTGAGTTCATCAAAGTTCTTGTGAATTCAATTCTAAAACATATTGGATTGACTTTAAATGACAAATTTGAACTATTGAAATTCATCTATCTTACTAGTGATGCATTTACATGCAAAAATAGAAAATTTTGAATTAATTTGGTATAAAGTCAAGTAGTCAGATATAGAAGGTTATAAATTAATTTTAATGCATTCATTTTTTTAATTTTTTTTATCACTTGACTCTATATAAAGTTAATTCGAAAATTCGAAAATTTTGCATATAAACGCATCACTCGTAAGGTAGATGGGTTTTAACAGTTCGGATTCGTCATTTGAAACCAATCCAATAGGTTTTAGAGTTGAGTTCACAAAGAGACTCGGTGAACTTAGGAATACCCTAGTTCTACTCTATAATTCCATATGTGATGTCAGTAGTCAATATACAGAGGAGGATTCAAATGTCTCATGTCTCTCATGCCTCATTGTGTCTCAAGTCATGATTTATAAGTTTTCAAAATCCAAACAGTCGTTTAAAACCGCTCAACATGATCTCCATATTAAAATGTGCTTGGAGACCAATTTTTATATTATTTGAAAATTTTATACTATTTTTTAGATAGGTATAAGATCACTGTTTATGGACCATCCAATAACAGTGATATTATACCTATCAAAAAATATAGTAAAAAGTAAAAAAATAATAATAATATAAAGTTGATCTCAAGCACATTATATTATAAAAATTATGTTGGGCAGTTCGTATTAATTGTTTGTACTTTGAAACCAAAAATAATTTCAAAAATAAATAATGTAAACATGAGGCACGATGATAAATGAGAGTCATAATATTTGAACTCTACTCCGCTTTGTAAAAGATCCTTTCCACAATTTCATCTTCTGTATATGAAATTGTCTATTCTATCTAATTGGAATAAATATAGGTTTTAGTAAAGACGAGAGCACTACGATGATAAAATTCTGCGTCATTTCACAAATTTTTTTGGCTACATTCCATTCAGTTCTAATCATTACTTAATTAATTTCGCCTCTTAGATATATAGGTCCAATTGAAATAGAGAAAAATTGGTAAAACTTATGAGACAAATAAATTTTCTTTACATGAGAGAATAATGGTATTTAAAAAATAGAATTTATAAAAGGACAAAACTAAAAAAATTGATTCAATTTATTTCACGTGCCTGATTAATTAGCGCATGAGAATGATAGGACTGAACTTCGGAAGTACAGAAGATTTTGCAATTTATTTGTGTCAAATTTCGCCTCTTACCTAGATTCAAATGAAATAGAGAAAAAATGGCAAAAATTATGAGAAATCAATTTTCTTTACATCATTATTCTGTGAACGGGAGGATAAAGAAATTGAGACTGGGTGGCTAAATAAGTATGTATCATATAATTTTATATTATGAGGGCTAATAATATTCACAATTCATTGTGGATTCTTAATTAGCACCTCTTTGCATATACATCCTTCTGCCTCTGATTCCGTGCCTTATCAAACATATTCTATATTATTAGGGTACGTTTGGCGTGGTACTGTGCGCGTGGGAAAAAAAAAATTTTCTCAGACTGAATTTTTTTTCCCACGCGCATAGTAAAATTCAATTCAAGTTTTTTTTGTTCCCAAACATATTTTTGTTCACCTCTTGACGCCGATCAGGCCTTACTTAAGAAAAGTTGGTTTTTATCAAACTTTTGTGGGTAGTATATATAAATTGTAATATTTTTAAATTTAATTAATTTAAAAGATTCGTACTATTTCAACTTTACAAGCTAGCTAGCAATCTATATATTATAATACATACAAATTAGTACTGAACAAAGCCCCACTAATTCATTAGTGTATTATTATTTGCATCAGATTGTACATACATAATATCTTCAAGATCCCACATTCTCTCTCTCTCTGTTTTTTTCGAGAAAAACCCGTAGGTGATTCCACATTCTCTATTGCGAAGATAACTGGAATGCTCTGCCACGCTTATAGATATATATATATATATAGAGTGAGGCTATGGTGCTATGCATAGCACCAATGGCTAGTGTACTACGGCTCAATATGGTACTTTTTAAAATCCTAACGGTCGATCCGACCGTTCAATGTGATATCCATATGAATATGTACTTGCAAACTAAATTTTATATTTTTTTGAATTTTTTTACTATTTTTTTAGATAGGTAGAAAAATCAGTGTTTTTTGAAAATTCTGGACCATCAAAATTCTACATATCTGAAAAAATAGTAAAAAAATTCGAAAAAATATAAAATTTAGTTTGCAAGTACATATTCATATGGTTATCACATTGAACGGTCGGATTGACCGTTAGGATTTTAAAAAGTACCATATTGAGCCGTAGTACACTAGCCATCCGTGCTATGCATAGCACCATAGCCTCACTCTATATATATAGAGCTGGGCTATGGTGAGTTGCGAAGTAAGATGTCAATTTTACTTCACGCTCATATTTTTATTTTGAAAATCCAAACGACCGATCCGAACCGCTCAACATGTTCTCCATATTGAAATGTGCTTGGAGACCAAATTTTATATTTTTTGGAATTTTTTTACTATTTATTAAGCCACTTTGAAAATCGCTGATCGAATGGTCCAGAATTTTTTACTGTTTTTTACTGTTCACCCGGATCTGAGATTTTCAAAGTGGCTTAATAAATAGTAAAAAAATTCCAAAAAATATAAAATTTGGTCTCCAAGCACATTTCAATATAGAGAACATGTTGAGCGGTTCGGATCGGTCGTTGGATTTTCAAAATGAAGTATGAGCGTGAAGTAAAACGACGTTTTACTTCACAACTCACCATAGTCAATCTCTATATATATATATATATATATATATATATATATATATATATATAGTGCTGGGCTTAGCTACTCCATGGAGTAAAATGACTTGGTGCTCCACGCCTCATTATTTTCATTTGAAAATTCAAACGACCGATCCGAACCGCTCAAGTTGTTCTCCATATTGATATGTGCTTGGAGACCAAATTTTACATTTTTTGGAATTTTTTACTATTTATTAAGCCACTTTGAAAATCACTGATCCGGCGGTCCAGAAAGTTTTACTGTTTTTTACTGTTCACCCGGATTTTCAGATTTTCAAAGTGGCTTAATAAATAGTAAAAAAATTCCAAAAAATGTAAAATTTGGTCTCCAAGTACATTTCAATATGAAGAACATGTTGGAAGGTTCGAATCGACTATTTGAACTTTGAAAATGAAGATATAGCGTGGAGTACAAAATCGTTTTACTCCATGGAGTAGCTAAGTCAGACTCTATATATATATATATATATATATATATATATATATATATATATATATATATATATATAGAGTAAGGCTGCTGTACTTTGCAAAGCAAACAGCCCTTTGTGCTTTGCGCTCATTTTCGGATTTTCAAAAATCAAAATGTCCATCCGACCGTTCAAGTTGTTCTCCATATTGAAATGTGCTTGGAGACCAAATTTTACATTTTTTGGAATTTTTTTACTATTTATTAAGCCACTTTGAAAATCACTGATCCAATGGTCACACTAGCAAAACAGTAAAATTTTCTGGACCAATGGATCAGCGATTTTCAAAGTGGCTTAATAAATAGTAAAAAAATTCCAAAAAATGTAAAATTTGGTCTCCAAGCACATTTCAATATGGAGAACAACTTGAACGGTCGGATGGACATTTGAATTTTGAAAATCTGAAAATGAGCGCAAAGCACAAAGGGCTGTTTGCTTTGCAAAGTACAGTAGCCTTACTCTATATATATATATATATATATATATATATATATATATATGAGGAGGGATCCAATTACACCTTTTTTGGTGACACATCGTGACACCCTTTTTTATATAGGTCAATTTTGCGATTTCAAAATCTAAAAAGTCAATCCGAACCATTCAACATGATCACCATATTAAAATGTGCTTGGAGATCAAATTTTACATTTTTTTGAATTTTTTTTACTATTTATTAAGATGGTTACAAAATCGCTGTTTTTCAATGGTCTGAAAACAACGATTTTGTAACCATCTTAATAAATAGTAAAAAAATTCAAAAAAATGTAAAATTTGATCTCCAAGCACATTTTAATATATCCATCATGTTGAACGGTTTGATCGACTATTTGGACTTTGAAAATGGTAGGTGTCAAAGTGTGTTACCAAAAAAGGTGTAATTGGATCCCTCCTCTATATATATATATATATATGCAAAGTGGTCCGGTCAAAATTGAACCGGCCTTCTTCTTAAAAAAATTAATAAAAATAAAAAAAATAATCGACTTCTTCTTCTTCAAAAAAAAAAAAAAATTGAACCAGCCGGACAATTTAGAAAGATAATATATATATATAGAGAGAGATAATGGCTAATATCAAAACGTTTGCACCAAGTCCGTCGTGAAACCAAGTTGTTTTCAGATTTTCAAAGTTCAAACAGTTGATCCAAACCGTTAGATGTTCAATCTATATTAAAATCTGCTTGAAGACCAAATTTTACATTTTTTTTGAATTTTTTTTACTATTTATTAAGCCACTTTGAAAATTGTTGATCCGGGTGAACAGTAAAAACAGTGCAACAAAATGCTGGACCATGTGATCAGCAATTTTCTAAGTGGCTTAATAAATAGTACAAAAATTCAAAAAAATGTAAAATTTGGTCTCCAAGCAGATTTTAATATAGAAAGAACATCTAATGGTTTGGATCGACTGTTTGGACTTTGAAAATCTGGAAACGACTTGGTTGCACGAGGAGCTTGGTGCAAACGTTTTGATATTAGCCATTATATATATATATATATATATATATATATATATATTGGCTAAGCTCAAAACATTTTTTCCATGGCCATGGGACAAATGATTCAGTTCTCCAATTTCCAAAGTTCGAACAATAAATACAAACGGATAGATGTTCAATCTATATTAAAATGTGCTTGGAGACCACATTTTACATTTTTTGGAATTTGTTTACTATTTATTAAGTTGATTTGAAAACTGTTGTTTTCAATAAATTTCTGCAGCATTGAACAACAACGGTTTTCAAACCAACTTAATAAATAGTAAACAAATTCAAAAAAAATGTAAAATTTGGTCTCCAATCACATTTTAATATAGATTGAACATCTATTAGTTTGGATTTGTTGTTTGAACTTTGGAAATTGGAGAACTGAATCGTTTGTTCCATGGCCATGGAAAAAATGTTTTCAGCTTAGCCAATCTATCTATATATATATATATATATATATAGAGAGAGAGAGAGAGTGGCTCTTATCAAAACGTTTGCACCAAGGCCCTCGTGCAACCAAGTCGTTTTCAGATTTTCAAAGTCCAAACGGTCGATCCAATTCCGTTAGATATTTAATCTATATTAAAATGTGCTTGGAGACCAAATTTTACATTTTTTGGAATTTTTTTACTATTTATTAAGCCAATTTGAAAATTGCTGATCGCATGGTCCAGAATTTGATTGCACTGTTTTTACTGTTCACCCGAATCAACAATTTTCAAAGTGGCTTAATAAATAGTAAAATAATTCCAAAAAATGTAAAATTTGGTCTCCAAGCACATTTTAATATAGATTAAATATCTAACGGTTTGGATCGACTGTTTGAACTTTGAAAATCGGAGAACCGAATCGTTTGCACCAAGGCCTTGGTGCAAACGTTTGTAGCTTAGTCACTCTCTCTCTCTCTCTCTCTGTATATATATATATATATATATATATATATATATATATATATATATATATATATATATATATATATATATATATAGAGATGGACTTAGCTACTTCATGGAGTAAAACGACTTTGTACTTCACGCCATATCTTCATTTTCAAAGTTCAAATAGTCGATTCGAACCTTCCAACATGTTCTTCATATTGAAATGTACTTGGAGACCAAATTTTACATTTTTTGGAATTTTTTTACTATTTATTAAGCCACTTTGAAAATCTGAAAATCCTTATGAACAGTAAAAAACAGTAAAAATTTCTGGACCGCCAGATCAGTGATTTTCAAAGTGGCTTAATAAATAGTAAAAAAATTCCAAAAAATGTAAAATTTGGTCTCCAAGCACATATCAATATGAGAATAACTTGAGCGGTTCGGATCGGTCGTTTGGATTTTCAAAATGAAAATAATGAGGCGTGGAGCACCAAGTCGTTTTACTCCATGAAGTAGCTAAGCCCAGCACTATATATATATATATATATATATATATATATATAATTTGGCTAATATGCTACGCATAGTATAGAGGGCCTCCGTGCTACGGCTCAATATTTGAGTTTTCAAAATCCTAACAGTCGATCTGAACCATTCAACATGATCTCCATATGAATATGTACTTGCAAACCAAATTTTACTATTTTTTTAGATAGGTAGAAAATCACTTGATCTGGAAATTCTGTACCATTCAGATCAAATGATTTTCTACCTATCTAAAAAAATAGTAAAAAAATTCTAAAAAATGTAAAATTTGGTTTGCAAGTACATATTCATATGTAGATCATGTTGAACGGTTCGGATCGACCGTTAGGATTTTGAAAACTCAAATATTGAGCCGTAGCACGGAGGCCCTCTATGCTACGCGTAGCACCGTAGCCACTTCCAAATATATATATATATATATATATATATAGAGAGAGAGAGAGAGAGAGAGAGAGAGAGAGAGATAGACTATGGTGACTTGTGAAGTAAAACGTTTTACTTCACGCTCATATTCTATTTTGAAAATTCAAACCATCGATCCGAACCACTCAACATGATCTCCACATTGAAATGTGCTTGGAGACCAAATTTTACATTTTTTTGGATTTTTTTACTATTTATTAAGCCACTTTGAAAATCGCTGATTTGAGTGAATAGTAAAAAACAGTAAAAACTTTTGGACCATTTGATCAGCAATTTTCAAAGTGGCTTAATAAATAGTAAACAATTCCAAAAAATGTAAAATTTGGTCTCCAAACACATTTCAATATGGAGATCATGTTGAGTGGTTCGGATCGGTTGTTTAGATTTTCAAAATAAGAATATAAGCATGAAGTAAAAATAACTTCTTACTTTGCAACTCACCATAGCCCAGCTCTCTCTCTCTCTCTCTCTCTGTGTGTGTGTGTATAAATGTTTATGTTAGTTTCATCTTCATGGACTATTCACAAAAATTCTAATGTCATCATTTTTATATAACATAATATATTATATTTTGATATATATCCGATCCAAATACACAATATTTAAATTTTTATTGTTTGACGCGGAAAGCTTTTTTGAAAAAAACACAATCAGTTTTGAAATTTGAAATGGATAATAATCTGAATATTATTACAGTAATTTAAAATATGAATGGCATACTGCTTGTGCTGTTTTCATACTTTTATACAACAATAAAATTTAACATATATATAGCAGTATACATTAATTTATATTCAATAATAAACTCTATTTTTTTTTTTCAAATTGTCTTCTGGTTAGAGTAGCTAGCTAGCTAGTTACACACAAGAAGTTAAATATCTAATTTTAAGGGTATCATTTAACAAACGAAAAGAAGTAATAATTTATTCATATTTCCACCGGATTTACAACTGCATATACCGCTTGTGTATACATACAAATATACAATACGTACGTACGCTTATATAAATATTATTACAAACGACGTTTCAAAACAATGTATTGGTCAACCTGACTCCCATAGTTAGCAGATATAATGTCATATCCATTGCCCATTCCTCTCGATCCTGGTGCCTCGATTCACCAATTAACTAATAAAACCCCACCACCTAATCACAGCTCTATCACGTCTTCACGTGCTATAAAGTATAAACACGCGCTAGGAATCAGACACATTAAACTATTAAACAGGATTTACCTAAAAAGCCATCTAATAATTATAGTCAAATGCCTTTCAATGCTAGAGGACAGTTTGTTGATGTGAAAATTTATGAATAAAATAAAAGATAGCTGGATCGTTGGCAGCAGCCTGAAACAGCTGTTTGTGTTTTTCATTTCTCTATTACTAAAATATTATATTTTCTTTTTCTTTTTCTTTTTCTTTTAACACAACAAAACTTCCAGGCCCCTGCCATCTCTGTCCCTGCGGTTTCCTGCTTCTCTTTTGTGCCCCCTCGCTTCCCTCGAGAGAGGGGAGGGAGAGAGAGAGAGAGAGAGAGAGAGAGAGAGAGATAAAGTGAGAGTGGGGCAGTATGAAGAAGGTTTTACTGTGAAGTTACATGGATGATGGCAGAGGCAGACAGATTTCTCTCTCTCTCGTGAAGGACTGATGGAGGAGAGTGGGAGCCACAGTTCCATGCATTCTCTCAAGGCATTAGAAGAGAAAGCGACCTAACACAAGGGCTCAACGGTTTTGATCAGTTTAGTGGAGAGGTGGGGTGGGGGTGGGGGGGAAGGTGGTTCTTTCCTCTGCAATGCTATAACTGTTACAATTTCATAATTCATACTGCTCTTTTTTAGGCATCATCAATGGTTAAATTTGACATACATAAAATAATTAGGTCTATTTGTATAACAAGACCTGCTAGTATGTATTCTAGTAAATTCTTTGTCAGAACTAAGAATATTATATTTTGTATATATACTTGTGTAGTTGTTATAATTAATATTTTTCGTATTTTACTACATCTTTATAGACAAAAATAATAAATCTGCTGAACTAAACAGAGAAAATCATTAATGTTAGATGTAATAAACAGTGAACCGGCAGTGCTGCAAATGAAGATTGCTTTATTTTAAATAGAGAACATACAGAGAAAAAACATTACTACTTGCAACTGTTGTTTCTAATAATTACTTGATTGTACGTACAAAACATTACTTGCAACTGTTGTTTCTAGTAATTAATAGGATTTTCTTTGCATTTTTGCTAGTAGCCCATCATATCTGGCAAACATGTGAATGTTCATTGTTTTTCTCACAGTACGTACAATCATCCTAGCTAGTTTAGTTTCTACATCTTTCCTATTATATTATCTGTTTTTGAGATTATGAAAGTGCTTCATTTAAAAATAATAATGAAAACTTATATTTTTTTTCCAGTTACCTAATTAATAACTCATTTACTTATTTACTATATATTGAGATTTTGTATTTTTTAATTGTGTGAGTACCAATAATTTACCTTTGGTTATGTAAAGTACAGTAACTCGCATATATTAATATCACCATTGATGTCTTTTTAATTTTTTGGTAGTCTGTTAACATTCCCCGTTGGCATTTTCTGATTTCAAATTTCGTTTAATAGAAATCTTAATATATATGCTAGATATATAAAATTTGTTGAAGGTTTATACTTTAATGTTTCCTCGTTACTAGAGTCAACAAAATTAACAGCAAAAAGACAAAATGAGCAGAGGAATTTATTTATGTATAAATTGAAATGATGCGAACACAGTGTAGCCAGAAGTTCAGATACAGTAGGTGGAATTTTAATTTATTTTTTCAAAGCATATATATCTAACCATATGAGATCACTGATCATGATAAATATGATTAGCTTCCAATTTTTGTCCATATATTCAATCTCTTTTATGACATAATAGTGATCTCTTTTTTGTTTGTAGATGTTGTCACTAATTAATTAATAATAACAAAAATGTTTTATTGGACTTTTGTTTCCGAAAAAGTACATTTTAATTAAATTATAAAGATCAATATCTCAAAAAAAAAAAAAATCTCAAGGAAAATGATACATAATTGTAAGTAAATCCTTAATATGAGTCGTAGGATCCTGCTTTATCCGATTTAAACAAAACACATCAGATTTCTTAATTTGTTAATGTCATAAAAATTCATAACTAAATAATTAATTCACAGAATCGATTTGTTGCATTTATTATTATAGATCAAACTATATAGATCGGATAAAAAAATAATACTAAAATTCAAATCGCCAATAATTATAAATATACAAATTTTAAGCAAGTATTCCTGAGATAGATTCAAATTTTGAACCTCCTTTCAGAATAATTTATCTTTTTTTTTTTTATTAATGATGTCTTAAACAACTCGGCACTTTTATATTTTTTTTTATGAGAATTGAACACGGAGAAATGAGAGACAAACCTCGCATCACTGTGATATGTAAGCGCCCCCGGTTCTTTTAAAGCACTTTGTCTTAATTGCAATGCAAGAATGACCCATTACTATGGTCATATAGACATATATTATTTCCCCCAATTAACACCCAATGTCCGCCGCTTTAATTATCTAGTGATGTCCTGCCCCGAAATTTTTTTAGTTACCACAGTAAAAAATATAAATTAAATGATTACCACTCGGTCCAAGTTATTTTTAATCTCACCACCCACGCGGATCCAGTTCGCGCACCAAATTGGGGTGGTGCGCGGACTGGGTTGGCGCACCAAAATTAGTGCTCAAACGGGGTGAAACGCACTGAAGAGCAGTAAAAATTTCAGAACAGTTGGTGCTTTAACTCAGTCTGCGCACCAGTTGGTGCGCCAACCCAGTCCGCGCACCAATCTATTTCGATGCGCGAACTGGATCCGCGTGGGTGGTAGAATTGAAAAAAACTTGGGCCAGATGGTAATAATTTAATATTGATTTTATGCTGTGATAACTAAAAAAATTTCGGTGTCCTGCCACCCACTCACTCTCTTTAATTAAGACAGCCCATTGCTATCAAGTACTGAGTCTGCTGATTACCATGTATTCATGTTCTATCAGTAAATCAATTTGGAAAATTATATAAGAGCCCATTTCCTCTTATTTAATCTGACATCCAATTTAAGGTGTTATATATACACACACACATCATCATCATCAATTGAGTGATTGTAAACGGGGTCTGGTATAATAATTGCTTGAAATCAAACTCAGAAATCATTGGTTTCAAGGGAAATCAGTGAATTTTCTCCACTATTATTGGAAAATCAGTGAATTAGTTTACACATATAAAGTGTTACTTACGTGAAATCATAGGAATTTAATAAACATAGTTATGCATATTCATTTCTTGAAGTTGATGCATATTAATTTCAACAAACACAAAATTATTAGGATCAATTAAATTGATATATGGAGCAACAAAAAGCACTTGTACGCGAGCTGTGCTACTGTGAGTATGTGATTCAACTGGAGCAGCCTAATTCCAAGCGGATTGCCTATTTGCCTTGAGTTAAAAACCTTTTTATCTATGCATGTAGAAGGTTGAGAATCTATATTCAATAAAGAAAATTAAGTTAAAAACCTTTTTATCTATGCATGTCACATAATTAACATTCTCATCCATGTGATTCTATTATCTTTTCTTATTTATATATTATTATCGGAGGACTTGTAGTTTCTCATTCTCCGAAGTTCTCAATATGATTTTCATATTGATATGTGCTTGGAGACCAAATTTTATATTTTTTAGAAATTTTTTATTATTTTTTTAGAATTTTTGAAAATCACAGCTTTTTATTAAATAAAATAATAATAAAAAATTCACAAAAACACTGATTTTCAAAAATTCTAAAAAAATAGTAAATTTTTTCCAAAAAATGTAAAATTTGGTCTCCAAGCACATATCAATATAAAGATTATGTTGAGAAATTTAGATCGACTGTTTGAACTTTGAAAATGGAGATATGAACGGGAAATAAACACCCTATTTACTTCCCAAAGCATCGTAGCATCACTCTCTATATATTTCTCTAGAGTTTGAAAAATATATTAATTTAATTTTTAAAGTATTGGACTGTTAATTTTTTATGTAAAATTATATTATAATTGTAAAAATCCATTTATTATGAATAAATATTATTTTTATTCGGTGGTAATTGTAGTATTAAAAAAATTGCAGAATCCAGTCGCAAATTAGTGCTATCAGGATTGAGCAACGGGAAGGAATTATTTAGGTGACAGTTGAGATTATAATCTGGCATTGTGAAAGTTTTTCTTTCAGGTTTCATATATATATGTACAAATAATCCCACAGGAATTAAATCTGAATCTTCTAACAAGAAATATAATGTTTTTCATTTTTGCCGCGTCTCAAAAGGTTTTTGGTCCGATATCAAACTGTTGAAACTGATCTACTTCACGAGTGATGCATTTACATGCCAAATTTATAAATTTTTGAACTAATTTAATATAAAGTCAAGCGGTTAAAAAATAATGAAAAATGAACACATTAAAATTAACTTATAAACCATCTTTTTTTTACCGCTTGACTTTATACTAAATTAGTTCAAAAGTTTATAAATTTGACATGTAAATGCATCACTCGTGAAGTAGATAGGTTTCAACGGTTTGGATGCATCGTTTGAAGCCAATTTAATAGGTTTTTGAATTAAGCTCACAAATGTACATCATGCTTAAGAAAACCCTAGTCTAGTTCTACTCTGATATTAATGTACTGCGCAAATGGCCGGGGAGCTAGCCCCATGGCCTCAGTTGCTTCCTTAATGACCCTTGTTTTCTTCTATATGGATTCATTCGCGCACGGGGATATATATCAGAAGTCAGTATTTGCGTGGAGGTCGTACAAATGATAATGCTTTCGATCAGTACAGAAAAATCTAATAATTTTCATGATGAGGATTTTTAATGTGATGGATTTCATTCACAGTTCACACTGACGCATCTTTCATTGCTTCGATTTTATTTATCTTTTGGAGATTAATTTTTAGTGGTCCTGGAGGTTTAATTAAACATGTAATTAAAGAGCGTTTATGGCTTATATAATAATAGTATGATGCGTCTACAGCAAAATGGTCTCTCAATTAAATTGAAGAGATAGAGGCAGGTCCCCCAAGGAGGCAGCTTTATCTTATATATATATATAGAGAGAGAGAGAGAGATCTAGAGAGAGAGACGGAGAGGTAGATGGAGAAAGAGAGAGAGAGACACACACATTATTACCCCAACCTAGCTGTGAACCAGGACCATTGCATGAAAACAACTACCATCTGATAATATCCTTTCGCTGTTTCTTCTCTCCGGAGAGATCTCCCTATATATCTGCGTTGTCTTTTTTGCTTGTATAGTTAAGTAAGAAGAAAGAGAATGAGAGCAAATACAAATTGCAGAGAATACCAAATGAAGGAAACTTCATAGGTGCAATATTATTTCTTCAGTAAATATTGTCTGCAGGGCTTATTTTCATATTATTTTCATATTCTCTTAATTGACAATCCTTATTATAGCGTTTTTTTTTAATAATAATACATTCATGTGTAAGTATTATTGTTAAGCACAAATATTTTATTCAGAGTAGTAAAAAAAAAACGCTGTAGGCATTCAAATGAATGGGGGTAGATAAATAAGCAAAATAAATATTATCATATCATAACAAAATAAAAGAAGCATATATTTTAGTAAAGAAAAGTAAAACCTACACACACATGCCGAATTGCATTGAGTGAGTTTCATTTTTATTTTAAAAAAGATTTGAATTAATTGACAAACACTTGTCTTTACAATCTTGACGATGCATTTTCAAATTATGTGAAAAAAAAATATTTCACTTGGTATAATGACCTTCTCTATGCCAATATATATATATGTATATATATTTCTCTATAGTTGGTTGTGTATACATTTTTAAGTTTAATATCATTTGATATTCTATCAAATGGACAGTTGTAAGTTTCATGTCATATTGATAAACAGTGGAACTTGCATTAAATTTCATCATTTTTCTTGTATGCGTTGTCTATAAGGTATATATAATTATTTACTTGCCGAATTTTAAAAATATAAGTTCTTTTCTTTTTTACAGTTGTGAAGATTTCGATATAATCCATTGTCAATGAATCTCCGCTCTTTTGCAAAAAGCCTGTTTGAGTGTTTTCCCATATAATTTAAATGTTAAGATCGTAATTTAATTACATCATTTCTTATGACTATGGTGTCAACTAATCCTTATTGTTTGCACTTCCCTCAGACGTCTATGCTTGCTAGGTACTATATATATACTTTAATGTTGTTACATAATAGCTTCTTAATTAATTATCATGCGTTTAAAAAACTGCATTAACAAATCTCATCTTACATCTGCCTTACACTTGTTTACCAAACTAGATGTTCTGTTACATTTGTTTGTAACAGACTGTGTGTTTCAGGATCGCCGATATGCTGGATGAACTACCGCAAAATGTCCCCACCTGAGTAATAATATCAGTGATAATTTTCTTAATCCACCAAAAAATATATTGGAAAAATCATAATTTGATGCTCCCTATATCTGGTATTATAATGGACCATACTTCATACTTAATTTGTATGTTGATTTGGACGCAACTTCTGTAAGAATAGTGGCTCGGGGCGCACAAATAAATTGATCGCAATTTTGAACCGTTCAATTCCGATCCAACGACTCTTAATCTCCCAATCTGGTAAGCTGGTAGCATTGGCTTGGCTCAGCTTGCACCATCCAAAAAAGGTCCCATCCCATCCCAGGTCCCCATTTGCTTGGTTTAGTAACCACCTCAAAGCCTCTCTAGAATTTAGCTAACTAGGCACATCCCAAGCACACATCTCATGGCATAAGTTCCCCAATTTGTATCTAACAACCAGTAGCAGTCTAGCTAGCACGCATAGATGTAAGTCTCAGGCATGGCAAGTATATATGGGTGTAAAAAAATGGCAGGTTATGGGTATATACCACTGGGCCGTAACCTAGAGGACAACAATTAATATATAGTACAATCCAAACACAAGGAAAGGCGATGTATGAGAAGAAGAAGACCACACAATTGGTTAGATGCTCTTTGGGGCTACATCAAAACAGAAAGCCTAATAGGGATCAATTAATGACCAATTTCTGTATCTCTGTTTTTGTTTCTATACATTTGAACCAAAATTTGCTATTACAAACTTTCTGACAAGGTCGTCTATTATAAATCAATGACTTAATTATTTCTGAATTTTTCTTATTTTAGAAATTAACATATTAATCTTCAAAAAAAGGATTGATTGGTTTTTTTCATTTCTTAATTTTCTTCGAAAAATGTATAGATAGAACCAGATTCCGTCAAGGACATGCTTATGGAAGCACACACCAATGGTACGGTTCCAAAAAATTTCAGCCATACCTATGGTCAAGATATATGGGGTTGAACATCTGAAAAATACTAGATTTGTACCATTGGTGTGGACATGTGGTCCCACCTGCACTTGGTGGCAGAGGCGGATTTAGAATTTCGGTCAAGGGTAGGTCACGTTTGGTAACGTCACATGTGGTCACAACGTGCCTTGGTCGCAGTGTGACTAATGTGTCGTGACCACCCTTCTAAATTTGGTCACGGCACGACACGACATGTGACCCATCTCACGGAGTGACTATTCACGGCATGACACGACACGACACGACACATATTTAGATCACGAATCAACTTGTACTAGATGCTATGACTTGCTTGCTGCTTGACGAATAGCTAGCAGCAAGTAGTTTCCTCGCAGAGAAAGTCTAGTAGCGGACCTCTTTTTTCTCCTGGAAAAAATCAACGATTTTTTCGAGCGGAGTAGCAAATTGGACCGTATCTTTTTTTTTGTCTTTCTTTCTTTTACGCGAATTAGTTTGAACTGACTTTCTTTTCCATGTAATTTTCTGCCACTGAACCGTGAATTAAATCCAGGGGTAGACACAAGTATAAAATACTACAAGTGTAAACAAAAATTTGGAATCCAGGTACCCCTGACCCTGCTTGGTGGAACCATACTATTAGGACAACAATTATTTTACCCTCAAATACTAGAACCACACTATTGGTGTGGTTTCAGAAATCTACACTTGGTGGAACCATGCTACTAGTGTATACCACAAGAATATGTTTGTATCCGCGAGGATAAAAGTGCTTAAAATGATCGGTATTCTCATGGATACTTCCGTCAGTAATAGCGATACTCCCGGAATAGTAATTTTTGTCGGTTTATCCTCGACAATAATTATTTTTTTATCCTTGTAGATATCACAAATTTATCTTTTTACGCAGTGGCAATTATTCCATCTATTTTTTCAAAGAAAACAATAAATAATCAATTCCGTTTTCAAAGAATTACATTTTCAATTTCTAAAAGAAATTTCTTTAATCTATGGAAATTAATCAGAGGTATGCGACAGAGAACCTAGACGTACATGTGCAAGTTTCTATCACTATTATTCGAGAATAGGCCATAATTAAATAATAAAGAGCGAAGACATTACGAATCGTTCCATGCTTTTCGGATGATGTGAAGGTACCATTCTGTGGCGCATAATTAAGAATTAATAAGATGAATTTAGCATCCGAATAAATTTGAAGGATTAATCTTGTAATTCCCATCAATGATGCATCAGATTGGTGTAGAATCATATAGATGACAGTTAGTTCCCGTAAAAATACAAGAAGAAATAAAGAAATTAATTATTTTTTCTAAAATTTATTTAGTTAATCTTGGAGAGTACATAATTAAGTACCCGTTTGAAAGAAATTTTTGTCATTAATTAATGCTGATATTCATCATTTCATAGTATTAAATCTGAAAAGGCATATTTGGACTTTGAATGCTTCCATTATGGGTACATAATAATTTGCATTTTAAAGCCAAATTAAAGCAATATAATTCTTAATGTTGGCATATATATGAATGCAACGAGGTCAACTATACGTAAACAACACATAACTGTAAATTCTAATTAATGATTCCGCGTGCAATTAATATTTTTTTTACTTAAAAATTATTCTTAAGTATAAAAACTTATCAAAACAAATTAATTACTTAATTAGTCAAGTTATGAAAAAGTATATAAATGTTTTCCAAAATATGACCATATGTATTTTTACGGCTACAAGAAAAAGTTTAACCACGCTGAAATTAATCCCCAGGACTCACAAAAATAATAATTACTCCCATCTAAAGTAAAACGTAAATGCTAAAAGTGTGTATTTTCTCGAAGATAACTATCTTCTTTGAAATTACACACGGAAATAGTCATTTTTTACCGCAGTCTTAACACAGATTCTAGCTTGTAGTGTAGTTGGTTTCGATTCCACGGTGAAACAAATAAACTGTGGACTGTTGCTGTTTAGATCTAATCCAACAGTTGTGTGGGTGCGTATAGAACCCACCAACCAATGCACATGCCATGAAAGTCGCTATCTGCATGACTGGTCAGCTTTTATGATTGACAACTAATCATGTTCATATCATACTTTGTTTATAGACAACGTCGCGGTCACAACTTAATTCTCATGCTACTTGCTGTCTTGCTATATATTAGTAAAATGTCATGATTTTTAAAACCTATCTGTTTGCATTTTTTAAGGAACTATAGGTTTGTAGGAGTCAAATAACACCTAATTTAAGAATGTTATAAGTACTAGCTAAAAGGGACCTATAATGTACAAAATATCACTGTAATTTGAGCAAAAAGAGGAAGAATCTCTTCTTTTGGGAGCTTTGTTCAGGATAACGTTTTTTAGAAGAAAAATATAATATCAGCATAATTAACTAGCATTGATATGCTAGCTATTTTAAAATCTATAAATTGATAGGCAGTTTCATAATTTTTTATGGGCACCTGGTTTTATTGTAGAGTAATTCTTAGAGCATGGTTGATATTAATAGAGTTTTTAATATGTACTGGTAGTTTTTAATCCAGTTTCTTATTTGAAAAATGTGCAGGAAATTTTCTTATTAGAAACTATTTATAAACTCCACACTGATCAAATAATTAGCTCAAATTATTTTTCTTTTTTAATTTATTATTAACGTGACATAATATAAACTCTAAAATTAATTTCAGGAATGTGAGAGTTGAGAAACTTTAGAGGCCTTAAATTCTAAAAAGTGATTAACAATTATTTAGAAATTCATTTGAGTTATTTTATGATATGTATATGCTCTTAGTCTAATTTGCCATCAAACTGTACTTCTTTTTCTCCACCAACTACGGGAGATCCTAATTTCATTTCAACTGATGTCTCCATCTTTTTTTTTTTTTTTGAGTGAAGGTTGATTGTCAATGTCAAGACACCAGGGGCGGAGACAGACTTTCAAGTTATGGGGATCAAATTTGAAAAGTTCCGTATGGGGGTCAATCATATGAAATTTTTAGAAAATTATGGGGGTCAATTTTATTGTATTCATAGCATTTATTTTAAAATTATATACCAAGATCGGATCAAAGTACACATATTTTGAAAATGAATAGAAATCAATTGATCCCCATTTACTATGAGTAACTCCGCCTCTGAAAACACTCGAATGATTTAATATCTACAAGGAGATCACTTTATTGATTTCGAACCTATGACTATTCATATGGAGGATATTACTTTGCCACTATATCAAATTAGGACGAATAGTCCCACCTACATTAAAATCAGATAATATTTCAAAAACTAAATAAAAGTTATTTAGGTTTTGCATATTGCATTTTCCTTATTTGCCCCAATTGTAAGAGGGCTGCAGAGTAGTCAGAAACCTCTGGCATGCATGGTTCTAACCAGTGTTGTAAATAACGGTATGCGCTCGTCGGACGGACAAGGTACCGTCAAGCGACTAATCGAGAATAATTGAGAATAATTGGCCATAATCAGAAAAAAATTTAACAGTTTGATTACCGCCAACGACTAATCAGCTGATTAATCGGCATACGGATGTTTATTACAACACTGGTTCTAACCATGTTCCAAGGAGGTAGAGAGCTTGATTTAATCGAATCTCAAAAAAAGTTTAGGTAGTTTAACTGGTGCAGAATAATTTGAGGATTACAATTGCAAAAGGTTTCTAATTAATTACAGGTTACAACGCATAATTAATTATCCCTATTCTATCCCGTAAATTTTAAAATCTGCTCACAAATCAAGAAATATGTCGGCACAATGAAAACAAGACTGGGAATTATTTATTTGTATCTCTCTTCATTTTCTAAGAAAGTTGAGGCCACCGGGGGCCCGGTGCGGGAGGGGTTAGGGTTGGTTTGTTTTCTCTACAGAGCTTCTTTAACTTGCAGAAATCCCACGGTCTCCTGTGCAGTGCAAGCTTTGAGATCCGTGCTTTCCCACTCGTTTTGAATCAGACGGTCTCTAGTGGTGCAGTCCCGTACAGCGGTATTGATGATATATGTAGTGGGGAACAGCAGTTGGACATTAATGAAAGATAAGTAAATGATAAACAAATATTAAAATAATAACAAGTATATTTTTACAATCTCAAGGGTCAATGAAGTTTTGTTAATGATAAATATAAAATTAGATAATCTTTCTTTAGGCCATTTTGATTAGGTCGAAAATCCAGAACGTCAGTCAGGGATTTGCCGCCGACGTCAGCGCGACGAATCGTGCGACCGTTAATTGAAACATTTTTTAAATTTATTAGAACTTGTAATGGGGCGGTGTGCGAGTGGAGACAAAACTGTAAGCAGAGACTGATTCCTGGAAAAATTAATTCTACATAGGGGGGAGAGAAAGCAATTACTATATTCCAAGGGGGGAATCTGCATTCTGCAGTCAATTTTCTGAAACAACATTGGAATTTTTTTTTGGGTATTAATACTATTAACTAATATTTGGAAAGTAATATTTCGAGTCTATAAAAATTTTGGAGAATTTTTTAGCAGTAGAAAATATAAAAAAAAAAAATAGAGAGAAATAGAAAGAGTATTGTAGTATTGTTAGATTTTTTATCAGTAGAAAGATTGGTAATATTATACCAATTAAAAAAAAATTCAAAATTTGAATCGGTAAGAACTCTTTAAAATTGCTTTTTATACAATGAGGAGTGGAGCCCACAATATTTGATTAATAAAAAAACAGATTAGTTCCTTCATTTTCGTCTGATGGCAAGAGATGGGCCCATTCTTTTTATCATTATATGAATAAAAACATAAAAGGAGTTTAGATTGGTACACAATTTACCGATCTTTTTATGCATAACAAAACAAACAAGCTCTTTATGTTTCTCTCTCTACTTTTTTTAATAATTTCTACCAATAAAAAATCCTCAAAATTTGAGAATTTTTTATCTGTAGAAAATATTAAAAAACTAGAGAGAGAAATAGAAAGAGTATTGTTAGATTTTTATTAGTAGAAAGATCGGTAACATTTATACCGATTCAAAAAAATTCAAAATTTGAATCGGTAAGAATTGTACCCAATTTTTTTTTTGTTTGATACGTACGATATGTCATAGTTGAATTCAAAATTTCCTCTGAATAATTCAACGAAAATAGGAAATCTGCTAAATTATTCAACGAAAAACTGATTTCCGAATCCGTTAAATAATTTAGCGAAAATTCAAAGAAATTCCACTTAATTATTTGACGGATTGGTTATTTTTCAAATTTTGTTGAAAACGTGTATATTTTGTTAAATTTTAAATATTTTTTGGATATTAATAATAATTTTGGGTGTTATAATATTAGAATACGACTAAGATTTATCTCAGAAATAGAAAAATATCTTACTTTAATTTAGTATTTTTTATAGGGTTACTTTCGTAATTCTGGATGCATGTGAATGTTTACATTCACAAATTAAGCATGTTTGGTGGCAAAAGGTTTCAAGCAAATTTATGGGATAGATTATGATGAGAATTTTTTCACTAGTTCCAATGGTTAGGTCAATTCGGATAATCCTAGTAATTGGCGCATATTTTGATTATGTAATTTGGCAAATGGATGTCAAAACTGTTTTTCTCAATAGATACTTGATCATAAGAATGTGTACATGACCCTGTTCGAAGGGTTTTTCAATCCAATTAATGCTAGGAAGGAAAGCCAACTTCAAAAATCCATTTATAGATTGAAACCAAGCACCATAAAGTTAGAATATTCTATTTGATGAAGTAGTCAAAGGGTTTGGTTTCATAATGAACGAAGAAGATCTTTGTGTATACAAGAAAACAGGTAGGAGCACACTTGTTTTTTCTGATTTTGTATGCGGATGACATACTATTGATAAAAAAAAATGATATTCTTATACTTGACTCAATAAAAACTTTGCTGAAAAGCAGCTTTTCAATGAAAGATTGATATGGTCGCACAATATCACTGATCCTTTAAGACAATACAAATATTGCAGGTGTTAATTTTTTATGTCACATGATATTCTTAATAAGTCCAAGATCGAAAAGTGTCATTCTTGCTACTTATTGCTTTCTTGATTTCTGAAATATATTATATTATATGATTGACTTCTTAATTATATTGCATGCAAATAATTCTTTTCATCAAGGGACCTAGTGATAACATTACTCGCATTAATTAAAACATGAGGAACATTAGTCATCTTGATGAGCTCATTCCCTCCGTACAAGTCATACATATTTGGAGCACTACCTTTATGACACTCGCATAAGGCGATCATTGGACAATACTCACAAATATATATTCCTCCTGTAGGAAACATTAACATCTCAAACTGTCAATTTCAGATAATTCCGGACTATTGAAAAATATCGATTTTCAAAAATTCTAAATAAATAGTAAACAATTTCAAAAAAAATGTAAAATTTGGTCTCTAAGCACATTTTAATATGGAGATCCTATTGAACGGTTCAGATTGATTGTTTGGATTTTGAAATCGCAATAATGATTTATAAAAAAAAGTGTCAACATGTGTCACCATAAAATGGTGTAATTAGATCCCTCCTCTTTATAAAATACCCATTTTACCCTTTATTGTAAACACAAAAAAATATGCAAAAATGTCGATCTTCTAATTGGTCAGTTATCGAGATCAAATGGGTTATTTCTCTACTTCTGATACATATACAAGGGTATACCTAAATGTCACCGTGTATATGTCAGAAGTAGAGAAATTACCCATTTGCCCTCGGAAACATATCAAATATAAAACTAACATTTTTCTTAAACATGATACAATTTTTTTATCCTTTTAATAAACGGCAAAATGGGTATTTTACAAATTTAAAATGAGTTTTAATATAAAAGAAAATAAAATGAGTAAATTTGTGAGTTTTTGAAGTATAGAGGGGAAATATGTAATTAAAATTTCAAAGTTTAGAGAGGAAAATACATTATTTTGAAGTTTTTGGGGGTTATACGTGAAATTCCCCCATTTTTTTAAGATCACATCCTCTCATTATGAACCAGAAATGGATCTTCCAATCGACTTACTATGTTCGATGAGTGCATATGGCGACAATACACAAATTTTTTAAATCACTTGCATCCAAAAATTATGTTTCCAAGTACATTCTCATATAGAGATTATGTTTGATGTTTTAGATTAATTGTTTGAACTTTATAAATGAAAATAAGAATTCATAATACGTGTCAATTTGCCTCACTCTATAAGTTTATAAATGGCAGCATTCACACATAATGGGATTCCATCAAAGGTATGGGCTGAGAAGTATCTTAGTATGTCATTTCTAAAGCTAAGCTCCAACCTAAATCAAATAAATATTTTCTTTGTTGGATATTCAAAGCAAACAAATGTTTATATTTCTATAATAGTGTAGAGGACTGTTGGACTATGCACTAATCTACTTAGTCTGTTTGACTAGATTTGCAAAACATATATTTATTGAATTTTACAGTTTCTTGTCTTGAGATATTATGCAGGTTCATAAAGATATAAAGTTTCAATAAACATCAAGGATGCATGTACAAATGCTACACATCTCAATGATGTGTTACAATGAACCAAGGAATTGACTAAGAAGACTTAGCTCAAGATTAATATTAATTAGAAATCTGTGAAATTGGTAAAATATGCTTGAGATTGAGATAATTTACATAAACTGTTACAATAGTTAAGGAAGCATTGCAATGGAACAATTAATATCTGAAATCCACAGAGTAATCGATTTATTCCATCACAACGGTTAATCAAACGCTGCAATGGAATAAATCAATTCAGACCCCCAAAAACTTTTAGAGAGTTCCGTTGTAGCAACTATTGTAACGCTTATCTTCAGCGCAACCAAACTTATTAACTGGGGCTAACCGTTGCAACACTTTACTAACCGTTGCAATAGTTGATGCCAGTTATCAAGTTTTGTTTCTCTCTCAATAAATAAAAACAAAATCTAGGTTTGAAATAACAATCTAGCCGCCCCCAATTGTAATATTTTTGTATTCTTTTCAGATCTAGAATTCTCCATTGTTGCTTGTGCATCAAACTTCAATATCCTTACAACAATCTCAAGTATACTCCACCAAACTCAATCTTGTGTAAGAATTATAATGATTTGTGTGAGATCTCTTATTTGTTTCAAACACTAGAGCCTTTAGTGCTCAAGAGCCAATTCCGTGCTCAGGCCGTGTGACTTCCCAAGATTTGTAAGGGCCCACCGGTTCCACCTTGTACTCCTTTCTCATTAGGTAAAGAAAGGTGCACCATTAGGAAAGGTCGCGAAGACCCGGAGAAATAGGCATTAGTACCGAACTCCGTAAACAACTCTTGTGTCAAGTGTCTCTTAGTTCTTCTATTTACTTTACACACACTTGCTTAGTTTAAGTTTTCTTGTTTTCTCCAAGAACAACTTACACACACGTTAAATATATATACTTAGAGTTAAAATTTTAAAATGCCCCATATTCACCCCCCCCCTCTAGATGCATTAGGGACCAACAAGGACAAGTATTTGTTCTTCGAAATGTTTTTTTTCGAAAGATTTTCTCTTTTTAAAGGAGTTAGTGAGAGTAAAGTCCATTTTGAAGAGGTTCACAAAGCGTTGGAAAAATATGTTGGTCCCTAAAGGCACCTAGTGTTCGGGAAAAAATTTGCCACTAAATTCGGTTTAAGAATTTATCGCTAAATTCTGTTCAGGCTTATGGTGCGAAAAGAACGCAAAATCAAAATTTTACTTCTACCATAAGCCAAGGATCTACTCCCTGATTGATTTCTAAACTTAAATTTATTTAACACTTAAATAAATTAAAACAACGATTGTACCTTATTCCAAATTCGAATTGGATTTGTAGTCTGACTCAGATTCGTAGCACCAGAAATCTGATGCCTCTATTAGTATCCACCAGGAATCAACCAGAGAGTTGGTATTTCTTTTGCCAGAAATATTGTACCAACGGTATTTGAAAAAAACACTATTTACGATAAATCACTATTCACCGTAAGTACGCTAATTTCTGTGAAAACACTATTCACAAGAATAACTATTTTTATTCTCGCAAGAATATATATGGATTACCAAATTTTCTGCAAAATACTATTTGAGAGAGAAAATTATCGTTCGAATAAAATCGGATTCTGATTTGAACTTGGATTGAATTATGAATTTCTATTCACCCTTCACCCTTATTTATAGGGTATAAGGTCGGTTCCCAAATTACAAAATTACCATCTCAAAGTTGGTTTTGGGTGAATTTACAAAAATGCCCTTTGGCCCATATTCAATTGATTCAATTTGGGTTTTTGCATTTAAATTCAATTTGGGCTTTTGAATTAAATTTTAAATTTAACTTAGGCCCAAATTAAAATGGGCTTTTGGCCCAAAAATATTAATTAATAATTAATATTTTAATCCATTAAATATATATATATATATATATATAGTGGCTAATATCAAAACGTTTGCACCAAGGGGTTGGTGCAAACGATTTGTTTTCGGGTTTTCGAAGTCCAAACGGTCGATCCGAACCGTTAGATATTTAATCCATATTAAAATGTGCTTGGAGACCAAATTTCACATTTTTTGGAATTTTTTTGCTATTTATTAAGCCACTTTGAAAGTTGCTGATTCGGGTGAACAGTAAAAACAGTGCAATCAAATTCTGGACCGTGTGATCAGCAACTTTCAAAGTGGCTTAATAAATAGCAAAAAAATTCCAAAAAAATGTGAAATTTGGTCTCCAAGCACATTTTAATATGGAGAACAACTTGAACGGTTCGGATCGACCGTTTGGATTTCGAAAACCCGAAAACAAATCATTTGCACCAACCCCTTGGTGCAAACGTTTTGATATTAGCCACTATATATATATATATATATATATATATAAAATTATTCTGAATAATTATATTTCTTGCGTTTGTTCCGATAAATTTATACGACGTGTCATACACGTTATAAATTTAATCTGGTTTAAGCATGTCATCTCCATGACATTTATTTTATTATTAATTATATATATATATAGAGGAGGGATCAAATTACACCTTTTTTGGTGACACACTTTGACACCTACCATTTTCAAAGTCCAAATAGTCGATCCAAACCATTCAACATGATGGATATATTAAAATGTGCTTGGAGATCAAATTTTACATTTTTTTGAATTTTTTTTACTATTTATTAAGATGGTTACAAAATCGTTGTTTCCAGACAATTGAAAAACAACGATTTTGTAACCATCTTAATAAATAGTAAAAAAATTCAAAAAAATATAAAATTTGATCTCCAAGCACATTTTAATATGGTGAACATGTTGAACGGTTCGGATCGACTGTTTGGATTTTGAAATCGCAAAATTGACCTATAAAAAAAACGGTGTCATGATGTGTCACCAAAAAAGGTGTAATTGGATCCCTCCTCATATATATATATATATATATATATATATATATATAATTATTCTGAATAATTATATTTCTTGCGTTTGTTCCGATAAATTTATACGACGTGTCATACACGTTATAAATTTAATCTGGTTTAAGCATGTCATCTCCATAACATTTATTTTATTATTAATTATAACACTTTATAATTAACCATAAATTTCTCTGATTACTTTCCTATTTGTGTGAGCCGATAGGATCTGTGTTATGTTGGCAATAAAATTAAAACTCCTTTTAATTCTATAAATCATAAGCGGCATCTAGCAGAATACATTATGACTACCCAATTGACACAGATGATCTTGTACAGTACAATATCACGATCCAGAAAAGAATTTACTCATGTTAATTCTTTTGTCTCATAGTATCAGATCAGTTCCAAGGTAGGTATGTGTCATCCTTGCAAACTTAATATTTTCTCGATCTTTAGTAAATTATCATATATGATTAACTCTTTAATCATATTGTGCACAGATAATCCTACTTCATCAAGAGGCCTAGTGATACCATCACTCGTATTAAATAAGAGGGACAATAGTAGTCTTGGTGAACATCTCCCCTCCGCATAAGTTATGCATACTGAAATGTCATCTGTATAGCTACTTTTTACGGATAGCGTTGGACAATACTCACAAATACACACTTCCTATGTAGGAAAGACGAATACCTCATACTTTAGAACTTAACACTAAATGAAAACATTAATGACACGAACACAATTCATTTAATGTTTCATTTAGGGTCTGTCAAATACCATGTTCTCTAACATGTATCTATGTGATTAAAATGACAACTCTTTGTCTATGGTTTGTAAAACTTAACCATCATTTAATCCACACACTAACCTTTAAATGGTCAATTAGTGTTCCTTGCTAATTACCACGGTTAGAGACTATTAAGAGTATTTATCATCTATATTATGGAGTTCTACAATTTCAAGTCATGAACTCGAAATGATTCATAAATGCGATAAATCTCAAGGAACAAAATGATATATTTATTAATCATCCATTACATGAACAAAATATATAGAATACAATTATCCTATGATTGACTTCTAGATTATTACACTAACACCTAGGGGGTGAATATGGGGCATTTAAAAAATTAAAACTAAGTTTTTTCAACTAACATGTGTATGAGTTATTCTTGGCGGAAACTAGAATAACTTAAAACTAAGTGTGCATAAAATAAATAGAAGAGTTAAGAGACACTTGACACGAGAGTTATTTACGGAGTTTGGCACTAACGCCTACGTCTCCGAGGCTCGCGACCTTCAAGATGTCGTGCCTTTCTTTACCCAATGAGAAATGAGTACAAGGTGGAACCGGTGAGCCCTTACAAATGTTAGAAAATCACTCGGCCCGAGCACGAAAATGGCTCACGAGCACTAAAGGCTCAAATGTATGAAACAAGCAAGATGATCACTCAAGGATCACTCTACTTCTTACACAAGATTGATTATGGTTGAGTATGTTTGAGATTGTTGTATGAATATTGAAGTTGTGTGCACAAGCAACAATGGATTTTTCTAGATCTCAAAGGAATTTGAAATATTGCAGTTGGTGGCTAGAGAGATGATCCAAATCTAGATTTTGCTTCTATTTATAGTGAGAGAAACAAAATAAGGTAACTGGCCTTAAACGTTGCAATAGAAGAATAGGCGTTGCAATGGTTAGCCCCAATTAGCAGGTTTAGCTGTGCTGGGAAACCCTAATGCTTATAAGCGTTGCAATAGTTGTCATAATAGACTTCTCTGGAAGTTTTGGGGTCCAAACTCAATTTATTCCGTTACAATAGTTATTTGAGCGTTACAACGAATTAAATTGATTTGGTTGTGTTTTGAGGTATTGAATTAAACCGTTACGACACTTAAGTAAACCGTTGCAACGATTAGCCCAAGTTAGCACATTCTCAAGCATACTTTACCAATTTTATAGATATCTAAACCTAACCTTGAGGTGATGCATCTAAGTCCAGTGCTTGATGATTCATCATTGATAAGTATAGCAATTAATCATACATCCTTGATGTATTGTAGCAATTTTTGTCATCATGAACCTACACAATATCTCAAGATAAGAAACTTAAAATTCAACAAATATATGTTATGCAAATCTAGTGAAACAGACAAGTAGATTTGGCACAATCTAACAAAATAGACCATAACTCAATAGGATCTACAAGATGTTGTGAAACCTACACAAGAGACACAAGAGCTACGGAAGTCGGATATGATACGTCACGAATCTTAAATGTATATGTCCTTTGTGACTATGCGATTTATTATTGTTGGACAACAATGAGCCTAGAATGTTTTGTGAAGCGATGATGATCCCTAAGTCCAATAAATTGTGTAAGCCATGAAAACTGAAATGTAATCCATAGACAATAACATTCGGAACATGGTTGATTTATCTAATGACGTAAAAACCATAGAGTGTAAATGGATCTTTAAGAAGTAAGTGTGGGTTTTGACGGTTCAAACCCATTGATTAAGTCTGTTGGGGTTTTGATTGTTCAAACTCATTTGTTTGCTTAACATGCGGAAATAATGTAAAATAAAAATTTTACTTCTAACTTAACCCGAGAATTAAAGAGGTATGTCAGAAAGAGTACCGAACGTTCATGTTCCCGTCTTTCTCTTGACAAGCCTTTTTAATCCTCTACAGATCTACTCCATGATTGATTTCTAAAGCTTTAAATCTACTTAACAAATTAAATAGATTTAATATAACATTTATACCTTGTGTCCAAATCTCAGTTGGAAAGCAGACCGAGCGTGAAGAGCTACACCTGGGAATGATTCGCCTCGGAGTATCAGACGTCTGATACCTCTATTGGTTATCCACCAGGACTAACCAGAGAGCAGTTTATTTCTTTTGCCAGAAATACTATAAACCGCGGATTTCTGCAAAAACACTATTCACCGAGAAAAGGACAAAATAATATATTTACGACCTGCAGTTATTCAAATAGAAATACCGCGACTTTCGCAAAATATATTATTTCCGAATCTCGTAAAAAATCGTAATCAAGAAAAGGACAAGAGAATAGATTACCGAATTGATTCGATATCTTAGAAATTAGTATTCTATTCTCTACCCCTACCCCTCTATTTATAGGCCTAAAAATGGTGTGAAATACCCATTTTGCCCATGCCACCTATAGTGCCACATATGCATGGCATGCCACCTTGCATGCCATGTCATGGGGAGGTCGGCCAAGGGGTGAAAAGACCAAAATACCCCTTGACCGAATGGGCTTTGGGCTTTATAAATTGGGTTTTGATTTTGGGTTTTTAATTATAATTAAGGCTTTGATTATTTTGGGCTTTTAAATCCATAATTCAAATCCATAATTAAACTGTTAAAATCCAAATCAAATATATATAATTGTCATGTACAATTATATTTCTCTCGGTTGTTGTTTCGGTAACTTTTATACAACGTATCGTGTACGCTTATAAATTAACCGTTGTTTCTGCTTGTCATCTTATATGACATTTATAATTTAATTATAACACGTATAATTAATTATAACCATCTTATTATTAATTATAATCAAATCATAATCAATCAATAAGATTCTCCGATTAGCTCCTATACGGTGTGACCCAATAGGATCTGTGTTATGTTGGTAAATAGAATTAAAACTGTTTTAACTTCTATAATCATAGGAGGCATCTGACATCTGCACTATGACCATCCAATTACACAGATGATGCTGTACTGTACAATACCATGATCCAGTAAACTATTTTACTCGTGTCATTTCTTTTGTCTCATAGCTATCAGATCAGTTTCAAGGTAGGTATGTGTCATCCTTGCAAACTTAATCTTTTCTTGATCTTGAGCAGATTATCAAATATAATTACTCTTGTAATTATACCGTTAGCAGATAATCTTACTCTACCAAGGGGCCCAGTGATACTATAACTCGTATAGAGATACGAGAGACAATAGTACTTTTGGTAAACCATCACTACCTCGGCTAAGCTATGCATACCGAAGAGCTACCGTTATAACTGCATTTTACCGACAGCGTTAGGTAACAGTCACACATATACATTTTTTAGTAGGAAAGATGAATACCTCATACTTTAGAACTTAACACTGAATGAAAACATTAATGACACGAACACAATTCCATTTAATGTTTCATTCGGGATCTGTCAAATACCATGTTCCTGGAACATGTATCTATGTGATTAAAATGACATCTCTTGTCAAATGATTTGTAAAACATAACCATCTTTTAATCCACATACTAACCTTGTAACGGTAAATTAGTGTCCCTTCTAATTACCTTAGTTAGAGACTTTTAAGAATATATATCATCTATATTATGAAGTTTCACAATTCCATTTATTGACTCTAGTCAGATAAATGAATGATTCATAAATACAATAATACTCAAGGCAACAAAATGATATAAAATAAACATTCAATTCATGAACAAAGCTTTATGATAATTTATCGTATTATTGACTTCTAAATTATTACAAACTAACAGTAAGTTGACATGCATGGTGTTTACATTCACAAAGCACACTTGGTGGCAAGGGATTTCAAGCAAATTCTTGAGATAAACTATGATGAGACTTTTTCACCAGTTCCAATAATGCTTATGTCAATGTGGATAATCATAGTAATTGGAGCATATTTCAATTATGAGATTTGACAAATGGATGTCAAAAGTGATTACCTCAATGGATACTTGAATAAGAATGTATACATAACATTGTTTGATGGTTTCGTCGATTCAAGTGATGCTAAGAAGTAATGCTAACTTTAAAAATTTATTTATGGATTGAAGCAAACATCATAGAGTTAGAATATTGATTTTGATGATGTAGTCAAAGGATTTGGTTTCATTATAAACGAAGAAGAGACTTGTGGATGGCATACAATCGATGAAAAATGATATTCCTATGCTTGAATTTGTAAATACTTTGCTGAAAAGTAGCTTTTCCATGAAAGATTGATATGTACCGCACAATATCACCGATCCTTTAAGAGAGTATAAATATTGCCGGTGTTAATTCTTATGTCACATGATAACCTTAATAAGTCCTAGATCGAAAATTGTCATTCTTGCTACTTATTGCTTTCTTAATTTCTGAAATAAATTAGATTATATTATATGATTAACTTCTTAATCATATTGCATGCAAATAATCCTATTTCATCATTGGACCCATAAATATCATCACTTAGATTAATTTAAACACGAGGAACATTAGTCATCTTGATGAGCACATTCCCTTGATACAAAGTCATACATAGAGCAATACCTTTATGATTCCCGGTTAAGATGAGCGTTGAACAATACTCACAAATACATATTCCTCTTGTAGGAAACATGAACACCTCAAATCATTGACATTAACACTACATGAAACATTAATGACACATACACAATTCCACATAATGTTTCAAGTTAGTCAAATCCAATGTCGTATCATATATGTATCCATGAGATTAATCGAAACTATTTTTTATTGGTATGTGAAACATAACCAACATTAATCCTTATGCTAACCTTATATAGGTAATTAGTGTTCCTTACAAATCACTTCAGTTAGGGACAATTCAAAGTTATTATTGATAGTGTTGGTGCCCTACAATAAATAGTTGTACACCGATTTAACCAAAGAAAGTGTTAATGACAAAAATTATAGATTTCTTTTTTGGTAAAAAGTCTGTAGGCATATCATTAAATGTGAAAGTACATTACATGATAGCTACAGTACCAGTAGTAGCATGCATGCACATGATAACTGCAGTCCCAGTAGCAGGATGCATGATAGTTGCAGTAGCAGCATGCAGTACCAGTAGCAGCATGCATGATAGTTGCAGTAGCAGCATGCCGTGCCAGTAGCAGCATACATGATAACTGCAGTACCAGTAGCAGCATGCATGCACAGAAACACCAAGAATGGTGGTCAAATCCACCAGGCGAAAACACCTGCTTATGAAGGAGTGGACTGAAGGCGGAAGCTGAGAGAAAGGTAGGGGTGTGGGGTGAGGGGTGGGGTTGGGGGTGCGAAATCGCTAGAGACGATTTTTGAGTTCCCTGTTGCAATCGCTTTAAGCGTCACTGCTTATGGAGAATGGTAAAAAAGAAAAATATCGATTTATACGTATTTTCAAATAACAAATTTTGAGATGATAATAAATTACACGTATTTAATAGTGTTGGTTTAATTTGATCTGAATTTTGGCTCGTTAATTAATTTAGTCAAATTTGACACTCCTTTTAGATTTTATTTCAAACGAAATGAAATTTCTGTCACAATCACCACAACAATCCAGTACCCTATTTTTGTGTAGCTTTTTTAAATTTTTTAGTTTTTCAATTCAATATGATTAACAAAATAAAAGAAAATTTTCCTCGATTATTTATATGCAACACTCAATTTGTGCTGATGTATGATCAATGATGTACACTTTTATTTATCTTAATTATTAGGGTTAGGGCAACTGTAAATAAAAAATAGAGAATATAGAGCTATTATTATGTTTATAATTTTGGCTAAGTCTAATTGATTCAATTTTAAACTTATTGAATATTTCTTACTCTTATTATCTTCATCATTTTCATAGAATAGTCTAATTTCATTATTTATCCTGGCCCACCTAAAAAAGTATAGAATTCTATGCGGACGTATAGTTACAAAATGAGAGAGTTTAGTTGCAATCTTTTAATGTATCTTATTTGTTTCCATTTTGTCATCTGCAATTAATGCTGTTCAGCCAATTTTCATATATTAAAAGAAATTATTCCTGGTATTGGATTTTAATCTGCAACTTTGATCTCACATAAAATAAATATATTATAATTAGTCAAGTATATCTAGCCTATACAATTCTTTCTATTTAATTTTAATAGCAATTTTAATTATGTTAATTTTATTTAATTTCATTTAAAACTAGGTTTGCCGAACCGCACTTGGAGAAAATACCAATTTGTTAACATTGAACAGGACAGGATCAGGTAGAAATTCTTCTTACCCATGATCCCATGATCCATCCAATTGCACAAGTTAACTTTATTTTTCTTTTTTCCTTTACACTGCACTCTCTGCCTAGCATAGGGCCAGTGCCCCACTCGTACAAATCCCCGTGCTAGGCAAAAGTCAAGGCAACCTATACCTATTGCTGTTTGTTATTTTACCTTTCAATGGTCTGTTTATTTGTTACTGCACAGCCATAACCCAGATCAGCTATACATTGTTTCACTGTGTACCAACCTACCTGCTGCAGCTGCACCATCCAAATAACAAAATATATAATAACAGAGCCGCTATCACGTACTACTAGTACCGTCCTTTTGTGTCGTATAATATACTTGATATGTATGTGTTGCGTGTATTATTGTTTGCTTCCAACTGTAAATAATATATCATTCTATTATGATATTATCTCATCTCTCCTAGAACAGCTGGTTTTGGTGCGTTGCCTTATTGCCAGCCATGCTTTACACTTCCTAATCAATATCCCTATATATGATGACAAGGACTCGCTCACATGAGCCCAACCCTATAACTCATGGGCCCCACCACCCCTTTCTCCTTTTTTAGTACTCTTTCTCTTCTTGTTTATAAAGCTACTGTACTCAACTTTCCTCTCTCTCTCTAATTTCCTTAAAAAACTCAATTTCAGCCTTCTTCCAGGAAGTTTCTAGGGCAGTTTTGCAGTGCCGAGAAAACAGTCTCTAATTGACAGCACCTCTCAATTCATATGAAAAGGTCAATGAGTTTTCGCCTACTCCGTTCCTCTTCTTGCTCTAGTCAACTCTAAAATAGCCGTTCCCTTCTTTGGTTTCCTCTATTTCTCCAGTTCTTTGCGGATCTGAAAAGACATGTATATATAAAAAGAGATTCAAACAAAGAAAAGAAAATTATATATATATACATAGATATATATATATACACACAGACAGCAGTAGCTTTTGTACCACTCCAAAGGGAACCTGTCTCCACATCCGTAGACTTTCTCAGGTTTTAATCAAGAAAATGGAGCTTCCCCATGGAAGAAATTCAAGAGAAGGGAAAGATCAGGAGGAATCAGCTTTAAAAACTCGAATCCCTCTGATGCTTCCAGCTGGATCTACTTCCTTGTTGTCTTCCTCCGCTTTTCGTTGGTCTACTGATGGATCTGGAAGCAGCATGTCTGGAACTGGTGCGAGTTCAAGTGACGGTGTATACATACAGAAGGAACACATGTTCGATAAAGTGGTGACACCGAGTGATGTCGGAAAACTCAACCGGCTCGTCATCCCCAAGCAGCATGCCGAGAAGTACTTCCCCCTGGACCCGTCATCTGGTGACAAAGGTCTCTTGTTATGCTTCGAGGACCGTACAGGGAAGCCATGGCGGTTCCGGTACTCCTATTGGAACAGCAGTCAGAGTTATGTGATGACAAAGGGTTGGAGTCGATTTGTGAAGGAGAAGCGGCTGGATGCCGGTGATACAGTCTCTTTTGGAAGAGGAGCAGGGGAACAAGCTCGTGAAAGGTTATTTATTGATTGGAAGCGTCGATCAGAGGCAACACATGACCTATCCCGGATTCCGGGACAGTTACCCTTGACATCCAATCCGTTTCCACGCACTATCGGTTCATGGGGTCACAACGGTTTTTATCTGCCACCATCACCTCCGGCAACACTCTATGAGCACCACCAAAGCAGGCAAGCAACAGGGCAGCAATTTATCTGGTTCCGATCTGGCATGTCAAGGCCTCAAATTACAACACCAGGCTTGCCAGTTGTTTTGGAATCAGTGCCGGTTGGGAGTGGTCAGGCAACTGCAAAAAGAGTGAGGTTGTTCGGGGTAAATCTCGACAGTCCCGAATCGGAGGGGAATTCGAATGACACTAACCTAGAATCAATAACAATGCCTAATTGGCGGTCAAGGCCCATTTCATCCGCTCTACCTTTGTTTGAATTGTCTTCTAATGGCATGAATGAACAATCGACAGCAGCTGTGGTATATTCTCCTTCTTCTTCCTCAATAAAAGAGGGGCATTCATCCTTGGATCTTGATTTGTGAGAAGTACAAACTAACAATTGGGGTAACTCAACTGCCGATCGACCCAAGTACTCAACGAAGGTTCGAACAAAGATTAATTCTTTTTGGAAATTTTTCTGTTTACATCTTTTTAATTAAATAGGTTATGAAGATATCATGACAGTTTTGTGATGATAAGGAAACTGAGCATAGATTAGTATGTGGATGTTTCTCTAGATCCGATCAAGTTGATTTTGCATTTCTCTTTAATTATTTGGATGTCTTTTTTATCTTTTAGTTTTACTAAATTGTAAGTACTTTTCTCATGTTTGATAGGCAAATTAATACGTATTCTATATCTACATGTGATGACATTTTTGATATTTCTACCTGTAGCAGCTTCAATTAACTATATCAGATGCTGTTTCCACATTTCCATTTGGCACACAATTCTTCACGCACCCATTTTATTTACTGTCCCATTATCTTTTTATTTTTCTTTTCTATGCTATGTGTTGTGTCGCTTGCTAGGTCGATCAATTTTTCGCACATCCACCAGGCCATTAACAGGACTAAACCTACAGTTGTGGAGCACACTGCCAGGTCAGATCTTAATCTTTCTTCACTAAGTTAAATTTTCTTTTTTTTTTCTTATTTCCTCTTTTGTTTCATTGGGATAAGCCATGCATCAGTAGTAGCAAAGAACATGCAACCTTTAAAAGCATACAAACTTGTGTTGCTCTACTATGGAATGGAACCTCAATTCTTCTTTTAATAGGGCTTTATAAAAATTTAGTTTGCGCTGTCTGGGTTGTATGATATAAAGTCCATGAGTTCTTTATGTGGTGGCAGAATGTAAAGAGCATTGGTACGAATATGTACAGTTGTGCAGGTACCTTTGTCTAGAATTTATGACATAGCGTCAAATTTTACTGGTATATACAATTTTTACTGTGCTAGGTAGCTATATAAATTCTTTTGATATTGCATTTATTTGGTTGATAAAGTTTGATTGAAACACATGAAAAGATAGAATATACTTGCTGAGATACGACTTCATATCGTTCCAACTTCCAAGTATCTTTCTATAGTTCTGATATGTAGCATCTGAACTATCAATTCCGAATTTAAAAATCAATCAATCCTCTCTACTAAAGGACTCTTCTTTTAATCGAACAGTTCAGATATTGTCCAACTAAATCAAAAGATGTGGAGTTGTATGATACCGCATAAATATAATTGTAGAGATGAAAATTATTGATGAAAGGTTTAGGGTTGTTGCTGGTGGGGTGATCAAGTGCCATGTATATATGTAGAGATGTTGAGACAGTACCAAAATTAATTGAAATAAAAGAGTTTTCAAGTATCTCTATTAATTTTCTACATATCACTATTATATATTCTTGTAAAAATCTTTAAACTACAATTTGAAAAAAAAACTATTGGATGTTAATGTGATATATGGCACTTCTTTATGAATATATTGAATTTAAAGTATTTTGACTTTATTATGATGTTTATCAACTATTAAGAGCTTGTAAATATTCAATGGCGCGAAGAACTTTTTTTTTTTTTTTTTTTCATACAATCAATTATCATCAACATGAAGTTGAAATTCTATGTTCTATTATGTACGAGTTGAGAAAGCAAATGAGATAATGTTTGATAATTCTATTTATGTTATATCTTATTTTATGAAACGTATTACAAATTTATAATACTTATAATAGATCATTATACATACCAATGGTAGCACTAGCTAGGGACTGATGGTATGAAAGAGGTAGAGAGGTCATAGAATAATATTACTTATTTTTCGTAAGAATAGAATGAGATTCAAATGAGTTATACGATTATGTCATTTTAGCGCTACATGCACCTTATACTTGCACCAAATGGTAACGGTTGATAGAGCCTCAGTCAATAATGTCTCAATAATTGACCGAGTAATTTGAGATGCACTTAGTGCAGCAGTAAACACATATCAATATCTCATTCCATTCCCACAAAAAGTTAACATCTTAGACCCTATCAAATCAAATTTCTCATTAGTATTATATTGACCTTTGTCAAAACATATACTTTTGCATCGGCTGATCGGTGGGGTCCGGACCTTGCAGGTGGCAGCTCAAGCGCCGTTGCCGTGTTAATAGTCACACCAAGCTATGATACCCCTCCATTGAAGTACCTTATATTGATACTGATAGTACTAATAATTGTTTGAATCATGTTAATTAATAATGGAATGTAGTATTTGCTCATAGCTAGGAAGGTTCGGCGTCAGTTTTTCATGTTTCTTCTATTAGTCCACCTTCTTATCCAATTCATTGCTTTCTGTTAGCATTGTTTCTTTTTCATAAAATTTTCTGTGTTTTCCTTGTTACGATGAGTGCTGGGAATCAAAATATATACTGGGATAATATTAGTTAGTTCAGAAGGAAATTATCTTCATAAGGTTAAGGTCATACATCGAGTTTTAGTCTCAGGATTTATTATAAAAGTACTGATATATGGAGTAACAAAATATCAATGCATGATATACAATTCCAATGCATCTCTCTGAAACTTGTACATTTCAAGTTTTTCTTGCTGAGTTCTTTATTCGACCAGATTAAGTATTAGTACTTTAAAATACTTAAATTAAACATTCATAGCTAGGGTATATATGCATTTATTGGAATTTTGTTTGGCAGAAGAGATGAATAGCAATCAGGCGCTCTACTTAAACTTTGAAATTAAAGTAGAAATTAAGGTGTTTTAAAGCTCATCAAACATCTTTGTGAAATTAATTCCAAGACCTATCGGATCGAATTTAAATAATGAATTCAAACTTTTAAAACCGATCTACGTATATATGCTTGGTGAGCTTAATTTCAAAACTTATCAATTGGCTTCAAATGATGAATCCAAACCGTTGAAACAAATCTACTTCACGAGTGATACGTTTACATGTAAAAATTTATAAATTTTCAAATTAATTTAGTATAAAGTTAAGAGATAAAAAGAATTGAAGGTTTATAAGAATGTTAGTACATTCATTTTTCATCATTTTTGACCGCTTGATTTTATACTAGAAGTCTAAAATAATTCTAAAACTTATAAAATTTTGTTGTAAATCACTCGTGAAATAGATCATTTTAACAGTTTGGATTTATAGACAATCCAATAGGTTTTAGAGTTAAGCTCACCAAGAATGTCTTGGGAAGCTTTAGAACAGTACCCTAGTACTCATGAAATTAAACTAATTATACAGTGTAATGAAAGATTTAGCTTCTTTGTAAGCATACAATTAATTGGCAACATTTGAAATTATTGATTGCATCCATGTGCTTCTGTATCTTATGGATTAGTAATTACTAGGTACTTAGGCTTTCTTTAACTTTCCTGACGCCTTCATCATTATATCTAGGTACTCGGGCTTTTTTGTAGTACTTATTCTAGATTTTTATAAAACAATTGTTTCAAAAAATGAATTAACTTTTTTATAGAAAGCATTATATGAATCTGTATTAGTTTCTGAAACATTGCAATTAGTTGAATATCAGTGTAGTGTATAATTTATATCAGTTTCTTGTAGAAGCGAAGTTCTTTTCGGAAGCTGGTGATTGTGCATGGGGGCTTGAGAGAAGTGCACTTTATATTAAAAAAAAAAAAAAAACACGCTCTTTATACTCACAGATAATATAAGGATATCTGCTTGGCAAAAACCACGCTCTTTATACTTTTCAATAACATAGCGATTAGCAACTCCGAATCATATATGGTTAGCTAGCTAAAGGAAGAAAATCAAGGAGCATACATGTAAGTAAGTTGCTTAAGAAAAATTAAGCTAATTCCGCTACTAGTATATAAATAAGATTGTGCTCCATACAGGGTGTAAAAGGGAGGGGAGGGAAGGAATCCATATCCTCTTAGGTAACAAAATATTTCTGTTTGGATCACGGTCGTCCGATCAGAATCCGGACCAATCCGGTCTGAGGTGGAACGCACGCGGACCATGGTTTGGAAACTCGGTATCGGTCGGGTCTGATCCAAGTTTTACCCGAGTCTCGCGCCCATGCGAGTTTTTCATCAAAACTCGGTTGAACAGTGTTTGACTCGGCCAAGTCAGGCCGAGTATCTGATTTTTGGTCCGAGTCAAACTGAGTCAGACCGAGTCCTTCGGTTATTTTATGTTTTTTTTCGAAATAGTTGTTAATCTATGATTTCAAATCACAAAAAAAAATTATGCTCACAAATTTTTTTTCTAGCACATACAATCCATATGTTGGATATGAGAATGTCTTCATTTTTTTGACTCTGTACAACAATATCCTCCTTGCGTACCCTTTTGTGGAGAACGCTCTAATAAGGTACCACATATATATTCCTTGAGTAAGTAGCTTGAGAGAATGATATACTAATTTATGCATCACCTTGTGTTATTACGTAAATTTGGCAATGCAAGTTAATTGTTACATCATAAGTCTGCACAAAAGATATTTGGTACACATGGAACCTATGTGTGAAGCAGTACCATGCATGCATTGATGTGATTTTCTGCCATCTTACATTTATAGGGGTCAATAAATAAAATCAATCAAATATGGGAATCGAGTAAAATATCTAATAAGGTATATACAATATGCATGGAATGAGTAAATTTCAATTAAAAGTAACTCATTTTATTGGATTCTTTATGGTAGACTGGTCAGGTGGAATTTTTTTTTTAAGTGTAAATTCCTCACCCATTTCTTCTCCTTAATTGCTAGTCCTTATTTAATTTTTATTTATTTCTTGAATATTTCCTAGTAAAAATTACAGGAGAAAGTGGCCTATTTATAGGCGAGATTAGAGTGTACTGCCTAACGATACTATTGACTTAATTAACAGTGTTAATTATCTCTTTTACAGATTGGATTAGACGAGTCCACTTAGGTTGTGCTTCAGAAAATGTAGAGGTAAAGGGAACAAATGATAAGGAAAGAAAAGGATCGGAAGCATGTTTACTTTGTTTACATCTTGATTTGAGAGTGACGAATTTGGAAGAATTTGTACAGCGAGTTCCCCCTCTCTCCCCTCCGCTTTCTCTTCGATTTTCTTCTTCTGGAACAGGGAAACGACCTCAGCTAGATCCAGTCTGCTGGCCTTTCACCCTGCTCCCTTTTCTTTCCTTTAAGGAGCGATATTTCACCTCCTCTAGAGCACATAGTTAATTAAGTCTAAACCAGAAAGTTTAGCGTTATGGTACGACCTCTATCTCTCTCTAGAGAGAGGTTTATTTTTCGCAAAAAAATATACAAAAAGTAGTCGGTACATATATCAGTGGCCTTTAATAATAATTAAAAAATCCTTCTATTGTGCGGAACTGGAAATAATAAGAGAAACATATGTGGGCAATAATTGTACTTGCGGATAGATATTTAAGAGTACAGATCTTTCCCTGATGATGCTGGCCATTATATATTCGTTGCTTGATGTCTTAATTTGTTAATTTGTTTGGTCGATCTTCATGTCATATGTCAGCTCATTAGTGCTTCCTGAAATACTGTTTATATATTAATTAATACTTGTATTGTGTCTATACATTGCACCGGAAATATATTATAATAGAAAAAAAATTATCAAACAAAATAACATATTTTTATATAAAAAAAAAAATTATTCAACAATATCACGAATGATATTAATATAGATTGTCTCTAAATTCAAATTACAAATAAAAAGTCAATTAGTATAATAAAGTCCAATGAAAAATAACGTCAACTTAGCGCAAGTTGAACATATCATTAGTAGTAGCTAATATTATACTTATACACCTTGTATCTGTCAAATGAATGTTATTTGTCATTTAATTATCTCATTTAAGTAAACATGATTCTATTCTCTATTTTAAGTACACAAATGCATATAAATCCTAGGAGGTGGAGGCTAACCTTATATATATATATATATATATATATAGGGTCCGGCTAATTTGCTGCCGGCAGCATTTTAGCCGGAGGTGCTGCCGCCCCTTTTACTGTTTTGTGATGTCCAAACAACAAATTCAAACCGTTAGATGTTTAATCTATATTATAATCTACTTGGAGACCAAATTTTACATTTTTTGGAATTTTTTTACTATATATTAAGATGGTTTGAAAACCGCTGTTTTTAACGCTGCAGAAATTTACTGAAAACAGCAGTTTTCAAACCATCTTAATATATAGTAAAAAAATTCCAAAAAATGTAAAATTTGGTCTCCAAGTAGATTATAATATAGATTAAACATCTAACGGTTTGAATTTGTTGTTTGGACATCACAAAACAGTAAAAGGGGCGGCAGCACCTCCGGCTAAAATGCTGCCGGCAGCAAATTAGCCGGACCCTATATATATATATATATATATATATATATATATATGAGCTGGACTTAGCTAAGCCATAGAGTAAATCGCTTTGTACTCCATGTCATATTTCCATTTTGAAAATTCAAACTACCGCTCAAGTTGTTCTCCATATTGAAATGTGCTTGGAGACCAAATTTTACATTTTTTGGAATTCTTTTACTATTTATTAAGCCACTTTGAAAATCGCTGATCCGGATGAACAGTAGCAAAACAGTAAAAAATTCTGGACCAATGGATCAGCGATTTTCAAAGTGGCTTAATAAATAGTAAAAAAATTCCAAAAAATGTAAAATTTGGTCTCCAAGCACATTTCAATATGGAGATCATGTTGAGCGGTTCGGATCGGTAGTTTGGATTTTCAAAATGAAAATAATGAGACGTGGAGCACCAAGTCGTTTTACTCCATGGCTTAGCTAAGCCCAGCTCTATATATATATATATATAAAGCTGGGCTATGGTGAGTTTTGAAAATCTAAACAACCGATCCGAACTGCTCAACATGATCTCCATATTGAAATGTGTTTGGAGACCAAATTTTACATTTTTTTGGAATTGTTTTACTATTTATTAAGCTACTTTGAAAATCGCTGATCGAATGGTCCAGGAGTTTTTACTGTTTTTACTGTTCACTCAAATCAGCGATTTTCAAAGTGGCTTAATAAATAGTAAAAAAATCCAAAAAAAATGTAAATTTTGGTCTCCAAGCACATTTCAATATGGAGATCATGTTGAGTGGTTCGGATCGATGGTTTGGATTTTCAAAATGGAATATGAGCGCGTTGTTTCATCTATATATATAGAGTGACTAAGCTCAAAACGTTTGCACCAAGGGTTTGGTGCAAACAATTTGTTTTCAGATTTTCAAAGTCCAAACGATCGATCCGAACCGTTCAAGTTGTTCTCCATATTGAAATGTGCTGGAGACCAAATTTTACATTTTTTGGAAATTTTTTACTATTTATTAAGCCACTTTGAAAGTTGCTGATCACACGGTCCAGAATTTGATTGCACTGTTTTTACTGTTCACCCGAATCAGCAACTTTCAAAGTGGCTTAATAAATAGTAAAAAAAATTCCAAAAAATGTGAAATTTGGTCTCCAAGCACATTTTAATATGGATTAAATATCTAACGGTTTGGATCGACCGTTTGGACTTTGCAAATAGGAGAACCAAAACGTTTGCACCAAGGGCTTGGTGCAAACGTTTTGAGCTTAGCCACTCTATATATATAACAATAACCAGAGCCATAATTTGACAATAAAAGCTGTCACAATATGACAACAACAAATAATACAACTTATTTTGATGATTCTTTTTTTCTTTTGTTTTCCCATTAGGCAACATAACAAATAAATAAACTTGTTTCGAGGTGTTATTATTTGTTTAAGAACTTCATATTCAGTTTCTGACAACCAAATATGAGGGTTTAGGGAGATGGCAAATTCAGATTGTGAGACACTATATCGTAACATTAGTTTAGGGAAATGTTGCTACTATTTGTTCATACATTGGTTGATACGATCAACTTGTTCCTTGAGTTTAATATTACTTATAGTATCTAGAATAAGATTCTAGATTGTAAGACACTATCTCGTAACAAGTAATAAACTCTAGATTTTCCTGATCTTCGTAATTAGCAAGGAACACTAATTACACATATATAAGATTAGCGTGATAATTAAATATTGATTGAGTTTCACGAAACAATCGATGAAGATCGGTTTAATGTCACAGATGCATATAAGAGTATATGGCATTGGAATGACCTTATGTTGAACATTATAAAAGGAGTCTGTGTGCTTATGTCATTAATGTTCGCATGGTGTATATATCTGAAGTCTGAGACAATTCAGTTTTCTTAATTGAGGGCTTTTCACATGATGCTATTCCAATTTATTCTTCTTTATAAGAGAATACAAAGGGTAGTTTTTCTGTGTATATGTATTTTACTTGGAGAAGTTCGGAAAGAGTCAATAAGAGGAATACTCCCTCATCACGGTATGTAATATTGTGGTGAGTGATAATATCTTTGGGCCCCCTTAATTGAGATTAATTATATATGCGTATTACGATCAATTGTTGATTGTAATATAATCTATCTCATGAGTCAAGCAACATAATAGATAAGCAAGCGAGATGGCATAGTTCTAACTTGCGCTTATCATTAGAGATATCATGTGTTATTGGATATTATACGGGCAGTATATGATATTGTCTATATTGGATCATTGATGCTGTTGGAGAACACATCATCTGTATTAAATGGGTAATCATAGTGCTTAATACTAGTGGCAACTAATGATCAATAAAATGTGATTTCATTGCCAACATATATACAGATCCAAAACGGTCACATCCTACAAGGTAGCTGTTGAGATATTGTATAGTGATATAGTACTTAATAGTGTTATGTGATAACACTAAGTCAAATCCTAGAATGTATCATGTGATGTAGGACATTATATAGGGCATTCAATCAATACTAAGAAGTGTGATCAGAGGTCGAGTTAATTTAGTACATGTGATGTTCAAATTAATCGAGGAAATGTTTCATGTGATTAAACAAAAGAAAAACATTGATAGAACTTATTTATTTAGTCAATTTGATTGTGCCAATGGATAAAGCTCGATTCAACGATCGCGTGGATATGTGGAATGTGCAAAACGGACTTACGGTTTGGGTTTTATGGCCAAAACAAGTTGGACTTGACCTCGGTCAACAAAAGTCAACTACGGGAATTGATGAGCTGATGTGGATCAGGTTTGACCTGGTCAACATCTGGTGAGTAGAAGAGTTGGTTTGGGGAAGGGGCATGGTCTACTTGGTCCATGAATATTTTGTGAGAGATTTGAATGAAGTGTTGGTCCATTGAACCAACATATTGTATTATTACTATTGTGTTCATATAAGGATATCATCCACATATTGAAGGGACAAAATAGTAATTGCAAATTAAACATGAGAGCCTCCATTTAAAGCACCACACCCCTTCTCTCTCTTTATCTCTCCATTCTCTTCTTCCTCCTCACTCTCTCCCTCTTCCCTTTCTCTTTGGCTGAACCCCACAAGGGGCATCCACCCCTAGGTTGTCGGCCACCTTGGACCGGCGCACCACCACCGGTTGCCACCCCTCCGCTAGGCCGCCGGGGTGGTGATCAAACCGTTACGGATTTTTCTGACTAATTGGCCAATTATTTTCGATTATTTCTGATTAATTACTTGACAGAATCATGTTCGTCCGATGAGCGCATACCGTTATTTACAACACTGGTTTTATATATGTCTTGAGTTGAGTTTATCTTATCTTTCTCCTCTGTCGAGTTGAGTTATCTTTTACAAGTGATGTATAGTATTTAATTAATTGCTTGTGTTTTTGAACATTGCTCTATCCGAACAACGCCATTGAGATTCTTTTTTTTTTTAACTTATAATGTCTATTTCCTCCTCTTAAAATATTCCACGAGCCATTATCAGTCCTTATATATGCATACAATTTTATACTGCATAAGTAAATGTCAGCGTACGTATATGTGGTTCATACGTCCACATTTTAAAAATATCTGTTGAAAACAATAAGAGAGCATTTGTTTCTTGAAAGAAGATAAATAAATTAAGGAGCATTCAATGTATGTAGCGTGTAGTCATCTCTAACTGGGCTAGACTTTATTTTCCTTTGAACTATATCAGAATCCCTCGGAGAGCCAGGCTTACTTTCGGAGGAGAGAGAAAGAGAGAGGGGGCTACGTCGCATGCATCGCCATGCCATGCATGAGTTGTAACTGTCCGGGCTTAAGTTTTTTTGTAAGCTTTTTCTACCGAAAGGACATATCGTTGCTACTTAGAAGGCCAGACAAATATGCCAGTGCTCTGCCATTTTCTCATCAACTGCACGTTGCCTTTTTACATATATAGCCAATTAAGTTGCTTAAGTACTAGTATCGTGTCGCAACGGGTATATTATAAGATTGAATTGAATATGAAGAAACTTTTTTATTGATATTTCACTCAGAATTAAGAAAAAAATATATAAATGAAAATAAAAAACATAAATGACAAAAAAAATGGAGAGATAAATAATAAATAACAGTAAAAGAAACAACAACAAATGAAAAAAAAAAGATCAAATATAGCATGAAAAAAATCTTGAAGTATCATTGCTAGTGTGATTCTCTTCGATGTAGTCCAACATTTCTGAAAATGAACAAAAAAATATAAAAAATAGATTATGATTGCTCCAATTGAAATAATATAATAAAATTAGAAAAATAATATTTCTATTCTTGATTTTTTTCGATTCCAGATGTGGGGTGATTTGTATAGAAACAACTCCAATCAAATATATTTTAGATTTTTCTATTATGCTGTTGGGATCTATATAGAAACAAACAAAGAAAAATATGGAAACAAAGAAAAAAATTAATTTTCATTTTTTGTCGTGATAATTTGTATAGAAATAAAGGAGATCAATATAGGAAACCAAAAATAAGAAAACGAAGAAGTTGCTAAACGTAGGAGAATAAGGAAAAAATGTCGCTACAAGGCAGTATATTCAATTTTACTTGTAATATATTGTGTGACTGTACGTGTAACGAATATGTTTTTAACTAAATATAGACTTCTACACTTAAAAAAGATGCATTTAATCAAAACAAGACAGATTATTTGATTAGAGGATTGAGATTAAATCTGAAATTTCATCTTTCAATCATAGCCGTTGGCGGATTGGACACCCAACGTGCTTAATAATGGAATGGAGATATAATGAGGAGGGTTCAAATGCCTCTATTTTTTTGTGCCTCCATCATACTTCTATTTTTAGAAACTTTAATAACTCAAAATTTAAATTATAAACGTCAAAATAAAACCGCTAGATATGATCTATGTTATTTTCTCTATGTGCTCATAAAAAATTATCGCATTTTAATTTTGTTTTTATGTGAATCAATAAGTTGAAAAATCAACGTAAATTATTCACATTAGTACATTTTTTTTTAAAAGCTCTTAATGACAACCAAAACAAAGTTGAAATATCGTAATTTTTTACATGTGCATAGATAAAATGATGTAAATCATATTCAACGGTTTTATTTTGACTTTTAAGTTTCAAATTTTGAGTTATTAAAGTTTTTAAAAATGGAGGCATAATAGAGACACAAAAAATGAAGACATTTGAACTCTCCTCTAAATTCAGAATATAAAAAATAAGAGAGTAATTTATGTATCGGTACTCAAGAAAATTAATTATCTCTATTCAAGCCTCCTAATGTTATTTTAATAAAAAAATATATATATATATTTCGGCAATCATTTAATCCTATGAAGCTATTTATGAGATGGTAATGTTGGTAATTTGGAGGTACTAATTAGAGCGAGGTTAGAATATTTCGTGGTGGCTTTAATTCTAATAATGTTTTTAGTATTAATATTAGTATTATTATTATTGTTGTTGTTGTTGTTGTTGCGCTTTCGAATTTTCGATGATCATATTTTAGATTCTTTTGTCTGATTAGAGCTTTCAAAGGAATATTTTAGCGCCCACTTTTACAAACCAGAATTCCACCTTGTAATGTGGGCCCAAAGGGAGATGAGAGGGCCGCCATATTGGATTCAATCAATGCTTTACTTTTGGAAATGCAAAATGGTCCATGACCATGAATGATCAAGCAAAGATATTTGCTAGCTAGTGAGAGGTTAATTACTCCATGAATAGCATTAGCATTTAGCATAGCGCATGTTCCTCAGAACTTTCCAGCTCGGTAAAGTAGGCATGCACATAAGAGCTGATTTCGCTTTCGCGTGATTGTAAATGGTGGAGCTAGACTGGAGAGTGGAGACCTTTCACTGTGCAGAGAGAAGAGGAGAACTAGCTTTCTGCTTTAATCCCCGAGAGTGACACACTGAGTTTGATCAGTTGTAGGCTTGTAGCTGATATTTATGTACGTCAAAGATTAGTGGGAGGTTCGCAGGACGCACAGGACTGCAACTAGCATTCTAAAGATACTTTCTGTGATTTGATTGATTAAGCCTCCAAGGAATGATTGGTCCCTTAGGATTAGGACTAAACAACAGTAATGAAGTTGTTAAATTGCCACCATACTAAGCCTTTATTTTTTTTTTATTCCTCTTTGTTAAGGTATATCTATGTTTGTTCAAAAAATAGACCAAGACTACATTACTATGCATAGCACAAATGGGTTCATACTATGAATCGATATATTCATTTCCAAAATCCAAACAGTCGATGTAAACTGTTCAACATGATATTCATATTAAAATATTCTTGGAGTTCATATTTAACATTTTTTTTAATTTATTTTACTGCTTTTTTAATAGATGGAAAAATCACTACTTGAAATGGTCCAAAATCTTTTGACTAAGTGACTTTTCAGTCACCTATCTAAAAACATATTAAAAGTAGCTAAAAAATATAAAATCTGATTTCCGATTACATTTTCATATAGATATCATATTGAACGGTTCAGATCAATTGTTTAAATTTTGAAAATGAAGTCACCTATTTAAAAACATATTAAAAAGTAGCTAAAAAGATGTAAAATCTGATTTCCGATTACATTTTCATATGGAGATTATGTTGAACGGTTCAGATCAATTGTTTGAATTTTGAAAATGAAGATATCAATCCATAGAATGGACTCAACTAACGTTGTGCAAAATACCGTAGCCTCACTCCCAAAATATATTACCATAATAGAACAATTTTCAGTGCTAGACTTGTGGTAAATTACATGGACTGAAATAGTCAGCCCTTTGTCAAGAGGCCTTTGCAGGAGACTTGTCATCAATTAAACTTTTCTTGACATCTCATTGAGTAGATAATTAGAAGAAACAATTTTTCGTGGATTAGGCGCAATTAAATTTGTGGGCTTTCACATTAGAATTTGGAGTCGGAAGGCCTTCTATATAGAGATAATATTTCAAATTATTCTTCAATTTGGGCCTCTCTTTCTACTAAAATGGCCTCATTGTGTATTTTGATTTTCGGCCGTTCATTATATGAATTATGAAGCGATGCACTGCATACCAATTTTAATCGGCCGAATTTCACTCCAGAAGCATTTTCGGCTTTTTTTTTATTTTACATTGGATTAAGAAACAAAAATATGTGACGAGCTACCCATAACACGATTTCACCATCCACATGATGAAGCTAAAATACAAAAAAAAGTTCAAAAAATGCTTGTGAAAATATGCTTCTAGTATAGCGACAATTTTGTATTTCGAAAATATACAAAGGTTAAGTTTCTTGATTCGAATAAAAAATATGGCTAAAAATTATATATTATTTTTATGTGTTAATTTACATATCAGAATACTAATATTTTAGAAGGGAAAGGTTAGCACCTATTGTGCTACTTGTAACATAGTGACATGTCGTGCTACCTTCTCAAACACTTATTAAATATATTTCAAATGACTAATTCAAACTGTTAAAACCGATCAACTTTACGAGTGATGCACTATATAGGATTTATAAATTGTTGCATTAATTTAGTATAAAGCCAAGCGGTCAAAAAATAATGAAAAACCGCTTGACTTTATACTAAATGAATAAAAAAGTATAAATTTTATATATAAGTGCATGACTCGTGAAGTAGATCAGTTTCAATGGTTTAAATTTGTCGTTAAAACATATCCAGTGAATTTTTGAGGAGGTACGTAGCACGGCATGTCACCAACTATACTACAGATAACACACTAGTCTTTTTCCTTTTAGAAAATGAATAAAAAGTTCACAAATTTCATAAATAGCATGACATAAATAAATGCATAATTTTACAGTTTGATGAGCACTAGATCTACTTTAGGTTTGATGGGCTCCAAAATCATCTGATCGGTTTTAAGATATGCGTGCTCTGCTTTAATATCTATGTGTGATTGTTTTAATTTTCGTGAGCATGGATCTTACATTGGATCGGATGGTCTTAGAGTCCATCGAACTCAAAAGTAGGGCTGATACTCATCGGACATATTCCGTTCTAGATCTAAAAATATTGTTATGTATATAAATTTACAATTAACTTTTAGTCAGCTAGTAAGTATTTTATTTGCCCACCAATAATATATATTTTTATTCAACTTAATAAGAAATACAATTTAGCAATCTGTTTATATGTTAACTTATATTATTTGTCTATTTATTATTTATCCTTTATCAAATCTAGAGGTAGGTTAGGGTCAAATGCTTTGATTCTAGGGAAATATTTTAGTGTACTCATCCAAAATTTCAAAATAGCAATTTCCTTATCAAAACACCATAAATATCCAATATTCTCATATAAATTTAACATTATTTCTTCTATTCTCTTTTATTTTTTTATTTTCTTGCTTAGTTACTTTTAAAATGAAATTACTAATATACCCTTCTCTCTTCTCTCTCTCTCATCTCTCTTTCTTCTTCTCCTTCACTTCTTTTTTTGAGAGTTAGTGGAAATTATCCACTAAGAAATATATTGATGCTAAAAAATATTTACAAAGACCTTACCTGCTCCATAATAGAGAGGAGGCAAAGTTAATAAGAAAAGAAAAAAATTAAAACCACTAAGGCAAGACACTTTAAACTAGTTCAAATGGTAAACAGCTCTGCTAAAAGAATTAAAAAGGCCATTGCAATATCAAGGCCACCTCTCTCTGTCTGACCACTATGCAAATAGTATCCAGTTGTGTATATCCATCTCCTTCACTTCTTATTCTCCTTCACGTACTGTATACACAAAAGAGTGAACTGATCTGAGATTTGAAAAGGCATTCTACTGGTCTGTACCGGTATAACATGGTTTAGAGTTGTGAGGGAGAGACAAAAGAGATCGGTCATCAAGAAAAAGCCACAGAACTAGAAAGAAGTCATAGGTGGCATCCTATGGTTACTGTTCAAGAGGCTGTGTTGTCTCAAGGTACCAACATCACATTCAGGAGACACTTGGGGGGTGTACTGTTGCAAGAATGGAACCAAATTTTGTAAATTCTTAGCACTATCTCTTTTACTCATGAAGAGGATAATATTTCTTGGTGTTGGGATACCAATGGTGTATTTACAGTTAGATCCTTGTACTCCTTCCTCAATTTCAGAGGGATTAAGCCTCCACACCCAATGGTTTGGTGGAAATTACCAATTCCTCACAAAATTCAAGCGTTTATGTGGTTAGTTACTAAACATAGAATATTGACCAAGAAAAACCTACAGAATCGAGGGTGGACGGGTGATATTACATGTCAGTTTTGTACTTGTGTTGAAAGTTCTAACCAGTTATTCTTTAGATGTTTTTATGCACAACAGGTGTGGAGATGGATGGGAGCTTGCAATACTAACTATCAAACTTGGGCTTCTATTGCCGATGTTATCCAATTTTCTTTCACTTTGCCCTCTAACCATAGATTGGCTTTTCTCATTGTTGTGTGTGCAGTTATTTGGAGCATTTGGAAACATCGCAATGACCTGTGTTTTAATAATACTCGTATTTATACTGCTAGGAACCTCATCTTACAAATCTTGTCTTTGGTATCTTATTGGTCAAGTACAATTAGGACTGACATACAGGATGCAATCCAGCACTGGCTGCCCGAAGAGCTTGATGCAATACCCCTTCAAGTGGTGGATCCAGCTGATACTTTGCTGTTAGAATGGGTCACTAGCGATGAGCATGAAGACTGATCCTATACCATACTTTTATCACACTCATTTTGTTCTCGTTAGTCTCCTGAGCTCTGCTTCAGTTGGCTGTGTTAAAGTGTGTATTATCCTTCTTTTTGTAGTGCCTCTGTGCACATTTATGTGGTTGTTTGCTACTACTCTTTTAGACTTTTTCGGTGCTATTAGATATATTTTAGGGATGTTATCTGATACCATGGATTGAACTCGCTAGATGAGTATTAGGGCGCTATTGTAAGTTACCAGTTTCAAATATATGAAACGGACATATGCCTTTAAAAAAAAAAAAAAGTCATAGGCGGCAAGTCACAGATAGGAAAACTTTAAATAATAATAGATATTTTAGAATTATAAAACAGAAAACTTTAAATAATTAAATTAATACAAAGATGCTGATATTAGTTGATGTTCAGAATAGATAACAAGTAATAAAATATGATGGTGTTTCAACAAAAAAATAGAAAAGGAATAAATTGAAGTTGAGATGCACAAATAAATTGAAGTTGAGAGGCACAAATAATATGTGTGACAATTTGACAGTCTCATTGATAAAAAAAGTTATAACATCTGCTTTTATTTTGGATTTGAATAATCTAAATATATGTATTATTTTGACCAATTAAAACTATTTATAACCATATTCGCACCATTTATGTGGATGTAGACTGAATACGGTTACAGATAATAAATTTACAGACATGGACACTATTTAATTATTTATGAAGCAATGTTCTCAAAGTTTTTGCTCTGTTTTCTTCTTTCTTCTTTTTTTCTAACAAGTTTCAGGCGTTTTGAAACTGGAGACTACTGAGGAAATAAATCTGGGTGGTTTTTGTCGCTGGGCGAAGACAGTGAGGAGCATAAATGATTGAGATATTGAGAAAAGAGGTAGCAATTAATTAGGAGAAGAAACGGTCTGAGATGACATTTAATCGCTTAGGAGAAGAAGGAAAGAGAGAGAGGAGGGTATGTTAGTCATTTTTATTTTTAAACTGAATAAATAAAAGGGGATATAAGAAAGAATATTATGTTTTTATGAGAATATTGGATATTATAGTGTTATGATGGGCAAATTGACTATTTTTAAAAAAATTTATGGGTACACTACAAATTTTCCCTTGATTTTAAATCTTAACATTCCAATGTTTTCGTCCCACAATTTCACTTTTACTAACATGGCATTAAAATTAATATTTAGGATAAAAAATATTGAAATTGCTAAACATTACATCCCTAAAATTAACACTTACAAAGTCGGACATGCTCTTATGAAAAACCATTGTTTTTAGATTCTTATGTTTTTATTCCCAATAATATAAGATACTAATAGAGAACTAGCCTTTGGTCTAGTGGCAAAGACAATACTCTTATGTGAGAGGTAGCAGGTTTGAAACTCAGAAGAGACAATCATTTGTGAATATTAAATAGTTGGATGGCTTGATCTCCAACTTTTATTCAAAAACAAAAAGGTATAAGATACTAATGCGGACTCAACAAGCAGTACAATTTGGCTTTGGAGTCCTCAAGTACTTGCCTCTAGTTGTTTACTTGGTACATAAGCTAACCTTTGAATTTATGAGATTTTTTTTTTTTTTTTTTTTTTGCTGCTAGGCCTGTAGACAGACTTTTGAGATTTCTTTTGATTTTTGTTTGTTTATTGTTTTGTTTTTTTGCTTTGTTATGTTTAATTGATATAATCATTTTGAATGGCATTGTTGAGGTTAGGGATTTTGCAGTTTCAATCACAACATTTGGATTATAACTAATTAGGAAGTCAAGTGACCAATCTTTTCTGGATTAATTTCTATGGCGTGTCGCTTGGTGTCAGGAAGAGAGAATTAATAGAGAATTGTGCCATTTTGGGAATGGAATTGGAAACGAGATGGGGCGCCAGTAAAAGGAGAATAATGGAGATTTGTTGCACGGAGATAAAAAAAGATGAAAGAGGGGGAGGGCTCTTATTTAAGGAAATAATTGATGTAGGCCTGAAATAATTGATGCATTTCGGTCTGGTCTCCTTTTTAGATTTTCTGTGCCGGCTCATGAAAACTTGTGAAACCAGTATCACAGAAAATATAAAAAGAGGACTGGACAGAAATATTATTTCAGTCCGGAATTAAAAAAAAAATAACGGACCGAAATGTCATTTCGGTTCTTATGATTTTTGTTAAAAAAAAAAATTATGTGGGTTTCGTAAAAAAAAAAAATAATTATGGTTTATAAAAAAAAATTTCATGGGAGCACTTGGAGTTTCCTATCTGGTTGTATGAGATCCGCATTCATCCACATTTTGAGCATTGGTGCAGGTTGAAGAATGTGAACAAGATCACGTTTCGGATTCAGCGCGGATGTTACGGGTTGAAGAATGTGGATGAAGAGATCGCATATTTTTTTTTCTGAAGAAATAATAAAATGTGAACTCCATAAGTTTAAAATGAATTTTAACAGGAAATATGATAAATTGAGATAGATAATCTCATTATACAAAATACGTGAGTGTTAGTACCTTCTTCTTTTTTCCTTTTTTTTATTTGATTAAAATATGTGAAAATGATATTTTCAAATAATGGATTATATTTTGATTTTCTACATTGAGAATCTTTTACGTAAAGTCAAATTGGGTCCAAGATAGACATAGAATGAGTCTGAAACGGATAAAAACCGCATGATGTGGGAGCGTCTGGTCGGGTTGTACAGGATCCATGCACATTCACGTTACGAGCATTGGTGCAGCTTGAAGAATATGGACGAAGTAGGTAACATTTTGAATCGGCATGAACGTAACAAATTCAGATCAAGTGAAGTAACCCAAAATTTGGGTTTTGGATCGGAATCGTCCGATTTGAATCCGTGATCATCCAACTAAAGTGGAGTGCACGCGTTCCAAGAGATATGTTCGAATTCCGAGACGATCTCAAGTGACAAATTCGATTCGGACGGTCCCGATTCAAAATCCAAAAATTAGATTACTTTAGGGGATATGGACCCGAACATAATGGGTTGGAGAACGTGAACTCAGAGGCTACATATTTTTTCATTTTCTAAAAAATGATAAAATGTGAAGCTCATAAACTTAAAATGAGTTTTAATAGATAGGATATTTAATAAATCTATAATTAAATTTGTGATTTTCAGAAATTTAAATGAGTTAATATAATATTATAAAATTTGGAAGAATAGATTTTCTGGAGTAAAACTAGTGTGTTGTGCTCACCAAAGGATTTGGTGAGTATAACTCCTAAATCTATCGAATTGACTTCAAACGAGACGAATCCAAACCGTTGAAACCGATCTACTTCACGAGTGATGTGTGTACATGTAAAATTTTAAAATTTTAAAATTCATTTAGTCCAAAGTCAAGTGGTCAAAATTGATGAAAAATGAATGCATAAAAATAACTCCTGAATCTTCATTTTGGTGCATTTATTTTTTATCAACTTTGATCGCTTGACTTTGGATTAAATGAATTCGAAAATTTCAAAATTTTACATGTACACACATCACTTGTGAAGTAGATCGGTTTTAACGATTTGGATTCGTCTCATTTGAAGTCAATCCGATAGATTTAGGTGTTATGCTCACCAAACCCTTTGGTGAGCACAACACATTCTAGTTCTACTCAATTTTTTGAGAGAGATATCTGAAATTCCATCCAAAATAAAAAAATATTTATTTATTTATTTTCATGAGAGGGTCAGGAGGAATTATTTCTGAACTCGCAACCTCTGAGATATCTCATATTTTGCGTGATTTTTCTGTGAAATCTCAACCGTTCAAATACGTTATGCACCAATCTCAAGGCTCAAATAATACTAGCCCTCTGCGCTTTCCCGAGTAGGCACCGGACACGTCGATCACGCAAAATATGAGATATCTCAGAGGATACACACTCTTATTTTTGGGAATTCGTATTCTCTACATTAACTCAAAAGAGAATCTTTTGAGTTAATACATCTCGACCATTCAATCTATTTTAAGATTCATGTGAACTAGATCTGCACTAATATTAAAGTGCTCCTATGTTATAAGCACGAGCTGGATTGGCTCCGTTTAAAATCAGACGGTTGGAATTTATTACCTCAAAAATTCCCGTTCGAGTTAATTCTATTTCTGGGCTAGTCCGCGTCGCAAGATTTCTAATTTTGGGCTGGAAGTAGCACCTTGATATAGGAACTTAGGGTTCTACCCCTGGCGCTTCCAAGTTCCAACTACTGTGTAGTAGCCAATACTTATTACTTGCAGTAGACGTCGGGTGGAAATTGAACGCCGCAAAAACAAAACAAAGCACCGCCTTTTTGTCTAGATCGGGGCACAGTCGATTAGTCGCCTAGATAGAGAAACGATGGACGCCTTCTCGTCTCCTTCGTCCAGTTCGTCAGGCTCAGGCATGTCGACAGAGGCGTTGATGACTCAGATTAAGTCGCAACTCGCTGAGGCCTACGCACAGGAGTTCCTCGAGGTTTGTTTGTCGTTTCTCTGATTGAAGGGTTTTTAGTAAGAGCGAGTGAAAAATTCGTTTTGGTTGAACAGGGGTTTAGACTGATATCATAATCTTTTACTACTGATTCTCTTATCATATTAACTTATTAGTTCACATTTTGTCAGTTCAAGAGCTTACATGCGTTAGGTTTGCTTCCTGGGCCAATAACATAGATTATAAGGGACAAAAAGATATTTTGATTTGCATGGAGCAGAGGGGGGCGGGGGCGAATTTATGACCCGACTTGACAATATTTTTTTTAATTTTGACGAAAAAAGGGTTAGAAAAACAGTAGATGTAGTAACCAATTACTTGCTGTTATAGTTTATAAAAAATGGAAGTTTAGTTTGATTTTGCATGGAGCAGAAATAGGGGTGGCTATATATGACCTGACCTGAATATTTTACAAGAAAGATGGGTGCAAATGAGATATTCAATTTCTTGCAGTTATAGTTTAGATCTTCATTCAGAAATTGTTGAAATTCAGCTTTTAGTCCTTGGACTTCACGAAAGGAGAATTCAACCCGATAAATTGCCCCATATTTGTCTTCAACTTATTCATAAATGGATAATTTTATTTCTTTTGTTTACCCTCAAGCTGCTAAATGTATATCATGGGCCCCATACCCCATACCTTTAGAGAAACTGATATGCCAGAGAAAGATTGCAGAGCTTAGAAAACAAAGCTATTTTTTACAATGATTCCAATAGGGAGACAGAGTGAAAAGAGTAGACTGGAGAAATCAGGAGAGAAGAGGTCCATGGTTTTAGTCTGACATTCATCGAGTATACATTGAAAGCTAGTTAGATATCCGAGTATTATAAATTGTTGGGAAAGTGATGAGATTAATTCTGATTTACACCTTTGATCAGTTTTAAAAGTGAAGAGTCAAGAGAGTGGGTTTCGAGATAAATGGAGAAAGTGGGAAAAAATTAATAAGCTTTGAGCGCTTCTGAATCTGGGTTGTAAAGCCTGTCATTCTACCAAATTTTTGTTCATTTGTAATGCTTGGTTTTCACTGCTTATCCCCGTTGGATAGTTTGGAGTTTTGACTGTGATTTGGGTTGCCACGGTTTGGATCAGAGCTCCATTGGTGTCCCACATTTAAAAGACCCTATAATGCATCTGTTTAGGGATCTAATCTGTCCATTTTAGATTGGATTGACCGAGTTAAGATAGCATAGACCATATTTCTAAAATTTCAGGATGATAAGGGTCCATGATCAATTAGGTTCTTCTGATAAAGTTCAGGGATGAAAATCTGAATTTTTGCATACAAAATATTTTGACATCTCCATTTTAAAACTATTAAGTTGCTTTAATATGAGATTAATTTTGTATTTAGGAAATGTATCCTCCGTGGTTAATGAAATTTATTGCATACTCTTTCAATATTAATTTCATTTTTTATTCTATTTTCTGCACAAAATTACAGACAGTAGGTAACAAGTGCTTTGCAAAGTGTGTGACGAAGCCAGGGACAAGTCTAAGCGGAGGCGAGAGCAGCTGCGTCTCTCGTTGTGTCGATCGGTACATCGAGGCAACTGGTATCATCAGTCGTGCCCTCTTTAGCTCCCCTCGTTGAAAAAAATTGGAGGTTTTATTCATGGTTCAGTGGGAAGCTGTTAAAACATTTTATATTTTTGAATTTCAATTTTAACATCTGTTGTAACTCCTTTTGCTGATTGAGGAGACTAAACATGAGGCTGGTGTCGTTTAATCAGCCTGAAACATTGTTTACTTCGTTGATTACACTTTTGTCATAAATATAATTGTCTTTTAAGCCTACATAGAGGCCTTATGATTTAGGTAGCAAGTAATAATTTAAAAGTGTGATCATTCAATACAATGTTGAGATATCTTTTATTGATCAATACAATAATTTGTGATCATTCGTTGATTACACTTTTGTCATAAATATAATTGTCTTTTAAGCCTACATAGAGGCCTTATGATTTAGGTAGCAAGTAATAATTTAAAAGTGTGATCATTCAATACAATGTTGAGATATCTTTTATTGATCAATACAATAATTTGTGAAATTGGAAAGATTAATATTGCAAGCAATTTTCATTTTGAGTTTTTAACTCATTTCATGTGAAGACCATATTCTGGTAAGACCTCCAGGAACCTCCATTGGTGTATCTGAACTTTGAAACCGCTAGCACAGATTTTGCATTGATATATAATGGAATGCATTTCTTAGTTTGTACATTGTTGCATGCAAGCTATCTGATACCCTAAAGCATATGGCCATAAGACCGATGGTTATTTTATTTACAGGATTTAAACATAGAGAGCTACACTGTTAAAGGAAAAAGGGGAAATAAACTATGGGAATACTATTAGATCAGAGCAAAAGCTCTCTAAGCCTAAAACCATCAATCTCAAACCCTTAATGAGTCTGGTGACATGGATATCATCTGTAGTAGACTAGAATTGGAGAAAGTCTCCTCTAACGAAATCTCGATCGTGCTACTAGAGCTCCCCATATTGTCCCTTACAATACCCACGAGTTCCTTCGCAACTCCGGCCAAACACATACCGCCACTGTCCTCAATTTCTCTGCTCAACAACAACCTTAAAACAAGGTCGCCCATTCGCTCTACTTCTTCATACACAACACGCAGCTGCTTGCTAGACAGGAGAAACGGGTCGAGTACCTCATGAAACCGCTTTTCTTTAGCTTTCGCTAATACCATCTCCAAAACATGCCCATCAGGTTTCAAACCAGTTACAAGCTCGACCAAAAGGCAACCAAAATCGTACACCATGTTTGAATTATTTGGACTGTTAACTAGGCAAGATCTGACTAATCTGTATCCTGCTATTTTGGATTCGTAATTGGAACCAAAGAAAATATCAGTTGTCTTAAGGTCACTAAGGTGTATCGGACTTGCTTCAATACACTGGAGATATGCAAGAGCAGTAGCAATCTCAGTAGCAATGTTAATTCTGGTGTACCAGCTGAGACCATCGCCTCTCTGGCCTGTTATATACTCCTCAACCGTACCATTTTTAAAATGTTCGTGTACAATGAGGAGGGAATTGTTTGACTCGAAACAAAATCCAATGATTCGAACTATGTTTCGGTGGGAGATATGAGACAAAAGCTGTAATTTCTGCACGAGCTGACTTACTTTTTCTTGGATCTGACAGTTGATTTTCTGCACTGCTACTATGGACCCGTCATTTAGCGTGCCTATATGCACACTGCCTTCTTCAATAAAATCAGCTAGTTTTTTAGGTTCTTCAAACCCCTTTGTGGCCTCATTTAGTTCTTGGTATGTAAATTGCCGGGTACTACAAGCACTGGTTAAGATTTTCGGAATGCACGACGGATTCGGATCAAACTTGCCTTTCCTGATTGGTTGTCTCAAAACAAAGAGAAATGTAGCTGCGCCTACTAGGAAGAGGGCCAAAATAACCAATCCTGTTTTTTGGATGAGATTATATAAATGTGCTAAACAAATCTCTATATGATTTGTGCTAGAGCAGGCCAATTAGTAGAAATGTATTGATAACTTTGCTTTAATTTAATGATGTTGTAAAATACGTGTTTCTTCTATTGATGAGTACAAAAGGCCATGATCATTGCGAAGTACATACCAACAATAGCAGCAGCAGTTTTTGTGCAAAATCTGCCTCGGCAACACTCTGCGTTGCCACTTGTTTGCGAGTCTTCACTACAAGCTGCATTGTAATTGAAGTATCAGAATAACAAGTAGGTTCAATTAGATAAATATGTATTCAAGTTATGCTTAATCCTAGACTAATAAGTGGGTAAGACAGGCAGAGGCCTCTAAATAAATTAAGGTCTAATTTGCATTCAAATCCTAGTTCTAAATAATAACCAATGGAACATTTCTTTGTTTCTAAATTGGGTTCGTTAGAAGTCAAGAACTTATAATACAACTTGCCTTTATAACATCCAGCCCCCTGTGCATATCCATCACCGACAAACCCGGCACCACACACGCACCGAACTCCCCCACGGACCGCTGTCGCATTCACCAAAACAGCACCATCAGCACACTCAACCCCAATCACATTCCTTCTCGGCATGGCCCATTCCATCTCAATCCCTCTCACAGCTGTCGATTGGTTTATGACCCAGCTTGAGAAACCTCTACAGCCGAACTCACCGAATACAGAAAAATCATCCCCTTTTTTCCACACGCTCCCATCAGATAACGGGTAGCAGCACCCGTATTCTGTTCGGTTGTTTACATGACACTCACTGGCTGCACTAATCGAGGCACAACTGCTGTGGCATAAGGAGGAATCCTCACAATCGTACAAACGAAGTATATTATCAGGTGTAATCGCAAAGAAAGGTTTTTTGTTGAAAACCGAGGGCAGGATGAGGTTTGCATACCAGCGGTCGCATGATCTTGAGAGAGATGAAGAAGAAGTGTTGAGAGTGTAATCTAAAATGAGGGAACCTGATGAGAGAAAATCTATAATGCGAAAGTCACCTTGGCCCAATGTCAGGTACAGAGAAGAGGTCGTGGAGCATGAAAGCTTGAACGCCTCAATTGGGGGCCCACACGACGAGTTGATGTGGAAAGGGAAGGGGATTAGTTTGGTCCCACATTTCTCTTCACAGCGATTGGGAAATACCGGCTGCGACAGGGAGCATGAAAGAGAGAAAATCACAAGGAGAAATGAAGCAAAGATAGACATGAAAAGAGAATTGAAGGAGAAGAGGCTACTTGGGAACGAGAAGAAAAACAGAATCCATTTTGGAAAGAGAAGGGAAGCGATTCTTGTAAAGAGTTGCAATGGAGATCCGTACGCAAAGAGCGAGAGGAGAGAGGCATTGGAGCGCGCGAGCGGGGCGTTCGAACTTGTCGAGGTATGGAATCAAATTGAATTTTATATTCTTTGTTTGGAATATCGAACTGGATGGTTCAAGTATCGCTGCGGTACCCGAGTCGAAATCAATTCGATGCATATTTGGATTATAGGAGGTTCTCTTTAAGATTCGTGTCAAGTTAAATCGAACAATGCACATCTCATTCTACACAGTAAGGTAACGCACTGAATTTGAACTCGTTTGGAGTGGGGCGTTGGAGGGAGAGACGGACGGGGGGAACAAAGCATAGAGCCGGTGAGATGGTGACACGTGGCTTAGATTTTTCGTGATCGATGATGGAGAAGGGGGCAAAGTACAGAGCTAGTGGACTTGTGGTTGCAAGTTAAGCTATCGTGTCAGAAGAGATAATACTATTTTATTGAGTCACGCTGGTCGTACATCATAGAAGGATGGAATTTAATCGATTGTGTGTATCCTTGTTGAGTTTTTCCAAGGAATATGTTGGGAAGGATAGTTGAGCCTCATAAGGCCCAAAATATTTGGGCTGAATTTTGAATGATGTACATTTGTTTTTGAATGTTGGGCCTACATAGGCAGCTTGTTCGACCTGATGAGGCCCTTGACAATCTTCACCATAAATTTTTAAACTAAGTTAGAAAAATAAATTTAAAGTAAAAATACTGCATGTTGTTGAATATATAAATTGGTTGTATATTAAACTTGTTTCAAATATTCAATATAGAAAGTAATTCATCACCATAGTCATGACATAAGATGGGAGTCTATCTAACTCTACATTTTAATGGAATAGCATAATAGTGAGCTAACCCCTGCTAAACTCAGACTTTTGGAACTACTTTTTCATTCATACACAAAATGGCGAGTTTCTTTTTCGCTAATTCAAACTTTTGTTATTCCATCGCCATCCAAGCATACTCATATTTGCTTGGGCCAGACAATTTTGGAATGGCGTACGTTTAAAATTTCAAATGTTTCTGATATGCATCTCTCTTCAACTCTTTTTCCAACCTTCATTATGTATTTGAATTTCATAATATTTTATTTTTAACTAGGCAAGAAGGCTTGGTCTTTTGTTATTAGAATTTGAGCTGACAAGAATCCCCGCCAGGAGGATACTTTGGATTGCGTATTTTATTATAACTGACGAGTGTCTTAACTTTTCGCTTGTATGCTGAATTCTTTTATTTTCTTTTATACAAAATATGTTCATATTTGTATGTTCTATGGTATAATTTAGTGTGTGCATTACAGAGCATCCGATTGTGCATTATAGATTTATCTAGTGTGCATTGAGTTAAACCAGAAAATGTTAAACATGAAAACTTACAATAATAAAGTGTACATGTTACAATTATTCAGGGTGCATAAAAGAAATGAAAAATGGGCAATCTACTTGCAAATATTATTTGTTAGAGTATCCAAAAGAGAGAATAACTGAAAATCAAGTTTTCTAATTTATAACTAGTATAAGTTTAGAGCTGTTACCTCAGTAATCAATTTCATAATGTACTGGTAAGTTTATTAATTGAAAATTAAGTGTATCATTTTTGGGTTGTAGTGTGCATTAACAAATTAACAAGAATGCATTGACTTATAATTGATAGATATTTCCAACTTGTAAGCCGTATTAAGTTCAGAGCTATCAACTTATTGAATATATATATACATGTGAGAAAGTGTGTATTAGGAAACATATATACCAGTATGACTGTTGTTTGTCAGTACTGATCAATTATGCATGCAGGATTTTGCATGATTTTGTTTTTGTGAGTATTGCTTCAGTGAGCAAAATGCTCCAGGATTTTGATACTATTGATGATTTTGGTAACGAGAAGTGAAATTTGCTTAATAATTGGATTTTCATGATTTTTTTTTTTCGGATTGTTTTTTATGTTGGTATTCTGGTACAGTTGAAGTTATAGTGATGTATTGTTTGTATCATACATTAGTAATGAGATATAACTGGCCTCTTTTCATTTAGATTTAGTGTGTGTTTTGCTTTTTTATAGTTTGTGTAGGTTCTTTGTTTACTAGATATAAAATATCGTGACTGAAGCCCCAACTTAAGTGGCTTAGATTTAGGTTTCTTTATAACTGTGTTTTGGTGGTTAATCAAGCGTTAGAGCATTTGTATTTTGCTCAACGCTGTCTACTCTAGTTTTAAGATGTGTGTCTGGATTTGAACAGACTGATGCTTAGCCTGTAATTGATAACTATGTTTCATCTAATGGAACGGGCATTATATTTTTTTTTTTTTTTTGATAAAAGGCCTAAGCCCGTTTCATTGCAGAAAACAAAGTTAATTTACAGCAAAACCTAACAAGGATATCTCACATCATCAAAATGATACCCTGACCCACTAGCATATGAAGATAGCAAATAGACATAACCATAAGCGAAACTCCAAACAAACAACTCAAAACAAGTACATATCCACCAAAATGATCTAAACACATAAGCAAGACTAAGCCACCAACAAGGGCTGATATAACCTGATGGCTACGAAATGTAAAAGTAGTATGGCTGCTAAACATGAGCAAGGGCGCTGTCCCTATCATAAAGCACCAGCTGAAGCTCCTCAGCCCTCGGCTCGTCAGGAGGCAAGCTGCAGATAGGTATCTCCTCCGTGCTGGCAGGAATCCAAACTGCTGTCTCCACCTGAATCGGCTGCGTCACATGTCCTGACCAATAGTGAATTAAAGACAAGATTAGAAAAATTATTTGTCTAGTAGTTTTGATGCCTGCTGTTGTAAAACATAAATCATTACGGTGTTTCCAAACGGTCCAACAGACCGCACTAACTACTAATAAAAAAGCTTTTTGAGACTTGGCCGGGAGCTGAAAAGCAAAAGTGATCACATCAGAAAATGTATGCCAAGTAGAACTAATATCCCGACACGCCCCCATCCAAAACCAAATTTGTTTGATAAAAGAACAGCGGACAAATAAATGAGAAATAGTTTCCTTTTTGTCACAAAATTGACATTTGGGGTTACCCTGCCATCCCTTTTGGAGAAGTTTATCTTTGGTAAGGATTCTTTTTTTGTGTGTGAGCCACATGAAAATTCGAATTTTCAAAGGTATTGGAACCGACCACCACAGCATTGGTTGTTGAGGTATGATTCCTCTATAGTTCAGTATTTTGTACAAGGATTTAACGGTAAATTTTCCATTTGATTCCCATCGCCAACTTAATTGATCAGTATTATGTGTAAATGATGTTTGACTAATGATTTCTAAGATGGATAGCCACTCTGCATATAAAATATCAGTGAGGTGTCTTCTAAACTCAATAGCATTCCCTTGAGTTTGGATGACTTCCTGTAAAAGAATATGGGGGTTAGTACATATAGAGAAGAGTTGAGGATAACGAGAAGCAAGAGAATAGTGTTGGAACCAGATATCAGTCCAAAAGAGTACTGTTGTGCGGACCCCAGGTGTGTATGAGATGCTCATGTTTCCCAATTGTTCAAGTTTTATAATGGCAGCCCAAAAAGGAGATGGATGCATAGTGTGAGGTCCTGTATAATATTTGTACCTAATAACATGCTTCCAAGTACCACTATAATTCGGATCTTTATACTTCAGCCACCACTTCATAAGAAGGGCAATATTCATTTGTTTCAAATCTAAAATTCCTAAACCACCAAATTCTTTAGCAAAGCATGAGATTTGCCAGCTGATTAGAGTGTATTTCTTTTTATCAGTACTGGTGCCTTGCCAAAGGAATCGACGTCGAATTCGGTCTAACTTTTGGATCACATATGTAGGGACCTTAAAAATAGATAAGGAATATAGAGGTACGGTAGATAACACGGAATTTATAAGTGTAAGTCTTCCTCCAAGAGAAAGGAGGCTGCCTTGCCAATTTTGTAACTTTTTCTCTATTTTATCAATGAGAAAAACCCAATCATTTTGAACCATTTTATGCGTATGGAGTGGTAATCCTAGATATTGGAAAGGAAATTGAGAAGTGGTACATCTGAAATGAGGAGCTAAACTCTCAACTTGATCAGTGTTAATAGGATACATGGCTGTTTTATGGTAATTCATCCTAATACCAGACAGTGCTTCAAAGGCAAGTAATATCCACCAAGCACGTTCTATGTTAGCTGGTTCTGCTTTTAAAAAGAGAATTGTGTCGTCTGCATAGTGACAATTAGATGCTGCATAGTTATCAGTTAATGGAGGTCCTAAACCCTGTATGATCCCTGATATTCTACCCAGCTGAAAAATCTTACTTAGTGTATCGGCCGCTAAAATATAGAGATAGGGAGATAGAGGATCGCCTTGTCGCACTCCTCTTTTACAATAGAAATAAGGGGTAAGTTCACCATTGATGTTAATACAAGATTGAGAGCTATTAAACCATTCCTTAATCCAAAATATCCATTTCGTGCCAAAACCTCGACTAATAAGGATGTTTATAAGGTATTGCCAATTAATTTTGTCATAGGCTTTTTCAAAATCAACCTTGACAACAACCCCTGGTGTATGTGATTCCTGACAGTGATGGATGATCTCTTGACTCAAGACAACATTATCTAAAATATACCTATTTTTAATGAAAGCAGCTTGGCTAGGGTCAATGATTCGATTCATTATAGCTTCCAATCGAAAAGTCAAGATTTTTGAAATAATTTTAAAACAACAATTTACCAAGCTGATGGGTCTGAATTTTTCAATTTTGGAAGCATCTTTTTCTTTTGGAATGAGACATATGATAGATTTGTTTATGCTATGTAAGGTGGTTTGATGATTATAAAATTGGGAGCATAATAAGAATAGATCATCTCTAACCAAAGGCCAAAATACTTGATAGAACTTGAATGTGAACCCATCAGGTCCAGGGGCACCAGAACTTGAATGTGAACGGGCATTATATGCCTTTTATAAAAAAAAAAATATCGCGACTGAAGTATATATCGCGTTCAGAACAACTTCTGGGCTGGGCTTCAGTTCAAAAAAACATGGGCTTCTGTCCGGAAGCCCAAGTGGGTCGGAATGGGATGGTTTGGGGATAAAAAAAAAAAGGATAGTTATCAGGCCTGCAAAGAATATTATTATAGGAACAATTGCCTACTATAATTTTCGTGTACTTATTAAAATCTGGTCAAAATTGTCTGAGTTGCGTCAAATCTTGTGCATACCAATTCGTTCCGATTAAGTAACATACCAAATTCGTTCCGCTGGCCATCAGATTACTACTGCATGATTCCATTTACATGAGCCTTTGAAAACACGATTAAATGAGATTTTCCTAAGTGGAAAATAGACCAGCAATGAATTTTAGAGGTCCCACATGAACTATTTAAACGGGACGATAAATCTTGTTTTAAGTTTTAACCCACGTCGTCTTTTCTTTATTTAATATTTATTTGATTGGCAAGCCCGTGAGTTCGTACCAGACACTTTATTTAATAATGGCAGCTGGCCCGTGAATTCGTTCCACATTTGAATCGACTTTCTCAAGGGAAAAAAAAAAAACACGCTGTTAGACCACGTTTGAACCCAAATTTGGGTACCGACGAGCCGCTCTTCTCGTAGTTGGCATTTATCATGTGTTTGTATGAGTGGTGGTGCGACACGTTTGTTGAGTATGGCCGAAAAACATTAGTCTTACATCCGAGTACGTGTCCTCTGAGATATCTCATATTTTGCTTAACCGACGTGTCGGTGCATATTCCTTACATCCCGGATGAGCGTAGAGTACAAATTGAAAACCTCCTTAATTATATATGAAATAAAATATAGTAAGCAACTTAATCAAATTTAATTTACGTAACAACCAAACATAATCTTATACCCACAGACACTCGATTACACACTGTCCAATTTAGTTTTTTTTTAAATTAAATGATTCATTTAATTATATATGAAGTCTTTGAACTTAAATTTTTTTTTTGATAAAAGGCAGATATGCCCATTTCATTCACATGAAATCAGAGTTAATTTACAGATAGAAAAATAGTTCAAAGCTCAACTGTTAAAAATATAGAGGATTGATCTCAAATTTTATTATCATCATAGATAGAAAATCAAGGACTAGGATTAGTTCAAGTATCAAAATAGAAATAGAATAGAATAGTTGGTACATTGGTGTCAGAGCTTACCATAAATAGGAATAGTAACGTTAGGATTTCCAACGGCTCTTTAAGAGCTTGTATTATAAATAGCTCTAGGATTGTAACAGAAAAAAAAATATATACAATCAAATAATATTCCGCATACTTTTCTCAAAATTCGATTCCTCCTCGGATCTCACAAAATCAACATGGTATCAGAGCAATAGATCTGAACATTCCGCCCAAATGCTACCCAAACTAGCAAAGCTAGTCGGTACCAGCAAAAAACCAGAAAAAAACATATAACAACAAGAACAAGGAGGTCATCACAGGAGAAAAGGCAGCACCGAGAGCCAATAACCCGATAACCCAAACCAGAAAAACAACAATCTAGAGCTTGTTACCAACTTCTCTCGACTAAATGGCAAGAAACAAACCCAGAAACTGATACAAAACGAATACCAGTAACAACTCAGTTTAGATCTAAACTGAAACAAAAAAAATCAGATCCAAAACCCCTAAGTGCCAGAATAGGTCATAAAGGGCTGTAATTTGCACCAGCCACCCAAAATCAACACAACAACAAAAAGGCCGATCAGGCCACCAAGTACTACGCATCGCGTTAGTCACCCAAAAAACAAAATCCCCATATATCAATTCTCAAAAATCTGTTCTTATCAGATTTACCAGCAAAATCAAAACCCACACAGCAACAACAAAAATCTGTGCCAAAAAACCCGTACCAGTGTATATCAAATTCATACCAGAAAACAAAAAAAAAAAAACCCCCAAAATCTGTTCCCATCAGATTCGTACCATAAAACAAACCAACAAAAGGGGCTCAAAAGACCTGAAACCTTCACTAAGGTTCAACATTTAATCTTCTCTCTACCACCACCGACTCTCTGTCCTTCAACATCTGGCCTCCGACAAACCTTACTCGATCGTGACGCTATTGCGCACTGCCTGGTCAAAATCCTAACCATCGGCACTGTTCTCTCCAAGAGGTTTGGGTTGGTTTCGAAGGAGGAGGCTGAGGAATCAGCCTGGTTGATCGAGCTGGAGGTGTTCAGCGCTGCTCAGGCTGAGCATGAAGCCAAAATTTGGGTCTGCCCACTGCTCCAATGCGGTGGAGAAAATAAAAAAAAAGGGGTCGAGAAGAATACGGCTGCGCCAGCAGTAAGCTCCGTGGTCAGTTGTGGGAAGCGATAAGAGAAATGAAGGGAGAAAGGGGGAGAAAGAAACAGACGGAAAAAAGAGGCGGAGAGGTAGAGAAAAGAAAAGAGGGGGAGCAGCGTGCTTCTCTGGAAAAAGAAAGAGAAAATGGATTTAATAACCCACACATAACCTCTCCATTCAGTCAAAAAATGGAGGCATCCAGTGAATCGTGCACTGGGGGATTCCACGCGAACTCGCATACGATTGGGGCTGACTCGCGTGCTCGCACTGAGGGGTTTCACACTACCTCGCATGCGTTCCGCACCAACTCGCGTGCATTAGAGGAATTCCAAGCTGGTCAACGGGTCAAATTACTCAGATCTTATGTGGCAAGTGCTCCAACAATTAATTGTGCTGCTACTTCAGAAAATGACTCAAAAAAACAAGCGGTATCACTTTAAATTCAATTAAAATTTCTTTATATATTAAATTTACAATTGATAGCAGTGTTAACGGCTCATATTCTTAGGAATAAAATTTTATCCGATAAATCAAATTACCAGTGTTTTAGTAGCCAATGAATTGAAGCACCAATTAATGGTTAGAAAATTACAAAACATTTTCTAGAAATATTTAAAAAAGGTATCTATTGAACTCTTTACAGCAAATTTTCTTTCAATTAAGAAATTAGCACAATTTGATGGTATGGGAGTATGTAAACTTTTTTCAAAAAATATAAAAGATGTTTTTGCATATAAATAGTTTCTTTATTAATTTAATTTCAATTATCAAGAAGTAAATTGCAACACAAACTTTATTTTCCAATAAATATAATATTTCAACCGGGAAAATAATTAATGATTTAGAAATAGATTTATGTTTTTGGAAACGTTATAAAAAAAAATCATAATAATTTATAATCTTTTTACAACAAAAATATATATGAGAGAATATGGCCCGGTTTTTTTTGACATATTTTCGATAAAATATTTATATCTTCTAATTTTCCTATAACAACTATATTAATTGTAATAATTTGTAAAAATGTTAATTTACTAGAAGCCCAAATTTAATGCATGAATTAAATATTTAGATTCAATGATGGTACCGAATTTGAAAATAATTATTGTACAAATTATCTTAAAATCAAAGGTATTTTTTCATACAAAAGGGCTTGGTTCATAAAGAAAGTCCCAATATTCATATTTTTACATGGTGTCACCATACACAAAAGCCGGTATCCAATTCATACCGAAAAAACCAAGAGCCGAAAGGCCACCATAACCGAGAGCCGAAAGGTTTCGGTCACCATAACAAGAGCTACTAGAGCCGTAGAGCTACTAGAGCCACACAAAAAAAAGAGCTACTAGAGCCGTAGAGCTACTAGAGCCACAAAAAAAAAAAGAGCTACTAGAGCCGTAGAGCTACTAGAGCCACCAAAACAAGAGCTACTAGAACCATAGAGTTACTAGAGCCACCATAACCAAGAGCTACTAGAGCCAAGAGCTACTAGAGCCACCATAACCAAGAGCCGGAGTTCGGCTACCATAACAAAAACCAATAGCCTTTCTACCCGAAAGGTCACCATAACACAAAAAACCAAAAAATTAAAAAAAGGGGGGGAGAACCTGTACCAAATTTTGTTGGTAATACCTCAAATAATTGTACAAGAGCATGTACAATTAGAATACCAATACCAATACCAAATGACCAAATAGAAATACAAATATGAAGGTCATGAAAAATACAAAATTGATAAGTTGGTAATTGTACAATTACCTAAAAAAAATATATAAAAGACCCATTAAAAAGGGGAAGGAAAAAAAGAAACCTGATCCAGACCCGTCAGACCCGTTAGTAGAAACGAATTCATTGAAGTTGGGCATGGATCCGGCCTGCCTTTTATTCACTTCAATAATTCGTGGGTTGGTAAAGTTTTTCTCATGTGCATGCGACTCAGAGATATTCGCATACGACCCAGGGAATTCACACACCTCACAATTCTCACCTGTACACGGTTTACCTTCATGCGCATGCGACTCAGAAAAGAAACAAAAAAAAAACAAAAATTGGTGAAAATCTCTCCATTTGAGGAGAAAATGGAAGACTCCATTTTAGGGGGAGTGTATGAAGAAAAATCTGTAGCGGGTCAGAGCAACCCAGCCCAACAAAATCAAGATCAAATGAGCAATCTCTTCAACAACCGATTGTGGTGTCGACTCAACAAGATAGCTCAAAAAAAAAAAATGTGATACAAATATCAGGTTACTGCGATTGTTTGAATTTTTAATTGTAGGAATGAAGAAATGGGAAGAACATCAAGAATGATGCAACCGTCTTCAAGACTTAGAGACGATGCAATCCCGCCGGGCATGAACAAAAGATCAAGCCAATATCTTCATTAAAGGATTGGATCCGAAACAATTCGACAAAATCACAAGCAAGCTAGGATTGTACGATATATACATTCCTAGCTTGAGGGGGAGTGTTAAAAATATAGAAAATTGATCTCAAATTTTATTATCATCATAGATAGAAAATCAAGGGCTAGGATTAGTTCAAGTATCAAAATAGAAATAGAATAGAATAGTTGGTACATTGGTGTCAGAGCTTACCATAAATAGGAATAGTAACGTTAGGATTTCCAACGGCTCTTTAAGAGCTTGTATTATAAATAGCTCTAGGATTGTAACAGAAAAAAAAAATATATACAATCAAATAATATTCCGCATACTTTTCTCAAAATTCGATTCCTCCTCGGATCTCACAAAATCAACATCAACCAAAAAACCCAAGTATAGTTAGCACTGAGCAAGACGCAAAAGCTGTGTCTTTGAACTTAATTATATCGGAAGGCCAAGGATGGCAGGGACTGAACGCCTCCGTGCCCGTGCAACACTTCAAGAGAGAATAATAACAGTGGAAATATTATACTGCCTAATCATCCTATTATCTACTAATTAAAGCAAAAGACATATTCATTGTAAAGATGCTCCTACTACAATAGTAATTCCAGTGGTAGGCAGCTAATCTGCGTTGTTTATCCTTTCTGTCTTACTTTATAAAAAGAGGCCCCTATGTATTAAATAGAATAAATCTATGTATCAAAAAAAAAATTCATTTTTCTTAAAAAACATCGATGTATGATTATTAAGTCAAATTTTGAATTTACCAATAGTCAGGACATACGACCAACTCTTGACTCGTGATAATAGACGGAAAATTCATATGGCATGAACGGACCGTTATATATCTATAAATCAGAGATACCTGTATGAAATTGAAAAGAAGTCTTAATTTTCTAGCAAAATTTAATTGACCGTAGTTTTGAAGAATTTTCTCATTATTTCTTCCACCCTCTCACGTTTTTTTCCCTCCTACTCAGTCAACCGTTATCTTTAAATTAAAGGATTCCATATCTTATGAGATAACAAAATATTCGAGTTTAGATTCCGTTCATCTAATTAAAATTCGAATCAATTCGGCTCAAAGTAAAATGTCCCTTTAATATTCATATCAAAATATATTGAATAGTCTATAAATATTCTATAAATAACTTTTCTTTTTTCTCCTGAGGAGGATTTAAATGCTTCTATTTTTTAATCTTCCAGTAATAATCTTTTTAAAACTTATATGTCAAAATAAAATCGTTAGATATGATATATATTATTTTTTCTACACACAAAAAAAAAAATTTCATTACTTTGTGGTTTTATTTTTATATGAATCAATAAGTGAAAAATCAACGCTCAGAATTTATCCATATTATTGTATTTTTGTAAACTCTTGATACCAATCTAAACAAAATCGAAATGTTGCAATCGCTTATATGTGCATAGAGAAAATGATATAGATCAAATCTAACGGTTTTATTTTTATATTTGAGTTTTAAATTTTAAGTTATTAATATTTACAAAATAGAGACACAAAAAAATGAAAACATTTGAACCCTCCTCATATAAATATTCGAAATTTAAATCAGGAAATTATCCGAATCCGCTCTGGATAAATTCAGATACGTATTCAGCCCTAGTCCGGTGCAGCTTCTGAGGAAAAAAGTCGTAGCGTCTTAAAAGAAAAATGTAATGCATATTAAGTGTTATTTTGTGGACAATTATGTGTTTCCTTTTGTGTGTCTATAATTTCTTAAGACAATTATGTGTTTTAGTATTATTACACAATCGTCACAACATTATTTTTTTAAAAATAAATTTCAAAAGTCTGAATTTTAATATTGATCATCAGAAGTTTGTTTGATTATGAAAAAAAAAAATTCTATGTAGATATTCAATTCTAAATAAAGTATCAAACTATATAATATTTTTAAAGGAACAGAAAATGTTCCTACAATATTTTATTTTAATAATTCTAAGAATTATTTAATATTAATTCTATAGATTTTGAGCTTCAAAAAATGTAATTCTACCATTTTTAATAATCTATAAATTTTTATTTGTAGTACATTGTTTAATCTATGCGTGAGAACATTTACTATTTAAAATATACTTATTTTTATAATAGCATTTTTATCTCATAAATATATAAGTATTTGCAAAAAATCAACAATTTGGTTAACCCATCGGTTTGACCAGTGAACCGTTGATTCGGAGCTTTAATGAGTCAACTTGCGGTTTCGTTATGATAACATTCATCCTCACAATAACAAAAATGTAACAAGTTTTTCAAGTTTTACCCTTGAACTTTTTTTAAGTTCGATATTTATGGAATTCTTGCAATTTGCCCCTGAAATTTTGATATTATTATTTTCTGAACTTTCTTGAAGACTATAAATACTGAAAATTTCATATTTTTCATGAACTTCTAACTTTATTATTTTATTCACGAAGAATCAATCAATTATTTTTGCTGGAGTTTCTAGTCTCCCAATATTTTTGAAATGAAGAATTATATATTTATTTACTTTTAGAGTTTATTTAATTTGTAGATTTTTAATTTTGAAAACTCGAACTATTAAATTCATACTTTTAAATGATTTGCATTATTGTTAGAAAATATTAAAACTTGTATATATATAAATTGTATCGAATTTTAAAAATTTTAAAAATATTGTATATCATATTTGTTTTGTATCCATATCCGTACAGAAAAATGACAACTTTTTGATGATCTCGACAAATTAATAATTATTATGGAGACAGGACAGGGCACATGCGACCAACAATCAACAATGTAATTGCATGCAATAATAATACGAATTGGATTAGGGATGGTACATTGGTACCTATCATTTCGGATACACAGTTGAAATGGTTGGGTACAGAGTCCTAATTAAATCCCTAACTACCCCTTTGACAATTGACACATAAATTTTGTCCGGTAATCAAGTTGTTTGTGGTGTCCTCAGAAAAATAGTGGTCGGAGACGATGAATATATACATATATACAGTAGAACTAGGGTGTTCTTAAGCAGGGGTGGATCTAGGTTTTTCGTCAGGGGGAGCAAAAAAAATATCGAATCGGACTTAAATATCTAATCGGGTTTAAATCAATTAACCAATTGAGTACTCGATAAAAACAATGCTTTAACTTATACTTTCGAATGCTTTGACTTGCAATTTCTAATGATTTGACTTATAATTCTAATTACCAATCAAAATTCAACAAATTTATTTCAGTTTTAACCCGAATTACAAATCAAACGTCCAGAGGGGGGCAAAAAAAATTCCAGAAGGGGCAAAGTCGGTCAAAACCGATAAATCTCCACTAAAACTCAAAATCCAGGGGGGCAGCTACCCCCCCTGGATACACCTGGGTTCGCCCCTATTCTTAAGCTCACCAAGTTCCTTTGTGAGCTTAATTCAAAAACCTATTGAATTAGCTTCAAACGATGCATCCAAACCGTTGAAACCGATCTACTTCACTAGTGATGCGTTTACATGTCAAATTTATTGAAGGGAATTCGGGTAGGTTATAGTGCAACAATTCGAATCATTTCAATATTTGTTCACTACCCGAATACCAGAATTCATGTATAAAACTAATTCCAAGATTAAATAGAGTTTACCACTAGACGCGTAGTGCAGCGGAAACTTCAAGTCTAGTCTAGCAGTAGCCTTCTTCTCCTTTCCTTTCTCGTGTCAGATTACGCAACAGCCCAGCAGTCCCGCCTCTATCAGTATCCACACGAATAGGTTAACAAACTTCTGTAATTCGGTATACTAGTACCGAATTAACAGCCCCGTCTTTTCTCTTTCTTTCTCTCTTACGTTTTCTGATGTGTATATAACCGAATTTCTGGAGCAACACCAAAACCGAACTCTGCATGTATATTTATAATACTATGCACCTGTTCAATCGCACCAATTCATTGCACCCATTCAGAAAACGTGATCTGATCTGATCAGATCAGATCATATCATATCAGATCAGAATAAGAATTCGGGCCTAGCCCATTAAGACCTGATCCATATTAATTATTAATATGGCCCATAATATTCTGGCCTATTAGTACATTTCTAACAGTCTCCCACTTGTACTAAAGCCAAATATTTTAAACTTGTTTTCAACCTTGTTCTTGTGTGTGACCCAATAGGTTCATATAATGTTGGCAGTGAGCTGAAAATTCTTTTCAGCACACAAATCATAAGCGGTCCCTAGCAGGGCATTATGACTACCCAAATTATATGAATGTCAATATCTGACAAGTACCTCACAATTATTTATGTTAATCCCTTTATCACTTGATATCTTGATTGTACTCAAAGTAGGATATGTGTCAACTTTGTATAGTACAATCTTTGATTTCTCATACCAAAGTTAAATTGACTTTCATATGATTGACTATCAATCAGTGTTCTAAATAGCGCGCTATAGCGCCGCTATAGCGTTTTTGGACCCCAAACGCTACGCTACGACGTCAACATGCGCTATTTGCGCTACGGCCGCTATAGCGGCCGCTACAACGCTATAGCGGTCCGCTACAGCGCTATTTGCGCTATACAATATGAGTTTTTTTTTATTTTTTATTTTTAAGCAATTTATATGGGTTTTAAATAAAGATAAAAAAAATCTCAAACCAAAATTGAATTTGTTGCTACTTGCTACAAATAAATCAATTTGAAATTGGGAATAAAAATTGAAATTTGAATAGAAAAAAAGTCCAAACCGGAATTAAAATTTGAATAGAAAAAAAAATAGATTATGTCATGAATCATGATACTTAAGATATTTTTAATAGGAAAAATCGATAGTTTATGATATTACTATGGATATTTTGAACCGCAATTTGGACTTTGTACGGGTTCAATATGAATATTATAATTTCTTAATTACTTTGGTGTTATTTATTGTTCTATGAGACCTTAGATAATGTTGATATTTAGTACAAATATTGAATATACGAAATGTACAAAAAAAACGCTATTTGGAATAGCTTCCGCTATAGCGACGCTATTCGCTATAGCTTTTTTTTTAGCCTTCCCGCTACGATGCTATAAACGCTATTTAGAACCTTGCTATCAATCATATAGCACGGCCATGCATTTTTCAATCTATCTTTCTAGAGGGGCCCAGAGACATCATACTCTCAATACATGAGAGGGATAAATTCCATCTTGATCACTCATATTTCTTCACATGATTCATAATATACCAAATTACTACCTTTATAGTTACCTGGTTAGGGCTAACGTTTGATAGTATCAAAGTATACAATCCTTATTGAAGAAATCAATGATGATATCAGGTCAAAGGATTCAACAAAATATTGTATAAAATAAACTGATGACACATAATTGTAGGGTTTTGAGGCTACCCAAAGCCATTAGGCTTAAGCTGCGGAAAGACCGTAAAACAAAAAATTTACTTCTAACTTAAGCCAAAAGGATTGAAGTGGTATGTCGGATAATCTACCGAGAGTTACATACCTGTTCAATCCTTTTCTTAGATTAAAAACCGTAAGTAAAACTTTACTAATTCAGATCATAGATTAAGTAGTATGTCGGATAATAACCGAGAGTTACATACCAGATTAATCCTGTATAGACCCAAAGTAGTAAAACCGTATTTACTTGTATTTTAATCAGTTTATAGATCTACTCCTTTGATTGATTTCTAAAAGATTAAATCTATTTAACAATTAAATAGATTAATATAACATTTCTTTACCTTGCTTCCAAATTCAAATTGGAATGCAGTCTGACCCGGCTAAGCAAGCACCAAAAATATAGTGTCTCTATCGGTTATCCACCAGGAACTACCAGAGAGTTGGTATTTCTTTTGCCAGAAATACTATACCAACGGTATTCGAAAAGTCGCGGTTTTCGGTAAATCACTATTCACCGAAAGTACGAAATTTCTGACAAAACACTATTCACAAGAATAACTTTTATTCTCGCAAAAATATATATATATGGATAATCAGATTTTCTGCAAATCACTATTTGGGAGAGAAAATTTGGGAGACAAAACACTATTCACAAGAATAACTTTTATTCTCACAAAAATATATATATATGGATAATCAGATTGATCTGATTTTCTCTCCACCCCTCCACCCCTATTTATAGCCTTTTAGGTGTGAATAGTAAGGAGGTGTGAATAGTAAGGAGGTTTCAAGGTGAAAAGACAAAAATGCCCTTGGTCAAGTTTGGTATTTACCAAAATGCCATTGTCAAATTCAATTTGCCTTTGTCAAGAAAAATAAATATTAATTCATAATTAATATTCTAATCCATATAATATATATATATACAATTATTCTGAATAATTATATTTCTTGCGTTTGCGGTTGCGATTAAATTTATACGACGTGTCATACACGTTTATAAATTTAATTCGGTTTAAGCATGTCATCTCCATGACATATATGTTTTATTCTTAATTATAACACTTATAATTAATCATAAAATTTCTCTGATTACTTTACTATTGGTGTGACCCGATAGGATCTGTGTTATGTTGGCAAATAGAATTAGAACTGTTCTAACTTCTATAATCATAGGTGGCACCTGGCAAGTACATTATGACACCAATTACACAGATGATGCTGTACCGTTCAATATCACGATCCAGTAAATGATTTACTTCGTGTTAATTCTTTTGTCTCATAGCTATCAGATTAGTTTCAAGGTAGGTGTGTGTCATCCTTGAAAACTTAATCTTTTCTTGATCCTGAATAGATTATCAAATATGTTTACTCTTGTAATCATACTGGATCCAGATAATCATATTCTATCAAGGGGCCCAGTGACGCTATAGCTCGTATTGAGATACGAGGGACAATAGTACTTTTGATAAACCATCTTTTCCTCCGCATAAGCTATGTATACCGAAGAACTATCCTTATAGCTACTTTTTACGGATAGCGTTAGATAGCAATCACACATATACATTTCTTATGTAGGAAAAATGAATATCTCATACTTTAGAACTTAACACTAAAATGAAAACATTAATGACACAAACACAATTCCATTTAATGTTTCATTTGGGGTCTGTCAAATATCATGTTCTCTAACATGTATCTGTGTGATTAAAATGACAACTCTTTGTCTATGGTTTGTAAAACTTAACCATCATTTAATCCACACACTAACCTTTTCGCGGTAATTAGTGTTCCTGCTAATTACCTTGGTTAGAGACTTTTAAGAGTATTATCATCTATATTATGAAGTTTCACAATTCCAGTCATGAACTCGAAATGATTCATAAATTCAATAATACTCAAGGTAACAAAATGATTAAACATTCAATTCATGAACAAAGCTTTATATAACAAATTTATCGTATTATTGACTTCTAGATTATTACAAACTAACAATAATAATCCATACAGTATTTTATAGCGGTCCAATACCATGTTTATAAAACATGTATCCATGTGATTGCATTGGATATCCCATATCAATGATCCGTAAAACATGATCATCATCCACAATCAATCCACATACTAGTCCATAAATTATTATTGTCCCGACTAATGTTAAAGACTAGGGACTATTTAGAATAATATTGCATTCTATTATAAAGTTTTACGATCCAATTCATCGAATTGATGATAAATAATAAACAATAAATTATTCAAGGAACATTACATTGTTTTATTCATAAAACATAAACATACAAACAAACATCTAAATTATCAACCTCTGTAGCATAATCACTAGAGCCAATCACTCATGTATCTAATACCTATAGCTCTAGTATGCATATCATGCTTAACTTGCGAGAGAGGTTTAGTCAAAGGATCTGCCACATTTGCATCCGTTGCTATTTTGCATATTTTAATATCACCTCTATTCACAATCTCTCGAATAAGGTGAAAACGTCGAAGTATGTGTTTGGACTTTTGGTGTGATCTTGGCTCCTTAGCCTGTGCGATTGCTCCATTATTGTCACAATAGAGATCCACTGGATTTTCAATACTTTTAATCACACCAAGTTCAACAATGAACTTCCTTATCCAAACAGCCTCTTTTGCTGCTTCTGAAGCAGCAATATATTCAGCTTCTGTTGTAGAATCGGCTACTGTCTCCTGCTTGGAACTCTTCCAACTTACAGCTCCTCCATTGAGACAAAATACAAATCCAGATTGCGATTTAAAATCATCTTTGTCAGTTTGGAAGCTTGCATCTGTATAACTAGATACAACAAGCTCTTCCTCACCTCCATAAACAAGAAATGCATCCTTAGTCTTTCTCAAGTACTTAAGGATATTCTTCACCGCTATCCAATGACCCTCACCTGGATCTGACTGGTATCTGCTTGTGACACTCAAAGCATATGAAACATCGGGACGTGTACAAAGCATAGCATACATGATAGATCCAATTGCCGAAGCATATGGAATCTTACTCATGCGGTCTCGCTCATCTTGTGTCGAAGGACACTGATTCTTGCAGAGACCTATGCCACTTGACATAGGTAAAGATCCTCTCTTTGAATCTTGCATGTTGAATCTTTTCAACACCTTGTCAATGTATGTACTTTGGCTCAATCCAATTAGCATTTTTGATCTATTCCTATAGATCCTTATTCCCAATATGTAATTTGCTTCACCTAAATCTTTCATTGAAAAACTACTTTTCAATGAAGACTTTACTGATTGAAGCAATGGAATATCATTTCCAATCAATAGAATGTCATCCACATACAAGACAAGAAAAACAAGTGCGCTCCCACTAGTCTTTTTATAAACACAAGGTTCTTCTTCGTTCTTGATGAATCCAAATTCCTTGACCACTTCATCAAAACGAATATTCCAACTCCGAGATGCTTGTTTTAATCCATAAATAGATTTTCGAAGTTTGCATACTTTCCTAGCATTATTTGGATCGACAAAACCTTCGGGTTGTGCCATGTACACATCCTCGTTCAAGTTTCCATTAAGGAAAGCGGTTTTGACATCCATTTGCCAAATCTCATAATCAAAATATGCGGCAATTGCTAGAAGTATCCTAATTGACTTAAGCATTGCAACTGGTGAAAAAGTTTCATCATAGTCTATACCATGAATTTGCTTGAAACCTTTTGCCACCAAACGTGCTTTATGAATGTGAACATTCCCATTCATGTCAATTTTCTTCTTAAAAATCCATTTACACTCAATGGTTCTTACACCATTAGGTAAATCAACCAAGCTCCAAACTTGATTATCTTCCATGGATTGCATTTCAGATTTCATAGCCTCAAGCCATTTATCAGAGTCCGGGCTCACCATTGCTTCACGAAACGTCGTAGGTTCATTGTTGTCCAACAATAATATGTCGCGTTGTTCTGATATAAGCAACAAATACCTCTGAGGTATGCGACGTTCCCTATCCGACCTTCGTAATGGTAATGTCTCTTGTATAGGTTCCACAATATCTTGTGATTCCTGATAAGTAGTAGGAGTATCTTCTTGAGTATCTCGAATTTCTTCGAGATGCACATTACTCCCACTAACTCCTTTGGAAAGAAATTCTTTCTCCAAAAAGACACCATTTCGAGCAACAAATACTTTGTTCTCTGCCCTATTATAGAAGAAAAAACCCTTGGTTTGTTTCGAATATCCAACAAAGAAACACTTATCAGATTTAGGTGTGAGCTTATCGGACATCAATCGTTTTACATAAGCCTCACAACCCCAAATCTTTAGAAAAGACATACTAGGACGTTTTCCAGTCCATATCTCAAATGGTGTCTTCTCAACTGCCTTTGTTGGAACCCTATTAAGTGTGAAAGCTGCCGTCTCTAGAGCATATCCCCAAAATGATAATGGAAGATCAACTTGACTCATCATAGAACGAACCATGTCCAACAATGTTCTATTCCTCCTTTCAGACACACCATTCCATTGAGGTGTTCCTGGAGGAGTAAGTTGTGAAACAATTCCAAATTGCTTCAAATGATCACCAAATTCTTGACTCAAATATTCGCCTCCTCGATCTGACCGAAGAGCTTTAATTGTCTTGCCAAGTTGATTTTGTACTTCATTCTGAAATTCCTTGAATTTCTCAAATGCTTCTGATTTATGTCTCATTAAATAGACATAACCAAATCTACTAAAATCATCAGTAAAAGTGATGAAGTACTGAAAACCACCTCTTGCGACTGAACTAAATGGTCCACATACATCGGAATGTATAAGTACCAATAGGTCATTCGCCCTTTCATTTATTCCAGTAAAAGGTGTTTTAGTCATTTTTCCCAACAAACAAGCTTCGCATATTTCAAGTGATTCCAAATCAAATGAATCTAGAAGTCCTTCTTTATGAAGCTTCTTTATGCGTTTCTCACTTATATGTCCTAAACGACAATGCCATAATAGAGTGGAATTCAAATCATTTGATTTGAGTCTTTTGGTTTGTATGTTATAGACATGAATATCAAGTTCTAGAATATAAAGCCCATTATGTAACGAAGCTTTGCCATAATACATATCATTTAAATAAAAGCAACAACCACTGTTCTTAAATTTAAATTCAAATCCAAACAAGAAATAGAGATAATGTTTCTACTTATGGCAGGTACATAATAGCAATTATTTAATTCTAAGATCATCCCAGAAGGTAAAGCCAATGATACAGTGCCTATGGCCAAGGCAGCAACTCGTGCTCCATTGCCGACACGTAGCTGTACCTCTCCTTTATTTAACATTCTACTCTTTGCGAGCACCTGCATATTTGAACAAATATGAGCTCCTGAACCGGTATCTAATACCCATGAATCAGTTTGGTAAGTAGAAATATTAATTTCTATAACAAAAATACCTGAAGTGGAAGTCCCACTTCCCTTCTTGTTATCTTCCTTGAACTTCTTGCAGTCTCTCTTCCAATGACCGATCTCATTGCAATAGAAGCACTGCGACTCGGCGGCACTAGCTATAGACTTTCCTTTGTTCAAGGTCCCACCCTGAACTTTGCCTTTGCCTTTGCCTTTACCTTTGACTTTGGCCTTTCCTTTACCTTTCTTTTTGAAATTCGTTTCCTTCTTAACCAACAGGACATCATTAGGTTTCCTCAGGTTTTGTTCGGCTGTCTTTAGCATTCCATGCAATTCTGTCATTGACTTCTCCAGCCCATTCATGTTAAAATTCATAATGAATTGATGGTAACTTGAGGGCAAGGACTGGAGAATAATGTCAGTAGCCAACTCTTTACTGAGGGGATAGCCCAAACGGTTCAGATTCTCAATGTACCCCATCATCTTGAGTACATGAGGACTAACCGGGCTTCCTTCTGCCAGTTTGCATTGATATAATGACTTTGATGTCTCATATCTCTCAGTGCGAGCTTGAACTTGAAAAAGTTCACGAAGCTACACAATTGTCATAAGCACTCAATTTCTCAAGCTGCTTCTGAAGCTCAGAATTCATTATCGTGAGCATGAGACAAGTAACATCAAGGTCATCATTCACATGCTTATCATAAACTGCTTGTTCTTCGGCAGTAATTTTACCTTCTGCATCAGCCTTTGGTTTTTCAGGAACGGGTTTCTCTAGAACGTATTCATTTTTCTCTTGCTTGAGAATAATGCGTAAGTTTCTATATCAGTCTAAAAAGTTTGGACCAGTGAGTTTTGCACTATCTTTTTCAATAGCAGATCGCAACGTAAAAGTGGATGTATTTGCCATTATCTACAACAAAATAAATATGCAAAAATTTAGAATTAAGTTTTATGTTTTTAGAAAAACCTTTTAACAAAAAGTTTTTACTCCCACTATGTGTTTTAAAAACGATGTCCCATATAAAACCACATAGCGGACCAAGATCCATATTTCACCAAATTCAAGTGAGCTTTGGCATCACTGCTTGAATTTAGTTATTTAGGTAAGCACACTTATGCTAATTACATCTAATATAACTCTTGGTTGTTTGAGGTGACATTCCATGTCCCGGCTCCTCAAACCTATGCCTCAAGGCCCAAAAAAGTTTTGATAGCCTAGTTAAGTGAAACCAAATCTCCATATATAAGTATCCAACACTTATATCCTACCTCATTAAGATAACTAACGATACCTTGCTTTGGCAAGCCCATCAATTAGCGATCGAAACCTTGATAGGTTAGAGATTTTGGAAAGGCATGAAACTTAATTTTTCTTTAAGGGACTTTGTTGTTTATTTTGAAAAACATTCTAAGTAATAAACAATTAAAATAACATGAGCCCATTTCATGAGTGGAATAGTATGATCCATAGCATGATACTCTCCATTGCAAGACTCCACTTGACAATAGCCACCATCCATCCTTCATGTAATCTTTTTTATTCTAACCAAAATAACTACTCTAATGGCAATAAAAAAGATACATAAACGTCCTAATTTTAACGGTTCGCAGACCGCATAAATGAATACACAATAAGTGACATGCAAGTCACTTTTAATTATATAATAAATTAATTCACGGGGCACCATAGGCCGCATTTACATACATCATTCATTCATTCAATACAACATATACACACAAGGCAACGGGATCATACTATTCACATATTCCATAACTGCAAAACAAAGTTAGACATAGAATCCAATTCTAAATATGGGCTCATGCATAAAACAATATATACGAGGGGGTTTCTTACCCCGCTTACAACTTCGGCGGTTCCGCTTGCCGGTAAGCGGGCCGGGGGTTAGAGGGGGGAGGCCCCCCTTACAGGGGTTTCAGGGGGCTTGCCCCCTAAAGAAAATTTTTCTGTAATACAATATATATTACTTAAACAATTTCTCTTCAGATTCATAAATCAATCATATAACAGAACCAGTCTAACTGATTCGGTTTCCATCAAACAGAACTTTCAGATTAATTTTAATTAACCTAAAATTCGAATCAATCCAACTGATTCAATTCTGTCAGAACAATCTAATTGATATGATTATTTAATTATTTCTTAACCCTCACATGAAACCGCCAAATTAATTCGTATAATTTTAATCAATCCAATCGATTAAATTGACACGTTAATCTAATTAACAATCAGAAATCCAGAATTAATTCTACACAAGTGGCTCTGATACCACTGAAGGGAATTCGGGTAGGTTATAGTGCAACAATTCGAATCATTTCAATATTTGTTCACTACCCGAATACCAGAATTCATGTATAAAACTAATTCCAAGATTAAATAGAGTTTACCACTAGACACGTAGTGCAGCGAAAACTTCAAGTCTAGTCTAGCAGTAGCCTTTTTCTCCTTTCCTTTCTCGTGTCAGATTACGCAACAGTCCAGCAGTTACGCCTCTATCAGTATCCACACGAATAGGTTAACAAACTTCTGTAATTCGGTATACTAGTACCGAATTAACAGCCCCGTCTTTTCTCTTTCTTTCTCTCTTACGTTTTCTGATGTGTATATAACCGAATTTCTGGAGCAACACCAAAACCGAACTCTGCATGTATATTTATAATACTATGCACCTGTTCAATCGCACCAATTCATTGCACCCATTCAGAAAACGTGATCTGATCTGATCAGATCAGATCAGATCAGATCAGAATAAGAATTCGGGCCTAGCCCATTAAGACCTGATCCATATTAATTATTAATATGGCCCATAATATTCTGGCCTATTAGTACATTTCTAACATTTATAAATTTTCGAACTAATTTAGCATAAAGTCAAGCGGTAAAAAAAGGTTTATAAGTTAATTTTATGTGTTCATTTTTCATTATTTTTTGATCGCCTGACTTTATATTAGATTAGCACAAAGTGGGTTTCCAATTTTCAAAGTTCAAACAGTTGATTCAAACCGTTCAACATGATGGATACATTAAAATGTGCTCGGAGACCAAATTTTACATTTTTTGGAATTTTTTTACTATTTATTAAGATGGTTTGAAAATCGTTGTTTTGAAGTTTTTTTCAGCACCATTGAAAACAACGATTTTCAAACCATCTTAATAAATAGTAAAAAAATTTCCAAAAATGTAAAATTTGATCTCCCAGCACATTTTAATATAGATTGAACATCTAATGGTTTGGATCGACCTTTTGAACTTTCAAATTCGGAAAACCACTTGGTAGCACCGAAGGGCTAGGAACAAACGTTTTGATATTAGCCACTCTATATCTATATATATAGAGAGAGAGAGAATGGGTAATATCAAAACGTTTGTTCCTGGACTCAGGAACAAACGATTCAGTTCTCCAATTTCCAAAGTTCAAACAACAAATCCAAACCGTTAGATGTTCAATCTATATTAAAATGTGCTTGGAGACCAAATTTTACATTTTTTGAAATTTTTTTACTATTTATTAAGCTGGTTTGAAAACCGCTGTTTTTCAATGCTGCAGAAATTTAATAAAAAAACAGCGATTTTCAAACCAGCTTAATAAATAGTAAAAAAAATTCCAAAAAATGTAAAATTTGGTCTCCAAGCACATTTTAATATATATTGAACATCTAACGGTTTGGATTTGTTATTTGAACTTTGAAAATAGGAGAACCGAATCGTTTGTTCCTGAGTCCAGGCTATACATAGTTCACATCAATTCATACTATGATTTTATACTTTTGTTTTCTAAATTCAAATTGTTGATTCGAATCACTTAATATGATCTCTATGAGTGCGTTTGGATGGAGGGATGAGTTAGCGAGAATAGTGGAGAACAAAATAAAAAATCATTGTTTTTAATTTGGATTATTTATATTTTGTTTTTTTAGAAAAAAATTAGAAACAAATAACAAATCTCTTGTGATCTATAAATTAAAAAAAAAAAAATTAAAAACTTTTTTTTACTATTTTTTACTATTTTTTAGATAGTATAAAATTACTTTTCTTTTTTAGAAGATTCTGAACCATAAAAAAACAATGATTTTCTACCTATTTAAAAAAAAAATTAAATAAAAAATTTGTAAATTTTGGTCTCTAAGTATATTTTAATATGGAGATCATGTTGAACAGTTTGGATTTGAAATCACAAAATATGACAGGAACTAAAACATGGTTTTAATTCCCAAAGCACCGTAGCGCAACTCAGATAATAAAATATTATATATTTTATTATGAGTAAGTAAAATAACTTATATTTTATTATGTTTTAATTCCCGAATTTTTTTTTTTTTGAAAATTCTCAACTTCCGAAGAGAACTAGTCAGAATCTGAATAGTTGTCTTCTTCTTTTTAATTCTACAAATGAAACACTAAACTAAATCTCAGGGTTGATATTTTTTATAACATATCCTAGATATGAATATCAAAAAGACTAAACTAAATTTCATTAAGAAAAATATTTACATAAATAACATTTTAACTAAAAATTAAAAAATATAATAAAAAATCCTAAAGCTGAGTAGCATATTTCAACCTCATAATATATAACCATGACTAAATGACAAACAAACAGAAACACTGTATTAGTTCAAGTTAAAAAAATGAGGAGCATCATTCTTTCTGACGGACATATATGAACTTTTGCACATCATCGATCCGTGTCTTCTTGTTATAATACATCTTTGTCTATTTTTTCTAAGTCATTTCTTTCATTTCTAAAACATTTCTTCTCTGTGCATGTATTTATGTGAGACATCTCTTATAAACAGAAGAGGTTAGGGCGATGGATAAGGCAAGAGAGTTAATATCTTCACCGAGAATGGCAATCTTCGATGAAGAAACTTCAAATGGGCATATCTCGGTGCTCGAGTGTCCGATTTTAACATTCAACCACTTTTCGGAAAGTTCGCAAAGAGATCTACTACTATTATTTTCTATAGGCATAAACACATTTTTCATCCCAAAAAAACAAAGGGAAGCCTAAAAACTTGAGTCAAAGTTTTTTATTAAGTTTTTTTATTTCTAATTTTCGATTTTCTTGTCATCAACCATATTTTTCTTAGACATTGTTCATGTAAATATATGAAGTTTGAGATTTAGGATCTCTTGTTATATTTCATTTTGTTAGTTAAAAAAAAGTGAATCGCTCAAAATCTGAACAGTTGGGTTGGGTATTTAAAAAAAATTGAGGGTAATTGTGCAAATTTTGTTATTTAATAGAGGATATGCATAAAATTTTTGGCAAATTGTCCTATAAAATATATCATTCAGCTGATTAGTTGCTCTGTCAGCCCGTGGAACATATCTTTCTAAATTACTAGTTGCCCTTTTGTTTGCCTATCCTACTGATGATGACATTGATCGCTTATTTGTCTGTTTTCTCTCCAGCGTTTGCATCCTGATGTCATCCATGAAGTTTAAAAATGACGTCATCATATAACGTCAAATGCAAGACAAAATTCCAACGTCTGCTTTTGCTATAATTACTTGTAAAACATGGCCATATTAAAATCTCTAAAGAAAATGAGGTGAATCGATTTCCATATATCTGCTGCACCTAATTTTTTTTTGCCAAATTGACCGTAGGTCACGTACACGGTACACTATCAATTTTTAACAATAAAAAAAGAAGGAAGTGCCAACTGTTGGCCAAAGTTTTCACTCATTTCAACGTTACAAAAAAAAGGTTAGCTGTCGCCACTCTGATAGAGCTAGATTAGAGTAGATTACTGACATCAGTGCATGACGATCTGATGATGATATCAGCATACCATATGTTCAACTCTCGCCTATATAGACACATCAAGCAGAAATTTGAATTGAGACAAGTTTTGTATTGCCATGGCACCGGGAGCACCGAAGGTCCTATTAAGCGACATTTCTCATTCAAACAAAGTTCCCTTTGGTTACATTAGACCAGCAAGTGACTGACCTGATCTATGTAATGTGGTTGACTCATCATTGCAATTAATTTCTGTTATTGACATGAAAGGGCTAGGTGGTTCAAATCACTGGCAAATTATCAGTGAATTGGGCTCAGCTTGCAAGACTGATGGTTTCTTCATGATAAATGACTTCTCTTTGATGATGCACTTTCTTTTTTTCTTATTTGAGTACTTATGATTTCACTTCCTAGTCTCAAATTAAATATTTGGTATTTGTTTTTGCGATATTATATAAGCAAGTTTGTATTATGGGCAGGGGCAAAAGTAGAAAATAGAGATTAGGGAGCTGAAGAATCAAATATAGTGTAATTTCATTTTATAAAAGGGGCTAAAAATATTAATACATAGAAAAATTACAAAATTTAATGGACCAAACTACAAATTTTCAAACTATAGGGGGTGCTCAGCACCCTTTCCCCTCCACTATGTTCCGCCCCTGTCCATGGGTCCGGATCCCCTGAAGTAACCCAATTTTTGGGTTTTCGATCGAGACCGTCCAATTCGAATCCCTCGCGCGAGATCCGAAGTGGAGCGCACACATCCCGAGCAACGAATTCGAATCCCGAGATGATCTCGAGCAACGGATTCGAATTGGATGGTCTCGATCGAAAACCCAAAAATTGGGTTACTTTAGGGGATCCGGACCCATAGTCACGGGCGGAACATAGTGGTGGGGAAAGGGTGCTAAGCACCCCCTATAGTTTGAAAATTTGTAGTTTGGTCCATTAAATTTTGTAATTTTTCTATGTATTAATATCTTTTAGCCCCTTTTATAAAATAAAATAATACTATATTTGATTCTTCAACCCCCTAATCTCTATTTTCTACTTTTGCCCCTATCCATAATACAAACTTGCTTATATACTATCACAAAACCAAATACCAAATATTTAATTTGAGACTAGGAAGTGAAATCATAAGTACTCAAATAAGAAAAAAAGAAAGTGCATCATCAAAGAGAAGTCATTTACCATGAAGAAACCATCAGTCTTGCAAGCTGAGCCCAATTCACTGATAATTTGCCAGTGATTTGAACCACCTAGCCCTTTCATGTCAATAACAGAAATTAATTGCAATGATGAGTCAACCACATTACATAGATCAGGTCAGTCACTTGCTGGTCTAATGTAACTAGAGGGAACTTTGTTTGAATGAAAAACAATGTCGCTTACATATGGAGCGGGATCTACGGGTTACGGATCTATTTGACCAGGATACGAGACAGTGGCGGGGATAATTGATTGAGGAGCTAATGGGAACCAATGCAGTAGTGCAATTACAAAACTCGGCAAGGGCACCGAAACAACACACTTTGATACCGGATATGTTGATCTGGTACCATAGCAAGAGCGGGAGGTACTCGGTTAAGGAAGGCTATGCAAAACTCAAAAGCCAACACCTGACAATACCGTCTTATGAGGATAACAAAGCTCATGCGCTCAAGAAAATATGGACCTGGAAGGGCTTAGTGCTAAAAGTCCGGTTATTTCTTTGGAGGGCTATTCAGAATGGTTTAACAACCGCAAATGAGTTGCATAAGAGAATCACAACCATCCAACCCTCATGCCCACGGTGTGGCCAAGAAAATGAATTTCTAATACATTTGTTATTTTTCTGTACAGTTTCCAGGGCAACTTGGTTTATTTCAGATTTTGCATTAAGGGTGAATGGCCTACCTCTCGATTTTGAGACAGCATTGCTGCAGCTAACAGAAACACTAAATGAGCAACAAATAATCGACTTCACCAATACCCTATGGTGCCTATGGACGGCACGCAATGGTCAAATCTTCACGGCCAAGAACACACCTCCTAGAACAGTATTGGTTCAGGCAACACAAATGCGTTTTGACCCAATGGAATGCATGGCTCAACCTCACATAGCACCTCCTGTCCCTATCCGAATTCCAACAGGAAAATGCGTTATCCTCATGGACGCCTCTTGGGAGGCCTCAATGAACATGGGAATTGGGTTCCAGGTGTTTGATAAAAATGGGGTATTGGTACATTTGGAGTGTCAACATGCGTAGGCATACAATCCAACTCATGCAGAAGCCTGTGCGTTGCGATGTGCTCTCCAATGGGCGCATGAACAGCTGAGGTTACATACTGGTAAGCAATTTTCGCTTTTATCAGATTGTAAAACCTTAGTTGAGGCAACCAACTCTGAAGACCCACAAGCAATACAAGCATGGCAGGTGGTGGAAATAGTGGCCGAGTACTGTGAAATACTGAATGGGATACATGACAGAATTCAAATCAAACATGCGGGCAGGAAATTTTTACAAATTCTGCATGAAATGGCAAATAAGGCAAGAAGAATGAAAGTCTGGTACAGAGGTACAACTCTAGGGCCATTGCAAGAGATTGAAGGAATAGCACAGGATTTGAACTCGGCCCTTTTCAAGCTATCTGACATGGGAGACCAAGCATGACAACTCCACCAAGCGGCTAATCAGGGACAAACCCCACACAGCACAAGCTGCTTCCATATTTATTAAGAGTAATAGTTTTCTAAGAATTTGCTTAGTTGCTAGATAAAATTTAATTTCATGCAATTAGTTGTACTGTTATACTTAGACTCTTATTTTGATTCTTAGGCTAGTAGTAGTTGATTGCATTAATGTAAACCTAAACAATTATTAATGATAGTGCCTACGGGTTTTTTCCTCCAAAAAAAAAGATTGTGCATTATAGATTTATCTAGTGTGCATTGAGTTAAACCAGAAAATGTTAAACATGAAAACTTACAATAATAAAGTGTACATGTTACAATTATTCAGGGTGCATAAAAGAAATGATAAGTGGGCAATCTACTTACAAATATTATTTGTTTAAGTATCCAAAAGAGATAATAACTGAAAATCAAGTTTTCTAACTTATAACTAGTATAAGTTTAGAGCTGTTACCTCAGTAATCAATTTCAAAATGTACTGGTAGGTTTATTAATTGAAAATTAAGTGTATCATTTTTGGGTTGTAGTGTGCATTAACAAATTAACAAGTATGCATTGACTTATAATTGATAGATATTTCCAACTTGTAAGCCGTATTAAGTTCAGAGCTATCAACTTATTGAATATATATACATGTGAGAAAGTGTGTGTTAGGAAACATATATACCAGTATGACTGTTGTTTGTCAGTACTGATCAATTATGCATGCAGGATTTTGCGTGATTTTTTTTTTGTGAGTATTGCTTCAGTGAGCAAAATGCTCCAGGATTTTGATACTATTGATGATTTTGGTAACGAGAAGTGAAATTTGCTTAATAATTGGATTTTCATGATTTTTTTTTTTCAGATTGTTTTTTATGTTGGTATTCTGGTACAGTTGAAGTTATAGTGATGTATTGTATGTATCATACATTAGTAATGAGATATAACTGGCCTCTTTTCATTTAGATTTAGTGTGTTTTGCTTTTTTATAGTGTGTGTAGGTTCTTTGTTTACTAGATATAAAATATCGTGACTGAAGCCCCAACTTAAGTGGCTTAGATTTAGATTTCTTTATAACTGTGTTTTGGTGGTTAATCAAGCGTTAGAGCATTTGTATTTTGCTCAACGCTGTCTACTCTAGTTTTAAGATGCGTGTCTGGATTTGAACAGGCTGATGCTTAGCCTGTAACTGATAACTATGTTTCATCTAATGGAACGGGCATTATATATACCTTTTATAAAAAAAAAAAATATCGCGACTGAAGTATATATCGCGTTCAGAACAACTTCTGGGCTGGGCTTCAGTTCAAAAAAACATGGGCTTCTGTCCGGAAGCCCGAGTGGGTCGGAATGGGATAAAAAAAGTGGATAGTTATCAGGCCTGCAAAGAATATTATTATAGGAACAATGTCCTACTATAATTTCGTGTACTTATTAAAATCTGGTCAAAATTGTCTGAGTTGCATCAAATCGTGTACATACCAAATTCGTTCCGCTGGCCATCAGACTACTACTGCATGATTCCATTTACATGAGCCTTTGAAAACACGATTAAATGAGATTTTCCTAAGTGGAAAATAGACCAGCAATGAATTTTAGAGGTCCCACATGAACTATTTAAACGGGACGATAAATCTTGTTTTAAGTTTTAACCCACGTCGTCTTTTCTTTATTTAATATTTATTTGATTGGCAAGCCCGTGAGTTCGTACCAGACACTTTATTTAATAATGGCAGCTGGCCCGTGAATTCGTTCCACATTTGAATCGACTTTCTCAAGGGAAAAAAAAAAAACACGCTGTTAGACCACGTTTGAACCCAAATTTGGGTACCGACGAGCCGCTCTTCTCGTAGTTGGCATTTATCATGTGTTTGTATGAGTGGTGGTGCGACACGTTTGTTGAGTATGGCCGAAAAACATTAGTCTTACATCCGAGTACGTGTCCTCTGAGATATCTCATATTTTGCTTAACCGACGTGTCGGTGCATATTCCTTACATCCCGGATGAGCGTAGAGTACAAATTGAAAACCTCCTTAATTATATAAGAAATAAAATAGAGTAAGCAACTTAACCAAATTTAATTTACGTAACAACCAAACATAATCTTAAACCCACAGACACTCGATTACACACTGTCCAATTTAGTTTTTTTTTAAAATTAAATGATTCATTTAATTATATATGAAGTCTTTGAACTTAAATTTTTTTTTTGATAAAAGGCAGATATGCCCATTTCATTCACATGAAATCAGAGTTAATTTACAGATAGAAAAATAGTTCAAAGCTCAACTGTTAAAAATATAGAGGATTGATCTCAAATTTTATTATTATCATAGATAGAAAATCAAGGACTAGGATTAGTTCAAGTATCAAAATAGAAATAGAATAGAATAGTTGGTACATTGGTGTCAGAGCTTACCATAAATAGGAATAGTAACGTTAGGATTTCCAACGGCTCTTTAAGAGCTTGTATTATAAATAGCTCTAGGATTGTAACAGAAAAAAAAATATATACAATCAAATAATATTCCGCATACTTTTCTCAAAATTCGATTCCTCCTCGGATCTCACAAAATCAACATGGTATCAGAGCAATAGATCTGAACATTCCGCCCAAATGCTACCCAAACTAGCAAAGCTAGTCGGTACCAGCAAAAAACCAGAAAAAAACAAATAACAACAAGAACAAGGAGGTCATCACAGGAGAAAAGGCAGCACCGAGAGCCAATAACCCGATAACCCAAACCAGAAAAACAACAATCTAGAGCTTGTTACCAACTTCTCTCGACTAAATGGCAAGAAACAAACCCAGAAACTGATACAAAACGAATACCAGTAACAACTCAGTTTAGATCTAAACTGAAACAAAAAAAATCAGATCCAAAACCCCTAAGTGCCAGAATAGGTCATAAAGGGCTGTACTTTGCACCAGCCACCCAAAATCAACACAACAACAAAAAGGCCGATCAGGCCACCAAGTACTACGCATCGCGTTAGTCACCCAAAAAACAAAATCCCCATATATCAATTCTCAAAAATCTGTTCTTATCAGATTTACCAGCAAAATCAAAACCCACACAGCAACAACAAAAATCTGTGCCAAAAAACCCGTACCAGTGTATATCAAATTCATACCAGAAAACAAAAAAAAACAAAAAAAAAAACCCCCAAAATCTGTTCCCATCAGATTCGTACCATAAAACAAACCAACAAAAGGGGCTCAAAAGACCTGAAACCTTCACTAAGGTTCAACATTTAATCTTCTCTCTACCACCACCGACTCTCCGTCCTTCAACATCTGGCCTCCGACAAACCTTACTCGATCGTGACGCTATTGCGCACTGCCTGGTCAAAATCCTAACCATCGGCACTGTTCTCTCCAAGAGGTTTGGGTTGGTTTCGAAGGAGGAGGCTGAGGAATCAGCCTGGTTGATCGAGCTGGAGGTGTTCAGCGCTGCTCAGGCTGAGCATGAAGCCAAAATTTGGGTCTGCCCACTGCTCCAATGCGGTGGAGAAAATAAAAAAAAAGGGGTCGAGAAGAATACGGCTGCGCCAACAGTAAGCTCCGTGGTCAGTTGTGGGAAGCGATAAGAGAAATGAAGGGAGAAAGGGGGAGAAAGAAACAGACGGAAAAAAGAGGCGGAGAGGTAGAGAAAAGAAAAGAGGGGGAGCAGCGTGCTTCTCTGGAAAAAGAAAGAGAAAATGGATTTAATAACCCACACATAACCTCTCCATTCAGTCAAAAAATGGAGGCATCCAGTGAATCGTGCACTGGGGGATTCCACGCGGACCACGCGAACTCACATACGATTGGGGCTGACTCGCGTGCTCGCACTGAGGGGTTTCACACTACCTCGCATGCGTTCCGCACCAACTCGCGTGCATTAGAGGAATTCTAAGCTGGTCAAACGGGTCAAATTACTCAGATCTTATGTGGCAAGTGCTCCAACAATTAATTGTGCTGCTACTTCAGAAAATGACTCAAAAAAACAAGCGGTATCACTTTAAATTCAATTAAAATTTCTTTATATATTAAATTTACAATTGATAGCAGTGTTAACGGCTCATATTCTTAGGAATAAAATTTTATCCGATAAATCAAATTACCAGTGTTTTAGTAGCCAATGAATTGAAGCACCAATTAATGGTTAGAAAATTACAAAACATTTTCTAGAAATATTTAAAAAAGGTATCTATTGAACTCTTTACAGCAAATTTTCTTTCAATTAAGAAATTAGCACAATTTGATGGTATGGGAGTATGTAAACTTTTTTCAAAAAATATAAAAGATGTTTTTGCATATAAATAGTTTCTTTATTAATTTAATTTCAATTAACAAGAAGTAAATTGCAACACAAACTTTATTTTCCAATAAATATAATATTTCAACCGGAAAAATAATTAATGATTTAGAAATAGATTTATGTTTTTGGAAACGTTATAAAAAAAAAATCATAATTAATTATAATCTTTTTACAACAAAAATATATATGAGAGAATATGGCCCGGTTTTTTTGACATATTTTCGATAAAATATTTATATCTTCTAATTTTCCTATAACAACTATATTAATTGTAATAATTTGTAAAAAATGTTAATTTACTAGAAGCCCAAATTTAATGCATGAATTAAATATTTAGATTCAATGATGGTACCGAATTTGAAAATAATTATTGTACAAATTATCTTAAAATCAAAGGTATTTTTTCATACAAAAGGGCTTGGTTCATAAAGAAAGTTCCAATATTCATATTTTTACATGGTGTCACCATACACAAAAGCCGGTATCCAATTCATACCGAAAAAACCAAGAGCCGAAAGACCACCATAACCGAGAGCCGAAAGGTTTCGGTCACCATAACAAGAGCTACTAGAGCCGTAGAGCTACTAGAGCCACACAAAAAAAAGAGCTACTAGAGCCGTAGAGCTACTAGAGCCACAAAAAAAAAAAAGAGCTACTATAGCCGTAGAGCTACTAGAGCCACCAAAACAAGAGCTACTAGAACAATAGAGTTACTAGAGCCACCATAACCAAGAGCTACTAGAGCCAAGAGCTACTAGAGCCACCATAACCAAGAGCCGGAGTTCGGCTACCATAACAAAAACCAATAGCCTTTCTACCCGAAAGGTCACCATAACACAAAAAACCAAAAAATTAAAAAAAGGGGGGGAGAACCTGTACCAAATTTTGTTGGTACTACCTCAAATAATTGTACAAGAGCATGTACAATTAGAATACCAATACCAATACCAAATGACCAAATAGAAATACAAATATGAAGGTCATGAAAAATACAAAATTGATAAGTTGGTAATTGTACAATTACCTAAAAAAAAAATATAAAAGACCCATTAAAAAGGGGAAGGAAAAAAAGAAACCTGATCCAGACCCGTCAGACCCGTTAGTAGAAACGAATTCATTGAAGTTGGGCATGGATCCGGCCTGCCTTTTATTCACTTCAATAATTCGTGGGTTGGTAAAGTTTTTCTCATGTGCATGCGACTCAGAGATATTCGCATACGACCCAGGGAATTCACACACCTCACAATTCTCACCTGTACACGGTTTACCTTCATGCGCATGCGACTCAGAAAAGAAACAAAAAAAAAACAAAAATTGGTGAAAATCTCTCCATTTGAGGAGAAAATGGAAGACTCCATTTTAGGGGGAGTGTATGAAGAAAAATCTGTAGCGGGTCAGAGCAACCCAGCCCAACAAAATCAAGATCAAATGAGCAATCTCTTCAACAACCGATTGTGGTGTCGACTCAACAAGATAGCTCAAAAAAAAAAATGTGATACAAATATCTGGTTACTGCGATTGTTTGAATTTTTAATTGTAGGAATGAAGAAATGGGAAGAACATCAAGAATGATGCAACCGTCTTCAAGACTTAGAGACGATGCAATCCCGCTGGGCATGAACAAAAGATCAAGCCAATATCTTCATTAAAGGATTGGATCCGAAACAATTCGACAAAATCACAAGCAAGCTAGGATTGTACGATATATACATTCCTAGCTTGAGGGGGAGTGTTAAAAATATAGAAAATTGATCTCAAATTTTATTATCATCATAGATAGAAAATCAAGGGCTAGGATTAGTTCAAGTATCAAAATAGAAATAGAATAGAATAGTTGGTACATTGGTGTCAGAGCTTACCATAAATAGGAATAGTAACGTTAGGATTTCCAACGGCTCTTTAAGAGCTTGTATTATAAATAGCTCTAGGATTGTAACAGAAAAAAAAAAATATACAATCAAATAATATTCCGCATACTTTTCTCAAAATTCGATTCCTCCTCGGATCTCACAAAATCAACATCAACCAAAAAACCCAAGTATAGTTAGCACTGAGCAAGACGCAAAAGCTGTGTCTTTGAACTTAATTATATCGGAAGGCCAAGGATGGCAGGGACTGAACGCCTCCGTGCCCGTGCAACACTTCAAGAGAGAATAATAACAGTGGAAATATTATACTGCCTAATCATCCTATTATCTACTAATTAAAGCAAAAGACATATTCATTGTAAAGATGCTCCTACTACAATAGTAATTCCAGTGGTAGGCAGCTAATCTGCGTTGTTTATCCTTTCTGTCTTACTTTATAAAAAGAGGCCCCTATGTATTAAATAGAATAAATCTATGTATCAAAAAAAAAAATTCATTTTTCTTAAAAAACATCGATGTATGAATTTTATTAAGTCAAATTTTGAATTTACCAATAGTCAGGACATACGACCAACTCTTGACTCGTGATAATAGACGGAAAATTCATATGGCATGAACGGACCGTTATATATCTATAAATCAGAGATACCTGTTTGAAATTGAAAAAGTCTTAATTTTCTAGCAACAATTAATTGTCCGTAGTTTTGAAGAATTTTCTCATTATTTCTTCCACCCTCTCACTTTTTCTTTCCCTCCTAATCAGTCAACCGTTATCTTTAAATTAAAGAAGCCCATATCTTATGAGATAACAAAATATTCGAGTTTAGATTCCGTTCATCTAATTAAAATTCGAATCAATTCGGCTCAAAGTAAAATGTCCCTTTAATATTCATATCAAAATATATTGAATAGTCTATAAATATTCTATAAATAACTTTTCTTTTTTCTCCTGAGGAGGATTTAAATGCTTCTATTTTTTAATCTTCCAGTAATAATCTTTTTAAAACTTATATGTCAAAATAAAATCGTTAGATATGATATATATTATTTTTTCTACACACAAAAAAAAAATTTCATTACTTTGTGGTTTTATTTTTATATGAATCAATAAGTGAAAAATCAACGCTCAGAATTTATCCATATTATTGTATTTTTGTAAACTCTTGATACCAATCTAAACAAAATCGAAATGTTGCAATCGCTTATATGTGCATAGAGAAAATGATATAGATCAAATCTAACGGTTTTATTTTTATATTTGAGTTTTAAATTTTAAGTTATTAATATTTACAAAATAGAGACACAAAAAAATGAAAACATTTGAACCCTCCTCATATAAATATTCGAAATTTAAATCAGGAAATTATCCGAATCCGCTCTGGATAAATTCAGATACGTATTCAGCCCTAGTCCGGTGCAGCTTCTGAGGAAAAAAGTCGTAGCGTCTTAAAAGAAAAATGTAATGCATATTAAGTGTTATTTTGTGGACAATTATGTGTTTCCTTTTGTGTGTCTATAATTTCTTAAGACAATTATGTGTTTTAGTATTATTACACAATCGTCACAACATTAGTTTTTTAAAAATAAATTTCAAAAGTCTGAATTTTAATATTGATCATCAGAAGTTTGTTTGATTATGAAAAAAAAAAAATTCTATGTAGATATTCAATTCTAAATAAAGTATCAAACTATATAATATTTTTAAAGGAACAGAAAATGTTCCTACAATATTTTATTTTAATAATTCTAACAATTATTTAATATTAATTCTATAGATTTTGAGCTTCAAAAAATGTAATTCTACCATTTTTAATCTATAAATTTTTATTTGTAGTACATTGTTTAATCTATGCGTGAGAACATTTACTATTTAAAATATACTTATTTTTATAATAGCATTTTTATCTCATAAATATATAAGTATTTGCAAAAAATCAACGGTTTGGTTAACCCATCGGTTTGACCAGTGAACCATTGATTCGGAGCTTTAATGAGTCAACTTGCGGTTTCGTTATGATAACATTCATCCTCACAATAACAAAAATGTAACAAGTTTTTCAAGTTTTACCCTTGAACTTTCTTTAAGTTCGATATTTATGGAATTCTTGCAATTTGCCCCTGAAATTTTGATATTATTATTTTCTGAACTTTCTTGAAGACTATAAATACTGAAAATTTCATATTTTTCATGAACTTCTAACTTTATTATTTTATTCACGAAGAATCAATCAATTATTTTTGCTGGAGTTTCTAGTCTCCCAATATTTTTGAAATGAAGAATTATATATTTATTTACTTTTAGAGTTTATTTAATTTGTAGATTTTTAATTTTGAAAACTCGAACTATTAAATTCATACTTTTAAATGATTTGCATTATTGCTAGAAAATATTAAAACTTGTATATATATAAATTGTATCGAATTTTAAATTTTTTTAAAATATTGTATATCATATTTGTTTTGTATCCATATCCGTACAGAAAAATGACAACTTTTTGATGATCTCGACAAATTAATAATTATTATGGAGACAGGACAGGGCACATGCGACCAACAATCAACAATGTAATTGCATGCAATAATAATACGTATTGGACTAGGGATGGTACATGGGTACCTATCATTTCGGATACACAGTTGAAATGGTTGGGTACAGAGTCCTAATTCAATCGCTAACTACTCCTTTCACAATTGACACATAAATTTTGTCCGGTAATCAAGTTGTTAGTGGTGTCCTCAGAAAAATAAGTGGTTGGAGACGATGAATATACATATATATAGTAGAACCAGGGTGTTCTTAAGTAGGGGCGGATTCAGAATTTTCGTCAGGAGGAGCAAAAAAATATTGAATCGGGTTTAAATACATAATCGGATTTAAATTCATTAACCAATTGAGTACTCGATAAAAACAATGCTTTAACTTATACTTTCGAATGCTTTGACTTGTAATTTCTGATGATTTGACTTATAATTTTAATTACTAATCAAAATTCAACAAATTTATTTCAATTTTAACACTAAATTTAACCCGAATTACAAATCAAATGTCCAGAGGGGGGCAAAAAAAATTCCAGGAGGAGCAAAGTCGGTCAGAACCGATAAATCTCCATTAAAACTCAAAATCTAAGGGGGGCAGCTGCCCCCCTTGGATACACCTGGGTTCGCCCCTATTCTTAAGCTCACCAAGTTCCTTTGTGAGCATAATTCAAAAACCTATTGAATTAGCTTCAAACGATGCATCCAAACCGTTGAAACCGATCTACTTCACAAGTGATGCGTTTACATGTCAAATTTATAAATTTTCGAACTAATTTAGCATAAAGTCAAGCGGTAAAAAAAGGTTTATAAGTTAATTTTATGTGTTCATTTTTCATTATTTTTTTGACCGCCTGACTTTATATTAGATTAGCACAAAGTGGGTTTCCGATTTTCAAAGTTCAAACAGTTGATTCAAACCGTTCAACATGATGGATACATTAAAATGTGCTTGAAGACCAAATTTTACATTTTTTGGAATTTTTTTACTATTTATTAAGATGGTTTGAAAATCGTTGTTTTCAATGGTGCTGAAAAAAACTTCAAAACAACGATTTTCAAACCATCTTAATAAATAGTAAAAAATTTTCCAAAAATGTAAAATTTGATCTCCAAGCACATTTTAATATAGATTGAACATCTAATGGTTTGGATCGACTTTTTGAATTTTCAAATTTAGAAAACCACTTAGTAGCACCGAAGGGCTAGGAACAAACGTTTTGGTATTAGCCACTCTATATCTATATCTATATATAGAGTAGAACTAGGGTGTTCCTAAACTCACCAAGCCTCTCGTGAACTCAACTCTAAAACCTATCGAATTGACTTCAAACGATATTTTCAAACTGTTAGATGTTCAATCTATATTAAAATGTGCTTGGAGAACAAATTTTACATTTTTTGGAATTTTTTTACTATTTATTAAGCCAGTTTGAAAACCGCTATTTTCCAATGGAAATGTCGTTTGAAGTCAATTCGATAGGTTTTAGAGTTGAGTTCACGAGAGGCTTGGTGAGCTTAGGAACACCCTAGTTCTACTCTATATATATATATATATATATATATATAGAGGAGGGATCCAATTACACCTTTTTTGGTGACACACTTTGACACCTACCATTTTTAAAGTTCAAATAGTCAATTTAAACCGTTCAACATGATGGATATATTAAAATGTGCTTGGAGATCAAATTTTACATTTTTTTGAATTTTTTTGCTATTTATTAAGATGGTTACAAAAATCGTTGTTTTCAGACCATTGAAAAACAGCGATTTTGTAACCATCTTAATAAATAGTAAAAAAATTCAAAAAAATGTAAAATTTGATCTCCAAGCACATTTTAATATGGTGATCATGTTGAACGGTTACTGTTTGGATTTTGAAATCGCAAAATTAACCTATATAAAAAACGGTGTCATGATGTGTCACAAAAAAATGTGTAATTGGATCCCTCCTCATATATATATATATATATAGAGAATGGCTAAGCTCAAAACGTTTGTTCCTGGGCTCAGGAACAAACGAGTCGGTTCTCCAATTTCCGAAGTTCAAACAACAAATCCAAACCGTTAGATGTTCAATCTATATTAAAATGTGCTTGGAGACCAAATTTTACATTTTTTGGAATTTTTTTACTATTTATTAAGCTGGTTTGAAAATCGCTGTTTTCTAATGGCGCAGAATTTTAATAAAAACAGCGATTTTCAAACCAGCTTAATAAATAGTAAAAAAATTCCAAAAAATGTAAAATTTGGTCTCCAAGCACATTTTAATATAGATTGAACATCTAACGGTTTGGATTTGTTGTTTGAACTTCGGAAATAGGAGAACCGACCCGTTTGTTCCTGAGCCCAGGAACAAACGTTTTGAGCTTAGCCATTCTCTATATATATATATATATATATATATAGAGAGAGAATGGCTAAGCTCAAAACGTTTGTTCCTGGGCTCAGGAACAAACGGGTCGGTTCTCCTATTTCCGAAGTTCAAACAACAAATCCAAACCGTTAGATGTTCAATCTATATTAAAATGTGCTTGGAGACCAAATTTTACATTTTTTGGAATTTTTTTACTATTTATTAAGCTGGTTTGAAAATCGCTGTTTTCTAATGGCACAGAATTTTAATAAAAACAGCGATTTTCAAACCAGCTTAATAAATAGTAAAAAAATTTCAAAAAATGTAAAATTTGGTCTCCAAGCACATTTTAATATAGATTGAACATCTAACGGTTTGGATTTGTTGTTTGAACTTCGGAAATTGGAGAACCGACCCGTTTGTTCCTGAGCCCAGGAACAAACGTTTTGAGCTTAGCCATTCTCTCTCTATATATATATATATATATATATATATAGGAGTAGAACTAAGGTGCTCCTAAGCTCACCAAGCCCTTTGTGAGCTCAACTCAAAAACCTATCGGATTGACTTCAAACGACATTTTCAAACCGTTAGATGTTCAATCTATATTAAAATGTGCTTGGAGACCAAATTTTACATTTTTTGAAATTTTTTTACTATTATTAAGATGGTTTGAAAACAGCTGTTTTCCAATGATGCATAATTTTAATAAAAACAGCGGTTTTCAAACCATCTTAATAAATAGTAAAAAAAATTCCAAAAAATATAAAATTTGGTCTCCAAGCACGTTTTAATATAGATTGAACATCTAACGGTTTGAAAATGTCGTTTGAAGTCAATCCGATAGGTTTTTGAGTTAAGCTCACAAGGGCTTGGTGAGCTTAAGAGCACCTTAGTTTCATATATATATATATGAGAAGGGATCCGATTACACCTTTTTTGGTGACACACTTTGACACCTACCATTTTCAAAGTCCAAATAGTCGATTCAAACCGTTCAACATGATGGATATATTAAAATGTGCTTGGAGATCAAATTTTACATTTTTTTGAATTTTTTTGCTATTTATTAAGAGGGTTACAAAAATCGTTGTTTTCAGACCATTGAAAAACAGAGATTTTGTAACTATCTTAATAAATAGTAAAAAAATTCAAAAAAAATGTAAAATTTGATCTCCAAGTACATTTTAATATGGTGATCATGTTGAACGGTTCGGATCGACTGTTTGGATTTTGAAATCACAAAATTGACCTATATAAAAAACGGTGTCATGATGTGTCACCAAAAAAGGTGTAATTGGATCCCTCCTCTATATATATATATATGTTGGGAAGTAAAATGTTATGGGATAGGAGTGAGGCTATACATAGTTCACATCAATTCATACTATGATTTTATACTTTTGTTTTCTAAATTCAAATTGTTGATTCGAATCACTTAATATGATCTCTATGAGTGCGTTTGGATGGAGGGATGTGTTAGCGAGAATTGTGGAGAACAAAATAAAAAAATCATCGTTTTTAGTTTGGATTATTTCTATTTTGTTTTTTTAGAAAAAATTTAGAAACAAATAACAAATCTCTTGTGATCTAAACTAAAAACAAAAAAAATTTAAAAACTTATTTTTACTATTTTTTAGATAGTATAAAATTACTTTTCTTTTTTAGAAGATTCTGAACCATAAAAAAACAATGATTTTCTACCTTTTAAAAAAATTTAAAATAAAAAATTTGTAAATTTTGGTCTCTAAGTATATTTTAATATGGAGATCATGTTGAACAGTTTGGATTTGAAATCACAAAATATTACAGGAACTAAAACATGGTTTTAATTCCCAAAGCACCGTAGCGCAACTCAGATAATAAAATATTATATATTTTATTATGAGTAAGTAAAATAACTTATATTTTATTATATATTTTATTATGTTTTAATTCCCGAATTTTTTTTTTTTTTGAAAATTCTCAACTTCCGAAGAGAACTAGTCAGAATCTGAATAGTTGTCTTTTTTTTTTTTTTTAATTCTACAAATTAAACACTAAAATAAATCTCAGGGTTGATATTTTTTATAACATATCCTAGATATGAATATCAAAAAGACTAAACTAAATTTCATTAAGAAAAATATATACATAAATAACATTTTAACTTAAAATTAAAAAATATAATAAAAATCCTAAAGCTGAGCAGCATATTTCAACCTCATAATATATAACCCTGACTAAATGACAAACAAACAGAAACAATGTATTAGTTCAAGTTAAAAAAATGAGGAGCATCATTCTTTTTGACAGACATATATGAACTTTTGCACATCACGATCCGTGTCTTCCTGTTATAATACATCTTTGTCTATTTTTTCTAAGTCATTTCTTTCATTTCTAAAACATTTCTTCTCTGCACATGTATTTATGTGAGACATCTCTTCTAAACAGAAGAGGTTAGGGCGATGGATAAGGCAAGAGAGGTAATATCTTCACCGAGAAGGCGATCTTCGATGAAGAAACTTCAAATGGGCATATCTCGGTGCTCGAGTGTCCGATTTTAGCGTTCAACTACTTTTCGGAAAGTTCGCAAAGAGATCTACAACTATTATTTTCTATAGGCATAAACACATTTTTCATCCCCAAAAAACAAAAGGAAGCCTAAAAACTTGAGTCAAAGTTTTTTATTAAGTTTTTTTATTTCTAATTTTTTATTTTCTTGTCATTTATCATATTTTTCTTAGACACTGTTCATATAAATGTATGAAGTTTGAGATTTAGGATCTCTTGTTATATTTCATTTTGTTAGTTAAAAAAAAGTGAACCGCTCAAAATCTGAACAGTTGGGTTGGGTATTTAAAAAAAATTGAGGGTAATTGTGCAAAAAATTTATTTAATGGAGGATATGCATAAAAATTTCGGCAAATTGGAAATTTTTTAAATAACCATAATTAAAAAAAAATTAGCAAACCAACATGACTACTTTGGTTTTTATAAAAATCATAAGAACCGAGATCCCAATTCGGTCCAGGGTATTTTTTGTGGGATCGAGATCCCAATTCGGTCCAGGGTATTTTCTGTGGGGGACCGAATTGGAATTTCGGTGCTATGGAAGTATTGCACATATTTTAATAATTAAATATGAACTTATTCAATAATTAAAATATGTGCCTTTTGGTAGTACTGTGCTATGGAAGTACCGAGGTAAGAGACGTTGGAGGAATACAATTCGTACAGAAATCTTCAGAGTTTAGGTGTTTTCTCATCTCCAGTTATTCAACAAAAAATTCAACCAACCCAACAAATTAAAATCTTGAAATGTTTATTTTATATTGGGTCTAAAATTTGTAATTATATAGTATACAAATATAATTTGAAATAATTATTTTTTTATATTATAATTAATATAACAAAATATTTATATTTCACTATTTACATAAAATAAATATAATATAACCAAGACAATTCAGAGTTGCTGCTCTTTAAGCACGACTACAGAAGTGACTGACGTTAACTCCGCAATATTCAAGATGAAAATTAACCGAATTGGAGATAAAATGAAAAATGGAAAATCAATCAAATTGGTTTTAAATTCTGTTGGAGCAAGAAAAGGGATCTTTATTTTGTTTCATTCTATTCAGGAATACTCAATGGAGAAATATGTATGGTTAATAAGTCTTTTTTCATTGATTTATAAAAATTAATTTTTGAACCGATAATAAGAATTCAAAGTATTAATACAAAGGTAATCATGACTAATTAATTTTGAAAACGTAATATTTAATGTAGGCAAAACTTAATATTTTTTCCTATATCCCCTTTTACTTATTTAACTTTCTATTTAATTATTTAACAAACGAATGGACAAATATAACCTTTCATTTCAAATCCTTCTCTCTCCTTTTATTTATTTAACAGATTTCCTTTATTAAAATCAGTTAGCTATAGTCAATGGACAAACCATGCGGTATTAATTTTTTGTTGAATGACTGGAGATGAGAAAACACTTAAACTCTACAGATTTCAGTACGAATTGTATCCCTCCAACGTCTCTTACCTCAGTACTTCCATAGCATAGTTCAATCTTATAATTTCCGAATATATTAAGTATTGCATATTGAGGGGAGACCGAATAGGCATTTCGGTGACAGGTAGAAAAAAAATGGGGATTGAAATGACAATTCGGTTCTTAGTCCATTTCGATTTTCTGTGGCAGCTCTGCGGAAAATCTGTGAAATGAGGGGGGACTGGAATGCCAATTTGGTCCCAGGAGGAAAAAAAAATGGAAACCTAATTGATATCTCGGTTCTTATGATTTTTGTAAAAATCAAAATAATCATGTTGGTTTGCTAATTTTTTTTTTTAATTATGGTTTTTTAAAAAAATTCGGCAAATTGTCCTATAAAATATATCCTTCAGCTGATTAGTTGCCCTGTCAGCCCGTGAAACATATCTTTTTAAATTACTAGTTGTCCTTTTTGTTTGCCTATCCTACTGATCATGACATTGATCGCTTATTTGTCTGTTTTCTCTCCTGCGTTTGCATCCTGATGTCATCCATGAAGTAAAAATAATTTTTAAAATTACGTCATCATATAACGTCAAATGCAAGACAAAATTCCAACGTCTGCTTTTGCTATAATTACTTGTAAAACATGGCCATATTAAAATCTCTAAAGAAAATGAGGTGAATCGACTTCCATATATCTGCTGCACCTATTTTTTTTTTTTTTTTTTGCCAAATTGACCGTAGGTCACGTACACGGTACACTATCAATTTTTAACAATGAAAAAAGAAGGAAGTGCCAACTATTGGCCAAAAGTTTCACTCATTCCAACGTTAAAAAAAAAAGGTTAGCTGTCGCCACTCGATAGAGGCATAGAGCTAGATTAGAGTAGATTACTGACTGACATCATTGCTGATGACGATCTGACGATGAGATCAGCGTACCAATGTTCAACTCTCGCCTATATAGACACATCAAGCAGAAATTTGAATTAAGTGCAAAGCAATTTTGAATTTTTGAATCTCAACCCATTAGTCAAACCATTTTTGATACTGAGACAAGTTTTGTATTGCCATGGCACCGGGAGCACCGAAGGTCCTATTAAGCGACATTGTTTCTCATTCAAACAAAGTTCCCTCTGGCTACATTAGACCAGCAAGTGACCGACCTGATCTATGTAATGTCGTCGACTCATCATTGCAATCAATTCCTGTTATTGACATGAAAGGGCTAGGTGGTTCAAATCACCGGCAAATTATCAGGGAATTGGGCTCAGCTTGCAAGACTGATGGTTTCTTCATGGTAAATGGCTTCTCTTTGATGATGCACTTTTTTTTTTTTCTTATTTGAGTACTTGTGATTTCACTTCCTAGTCTCAAATTAAATATTTGGTATTTGGTTTTGCGACAAGTTTGTACTATGGGCAGGGGCGAAACTAGAAAATAGAGATTAGGGAGCTGAAGAATCAAATATAGTATAATTTCATTTTATAAATGAGGCTAAAATATATTAATACATAGAAAAATTACAAAATTTAATGGACTAAATTACAAATTTTCAAACTATAGGGGGTGCTTAGTACTATTTCCCCACCACTATGTTCCGCTCCTGACTATGGAATCAAACTGGAATAGAGTACTTGAAGCTATAGGATCAAACATAAATAGAGATTAATTATATAAAAAATTTATAATGTGTATGGGAGATCAATTTTATAATACTCATAACATTTTACTCTAAACTATATAAAAAATCGTATATAATTACAAAAAATTTAAAATGAACAGAGTCAATTGACTTTCATTTACTTAACATGGATCCGCCTCTTATTACTTCATTTCTTGGTTTAATTAACTGAACATTTTATTTAATTCCTCTATTTTTTTTTCTTAAAGATAATAAACCATGGTATTCCGAAAGAAGTAGTTGAAGGAATGTTAAGAGTTGGTAGAATTTTCTTTCATTTGCCGGAGTCCGAGAGGATGAAAATGTACTCTGACGATCCGACAAAAGCAAATAGGCTATCGACGAGTTTCAATGTGCGTACTGAGAAAGTCAGCAACTGGAGAGATTTTCTAAGGCTCCATTGCTACCCTCTTGAAAAATTCATCCATGAATGGCCCTGTAATCCCTCTGATTTCAGGTATACATAATTTAAATAAATAACCTTTATTATATGTTGGAAACAACACAGTCAATAATTTACATTTTGCTGGTACACAGGCAAGTTGTAGGGGAATATTCAAAGCATGCAAGAGAACTTGCACTGAGGCTACTGGAAGCGATCTCCGAGAGCCTCGGGTTGGATAAACAACACATGGTAAAGGCAATGGGAAAACAAGCGCAACACATGGCGATTAACTACTACCCACCATGCCCGCAGCCAGAACTCACTTACGGGCTTCCCGGCCACAAGGATCCGAACGCCATCACGATATTACTCCAAGATTGTGTTTCAGGATTGCAAGTAATGCGTGACGGGAAATGGGTTGCTGTCGCCCCAGTAGAGAATGCTTTGATCATTAACATAGGTGACCAAATGCAGGTACCAACAAACTCTTAATTGATCATCCAGTGCGCGCGTAAGTTTTATGAAAGCATGTTGACAGGCCTAATTATTTTTGAATTACTTTTCAGGCACTTAGCAATGACAGGTACAAGAGTGTGCTTCACCGGGTGATAGTTAACAACAAAAGCGAGAGGATATCGGTTCCAACTTTCTACAGCCCTTCGCCTGATGCTGTTATAGAACCAGCGAAGGGGCTTTTGGATGGAGATCATCCTCCCGTTTATCGGAGCTTCACGTACCAGGAGTACTTTGACGCCTTTTGGAACCAAGGTCTCAAATCAGCAAGCTGCCTTGACTTGTTTAAAAATGAATCAAATCAAAGTTCATGAAATCGAATTTCATTGCAAGTTAGAAGCTTATTATGCTATTCTCTATATAATTAAAATGCTGTAATTGGACTATTTTATCCTTTAACAGCTCAATAAGTCAGTTTTGAGAGGTAAAAAATTATAAAAGAAAATTATTAAGGAAACATATAGCAAGAGTCTTCAAACTATGATTGAAATGCAATTCAAGCAGGATTGAAAATCTGAGAATATGCCTAACCCTTTTCAAGAAAATAAGTTGGAACTGGAAAATTAATGCTAATTGGTCATTCTCTCCTTTTTTTTCCTGACTAGCTCTGTTGTAAATCTAAGTATACAATGATGGATTTAAATAATTTTTGTAACTTTCAAGAACTGATTGCAAATCATATTTACTGATAAATTAGAGATATAAGGGTAAAAGTGTAAAGAGAGTAAAAAGAAGAAATAATTTTATTCAATTTCAGTTACATGCTTTCTCTACTTATTTATAGTTGTTACAACATATCTAACTAATCAATATATATTTCCTAAAGTTAATTCAAAGACGAAATCAGAAAATGCTAAGAATCTGTTATGCTTATCTCTAGCCGATGTTTTCAAACTCCAAATCCAATAGACCGCAAAGTCTCTAAACTAGACCAATGCCTCCAAATTCGAAATCCTGAATATGTAATAAATAAAATAAGTAAATTGAATGCATATACTTGTGAGAATAAAGTATCATGTCTCTCATATTGCATATGCATCATGACACATAGATGTGCACATTAGTGAAAACCAACAAATTAAACATGACCGCAATTAATACATGAACCTCCTTTTAGTCTCATTATTCAGTTCACTTGACCATAAACACAAATCTTGGAATGAACAAGGTGTTCAATCAGACTCAAAAGGTCTATTGATGTAATTAACGGCAGGGGTTTGCGCTCGCCGGGATGTTAAACATCATCACTATCAATAAACTCTCTCGATGACCAATCATTAACAGTAGGCCACACTAGAAAATAAAAGTCAACTAGTACAAAATGAAAGACACCTAGAAGAAGTTGAAAGACAACTAGTAGGACATGAAAGACAACTAGTACAAGATGATAGACAACTAAAAGAATATGAAAAATAACTACTAGAAGATGAAATAAAACAAGTACAAGAAAAAAACAACTAGAAGAAAATGAATACAAACAGAAGTCGATGAAAGACAACCAGTAAAAGATGAAAGACGACCAGAAGAAGATGAAAAACAACTAGATGAAGATGAATGACAACCAGTAGTACAAGATGAAAGACAACTAGAAGAAAATGCAATACAACTAGAAGAAGATGAAAAACAACATGTTGAACATGAAAGACAACAAGTAGAAGAAGAAAGATAACAGACAACCAGTTGAACATGAAAGACAACCAGTACAAGATGAAAGACAAATAGAAGAAAATGAAAAATAACTAGAAGATGACGAAATAGTAGATGAAAGATAACTAGTATGAATATGAAAGACAACTAGAAGAACGTGAATAACAACTACTACTAGATGTAAGACTATCTGTACAACGCAAAAGACAACTAGCACTAGTGGAAAATATGGAATCAGGATCGGTTATATATGCATATTAGTATCGGAATACAACCGATCCTGATGAAGGCGATACTGATACTTACAATAATCTGGATCGGTTAAAAACCGATCCTGATAGTTACTATCAGGGTCGGTTGTTTCAAACAACTGATCCTGATGTTATACTATCAGGATCGATTGTTTGAAACAACCGATCCTGATAGTAACTATCAGGATCAGTTTGTTTGAAACAACCGACCCTGATAGTTACTATCAGGATCGGTTTTTTGAAAAAAAACCGATTCTGATACCTTTTTTTTTTTTTTAATGTTGGTTCTGAAAAAAAAAAAAATCAGGATCGGTTGTTTTGAAATAACCGATCCTGATACCTTTTTTTTTTTAATGTTGGTTCTGAAAAAAAGAAAAAAGAATCAGGATCAGTTTTTTTGAAACAACCGATCCTGATGTTATACTATCAGGATCGGTTATTTCAAACAACCGATCCTGATGTTATATTGGATCTAAAAAAAAATTTTTTTTTTATTTGGCCAGCTTCCATATATATTTGCTGCCCAGCATAATTTTTTTTTTATTTACCATTGATTTATTGGAGCTCAAAACCAATTAAGAACACAAAATAAAATTCATGAAACACAAAAAGAAGTACAATAGTTGAAGAAATTTGGTGCAATAGCAAAATAAAATTGAAAATACAAATGAAAAAAGATAGTTGATCGGCCGGATGATTAAGATAAATAAAAAGATAGTTTCAAAAAGCCTTGCTCAAATGAAAAAAGATAAATAAATAAATTGAAAATACAAAAAAAAAATGTGTTTTAAAAGTATAATAATGAGAAAATTAGATAAAGCTAATACCGTGATAGTTGATCGGCCGGATGATTAAGTAACTTGAGCGAGATGTCCTCAAGACTGAAAAACAATATACAAACACCATTAATTAATTTTTGAAACAGTACAAAAAATAAAAAATTGACACAATTGAGCCGGAGGTTCGAGAGGCTCGGCTTTGAGAGGGAGAGACGGAGACAGAGAGAGACACGGAGGAGAGGGAGAGACGAGACGGAGACAGAGAGAGGAGAGACACGGAGGTCTGAGGATTTGAGAGGGAGAGACGGAGACAGAGAGAGAGAGAGACGCTAAGTTGAAAATGAGAGGCGCGATATGAAAATAAGAACTAAGCAGGAGTTATCAGGATCGGTTATTTCGAAATAACCGATCCTGATTATTTTTGTAAGTACAAAGGCGCGAAACAGAATTAAAAAAAAAATCAGGATCGGTTGTGTTGAAAAAACCGATCCTGATACTTTTTTTTAATATTGGTTCTGAAAAAAAAAGTATCAGGATTGGTTCTTTTGACCAAAACCGATCCTGATACTTTTTTTTTTAATTTTGGTTCTGAAAAAAAAAAAGTATCAGGATCGGTTCTGTGGACAGAACCGATCCTGATACTTTTTTTTTTTTTAATGTTGGTTCTGAAAAAAAAAAGTATCAGGATCAGTTGTGTCCACAGAACCGATCCTGATACTTTTTTTTTTAATGTTGGTTCTGAAGAAAAAAAAAAAAAAGGGTATCAGGATCGGTTCTGTGCACACAACCGATCCTGATATATATATATATATATAGAGTCCGACTAGGCTACTCCATGGAGTAAAACGACTTGGTACTCCACGCCATATCTTCATTTTCAAAGTTCAAATAGTCGATTCGAACCTTCCAACATGTTCTCCATATTGAAATGTTCTTGGAGACCAAATTTTACATTTTTTTGGAATTTTTTTACTATTTATTAAGCCACTTTGAAAATCTGAAAATCCTTATGAATAGTAAAAAACAGTAAAAATTTCTGGACCGCCGGATCAGTGATTTTCAAAGTGGCTTAATAAATAGTAAAAAAATTCCAAAAAATGTAAAATTTGGTCTCCAAGCACATATCAATATGGAGAACAACTTGAGCGGTTCGGATCGGTCGTTTGGATTTTCAAAATGAAAATAATGAGGCGTGGAGCACCAAGTCGTTTTACACCATGGCTTAGCTAAGCCCAGCACTATATATATATATATATATATATATATATATATATATAGAATTTTGCTATTGTGCTTCATGAAGTAAAACCAATATTTTACTTCACGCTCATACACCCATTTCCAAAATCCAAATCGTCGATCCGACCGTTCAAGTTGTTCTCCATATTGAAATGTGCTTGGAGACCAAATTTTACATTTTTTGGAATTTTTTTACTATTTATTAAGCCACTTTGAAAGTCGCTGATCCATTGGTCCAGAATTTTTTACTGTTTTTTACTATTCATAATGGATCAGCGATTTTCAAAGTGGCTTAATAAATAGTAAAAAAATTCCAAAAAATGTAAAATTTGGTCTCCAAGCACATTTCAATATGGAGAACAACTTGAACGGTCGGATTGACGATTTGAATTTTGAAAATGGGTGTATGAGCGTGAAGTAAAACGAAGTTTTACTTCGCGAAGTACAATAGCCCTACTCTATATATATATATATATATATTTTAATTTTGGTTCTGAAAAAAAAAAAAAGTATCAGGATCGGTTTTGTCCACAGAACCGATCCTGATACTTCTTTTTTTTTTTTTTTAATCTTGGTTCTGAAAAAAAAAAAGTATCAGGATCGGTTCTGTTGACAAAACTGATCCTGATACTTTTTTTTTTTAATGTTGGTTCTGAAAAAAAAAAAAAGTATCAGGATCAGTTGTGTCCACAGAACCGATCCTGAACTTTTTTTTTTTTAATGTTGGTTCTGAAGAAAAAAAAAAAAAAAGGTATCAGGATCGGTTCTGTGGACACAACCGATCCTGATATATATATATATATATATATATATATATATATATATATATATATATATATATATATATATATATATAGAGAGAGAGATAGGCTACCATGCTTTGCAAATTAAAGCACCTCTTGTGCTTTGCGCTCATTTTTGGGTTTTCAAAATTCAAAATGTCGATCCGACCGTTCAAGTTGTTCTCCATATTGAAATGTGCTTGGAGACCAAATTTTACATTTTTTGGAATTTTTTTACTATTTATTAAGCCACTTTTAAAATCGATGATCCAATGGTCACACTAGCAAAACAGTAAAATTTTCTGGACCAATGGATCAGCGATTTTAAAAGTGGCTTAATAAATAGTAAAAAAATTCCAAAAAATGTAAAATTTGGTCTCCAAGCACATTTCAATATGGAGAACAACTTGAACGGTCGGATCGACATTTTGAATTTTGAAAACCCGAAAATGAGCGCAAAGCACAAGAGGTGCTTTAATTTGCAAAGCATGGTAGCCTATCTCTATATATATATATATATAGTGCTGGGCTTAGCTACTTCATGGAGTAAAACGACTTGGTGCTCCACGCCTCATTATTTTCATTTTGAAAATCCAAACGACCGATCCGAACCGCTCAAGTTGTTCTCCATATTGATATGTGCTTGGAGACCAAATTTTACATTTTTTGGAATTTTTTTACTATTTATTAAGCCACTTTGAAAATCACTGATCCGGCGGTCCAGAAATTTTTACTGTTTTTTACTGTTCATAAGGATTTTCAGATTTTCAAAGTGGCTTAATAAATAGTAAAAAAATTCCAAAAAATGTAAAATTTGGTCTCCAAGCACATTTCAATATGGAGAACATGTTGGAAGGTTCGAATCGACTATTTGAACTTTGAAAATGAAGATATGGCGTGAAGTACAAAGTCGTTTTACTTCATGAAGTAGCTAAGTCCATCTCTATATATATATATATATATAGAGTGGCTAAGCTACAAACGTTTGCACCATGGAGTTGGTGCAAACGATTTGTTTTCGGGTTTTCGAAGTCCAAACGGTCGATCCGAACCGTTCAAGTTGTTCTCCATATTGAAATGTGCTTGGAGACAAAATTTTACATTTTTTGGAATTTTTTTACTATTTATTAAGCCACTTTGAAAGTTGCTGATCACACGGTCCAGAATTTTATTGCATTGTTTTTACTGTTCACCCGAATCAGCAGCTTTCAAAGTGGCTTAATAAATAGCAAAAAAATTCCAAAAAATGTGAAATTTGGTCTCCAAGCACATTTTAATATGGATTAAATATCTAACGGTTTAAATCGACCGTTTGGACTTTGCAAATAGGAGAACCAAATCGTTTGCACCAACTCCATGGTGCAAACGTTTGTAGCTTAGCCACTCTCTATATATATATATATATTTTTAATTTTGGTTCTGAAAAAAAAAAAAAAGTATCAGGATCGGTTTTGTCCACAGAACCGATCCTGATACTTCTTCTTTTTTTTTTAATCTTGCTTCTGAAAAAAAAAGTATCAGGATCGGTTCTGTTGACAAAACCGATCCTGATACTTTTTTTTTTTAATGTTGGTTTTGAAAAAAAAAGTATCAGGATCGGTTTTGTCAACAGAACCGATCCTGATACTTTTTTTTTTTAATATTGGTTCTGAAAAAAAAAAATCAGGATCGGTTTTGTTTAAAAAACCGATCCTGATACTTTTTTTTTAATGTTGGTTCTGAAAAAAAAAAAGTATCAGGATCGGTTCTGTAAACAAAACCGATCCTGATACTTTTTTTTTTCAGAACCAACATTAAAAAAAAAAAAGTATCAGGATCGGTTCTGTTGTAACAACCGATCCTGATTCTTTTTTTTTCAGAACCAACATTAAAAAAAAAGGAATTAGAATCGGTTGTTTGTTAGAACCGATCCTGATACTATCAGGATCGGTTTTTAAGAAATAACTGATCCTAATATGTGTTCCATTAGGATCGGTTATTTGTAAAAATCGATCCTGATAGTATCAGGATCGGTTCTAATAAAAAACCGATTCTAATTGTTCATAAATTAGGATCGGTTAATCATAAAACCCGATCTGAATAGTTTTTAGGATCGGTTTTCTTAAAAAAACCGATCCAGATAGATATTAGAATCGGTTGTTTCATATAACCGATACTATTAGGCCGATCCTGATTCCAATTTTTCCACTAGTGTAGAGAAGATAAAAACTACTACTAGAAGATGAAAGACAACAAGTACAAATTGAAAAACAACTAATAGAAGATGAAAAACAACCAGTACGAGATGAAAACCAATTAGAATAAGTTGAAAAACATCTAGTAGAACATGAAAGACAACTAGTACAAGATGAAAGACAACAAATAGAATATGAAATATAACTAAAAGAAGACGAAAGCCAACAACAAGAAGATGAAAGATAACTGCAGAACATGAATGACAACCAATACAAAATGAAAGACAACTAGTAGAAGATGAAATAAAACTAGAAGAAGAGGAAATACAACTAGTAGAAGTTGAAAGACAATAAAAAAAAAGATGATAGACAACTAGTAGAATGTGAAACACAACTAGAAGAAAATAAAAATTAAAAATTAAAACATTAATGCCAACCAGTACAAGATGAAAGACAACTTGAAATAATAAAATACAACCAGAGGTAGAAGAAATACAACTAGAAGAAGATGAAAGACAACCAGTTAAACATTAAAAATAACTAGACGGCGATGAAATACAACTCGTCAAGATAAAAGACAACTAGTAGAAGATGAAAAACAACCAGAAGAAGATGAAAAAAAACTAGTAGAAGATGAAAAACATAATATAGAAGATGAAAGACAACTAGAAGAAGATGAAAGACAATCAGTAGAACAATAAAGACCACCAAAAGAAGATGAAAAATAACTAGTAGAAAATAAAAGACAATAAGAATAAAATGAACGACAACCAATGGAAGATGAAAGACAACTAGTACAAGATGAAAGACAATCAGAAGAAGATGAAAAACAACTAGAAGAACATGAAAGACAACATATAGAAGATTAAAAACAACATATAGAAGATGGAAGACAATCAGTAAAACAAGAAAGACCACCAGTAGAATATGAAAAACAACTAGAAAAAGATGAAATACCATAAGAGGAAAAATAAATGCAACTCAAAGAAGATGAAAGACAACAAGTAGATCATGAAAGACGACTAATCGAAAACAAAAGATAACAAGAAGAAGATATAAGATAACTAGAAGATATAAGACAATCAGAAAAAAGATGAAAAACAACTAGTAGATGATGAAAGACATATACAAGAAAATGAAAGACAACCAGTAGAACATGAAAGACAACCAATTTAAGATGAAAGACAACTAGTAGAACATGAAAAACAACTAGAAGAAGATGAAAGACAACTAGTAGAATATGAAACACAACTAGTAGAAGATGAAAGACAACAGAAGAAGATGAAAGATAACCTGTAGAATATGAATGACAACTAGAAGAAAATAAAAAAAGTAGAAGATGAAGGACAAGCAGAAGAAGATAAAAAACTAGTAGAATATGAAAGACAACTTGTAGTAGATAGAAGACAACCAATACAAGATGAAAGACAACTAGAAGAAGATAAAATACAACTACAGGTGGAAGATATACAACTAGAAGAATATTTAAGACAACAAGTATAACTTGATAGCCAACCAATACAAGATAAAAAATAACTAGTAGAAGATGAAAACAACTAGTAGAATATGAATTACAACTAGAAGAAGATGAAAGCCAACCATAGAACATGAAATACAACCAGTACAAGATCAAAGACAACTTGACAAAAATGAAATAAACTAGAGGAAGAAAAAAACAACTAGAAAAAAATGAAAGACAACCAATAGCACATGAAATACAACTAGTAGTAGATTAAAGACAACCAGTAGAATGTGAGACACTACCACTATAAGATTAAAGACAACTAGTACAAGATGAAGATAACCAGAAGAAGATGAAAAACAAATAGTAGAAGATGAAATACAACTAGAAGAAGATGATATACAACTAGAAGAAGAAGAATAAAAACTAGTAGAATATCAAAAATAACTAGAAGAAGATGAAATACCACAAGAGGTGTAATAAATACAATTATAAGAAGATGAGAGACAATATGTAGAACATGAAAGACAACCAATCGAAGATTAAAGACAACAAGAAGAAGATGAAAGACAACTAGTAGAAGATGAAAGACAACCAGAAGAAGATGAAAGACAACAACAAGAAGATGAAAGACAACTAGAAAAACATAAAAAGACAACTAGTACAAAATGAAAAACAACTAGACGAAGATAAAAGACAACCAGTAGAACATGAAAGACATCCAATAAAAGATGAAAGACAACTTGAGGACGATGAAATACCAGTAGTAGATGAAAGAACCAGTATAAACATGAAACACAACTAATAGAATGTGAATGACAACTTCTAGAAGATAGACAACCTATAGAACATGAATAGGGTATTTCATCTAATTCTAATTGTCTTTCATCTTGGACTGGTTGTCTTTCATGTCTGTTCAAGTTGTCTTTCATGTTCTACTGGTTGTCTTTCATCTTCTTCTATTTGTCTTTCATCTTCTTTTGGGTATCTTTCGTCTTCTAGTAGTTGTTTTCATCTTGTTATAGTTGTCTTTCTACATGTTTTAGTTGTCTTTCATGTTATACTGGTTGTTTTTCATGTCCATCTGAGTGTCTTTCATATGCTTCTTGTTGTATTTCATCTTGTTCTTGTTATATTTCATTTTCTTCTGGTTATGTTTCATATTCTAGTTTTTTAACATCTTCTTCTAGTTGTGCTTCATGTCCTACTGGTTGTCATCCATATTCTACTTGTTGTCTTTCACGTTCATACTAGTTATCTTTCTTTTACTACTGGTTGTATTTCATGTTCTTCTAGTTGTCTTTCATCTTGTACTGGTTGGGTTCCTCTTATAATAGTTGTATTTCATCTTCTTCTAGTTGTCTTTCATCTTCTTCTAATTGTCTTTCATCTTCTACTAGTTCTTTCATTTTCTCCTAGTTGTATTTCATCTTCTTCTAGTTGTCATTCATATTCTACTTGTTATTTTTAATATTGTACTGGTTGTTGTCTTTCATCTTGTACTTATTGTCTTTCATCTTCAAGTAGTAGTTTTTTATCTTCTTCTAGATTTCTTTTGTCTTGTACTGGTTGTCCTTCCTCTTCTAGTAGTTGTTGTCATGCACGTTCTACTAGTTGTCTTTCATTTTGTTCTAGTTGTCTTTCTTTTTCTACTTGTTGTATATAATCTTCTACAAGTTGCCTTTCATGTTCTACTGGTTTCCTTTCATTTTCTTCTCGTTGTCTTTCATATTCTACTGGTTGTCGTTCATGTTCTATTTGTTGTCTTTCATCATTTTCTAGTTGTCTTTCATCTTGTACTAGTTACCTTCATCTTGTACTCATTTTTTTTCATCTTCTTCTAGTTGTCTGTCATCTTGTACTAGTTGTATTTCATATTCTACTGGTTGTTTTTCATCTTCTTCTAGTTATCATTCATATTCTACTAGTTGTTTTTCATGTTGTACTAGTTATCTTTCATGTTGTACTTGTTGTCTTTCATCTTATCCTAGTTGTCTTTCTTCTTTTTCTAGTTGTCTTCATCATGTACTGGTTGTCTTTCATTTTCTTCATTTTGTCTTTCATCTTCAACTATTTTTTTAATCTTACTATGGTTGTCTTTCATCTTCTATTGGTTGTTTTTAATCTTCTTATAGTTGTGTTTCATATTCTACTAGTTATCTATCATCATATTTAGTTGTCTATCATCTTCTATAGTTGTATTTCATCGTTTTCTAGTTGTATTTCATCTAATTCTAATTGTCTTTCATCTTGTACTGTCTTTCATGTTTTTCAAGTTCTACTGATTGTCTTTCATCTTCTTATGGTTGTCTTTTGTGTTCTTCTAGTTGTCTTTTATGTTTTACTGGTTGTTTTTCATGTTTCTCTGGTAGTCTTTCATCGTCTTCTCGTTATCTTTCTTGTTCTACTGATTCTCTTTCATGTTCTACTTGTTGTCTTCCATCTTCTTCTAGTTGTATTTCTTCTACCTCTAGTTTTATTTCATCTTCTGCTAGTTGTCATTCATCTTGTAGTAGTTGTCTTTCATGTTTTATTGGTTGTCTTTCATGTTCTTCAAGCTGTCTATCATCTTCTTCATGTTGGGTTTCCTCTTATAATAGTTGTATTTCATCTTCTTCTAATTGTATTTCAACTTCTTCTAGTTGTATTTCATCTTCTTCTAATTATCTTTCATCTTGTATCTTGTACGTCTTTCATATTCTGCTGGTAGCCTTTCATCTTCTTCTAGTTGTATTTCATCTTCTACTAGTTCTTTCATTTTCTTCTGGTTGTCTTTCATCTTCTTCTAGTTGTCATTCATATTCTACTTGTTTTTTTTTAATATTGTACTGGTTGTTGTTTTTCATCTTCTTCTAGTTTTTTTTTTGTCTTGTACTGGTTGTCCTTCCTCTTCTAGTAGTTGTTGTCATGTTCTACTAGTTGTCTTTCATTTTGTTCTAGTTGTCTTTCTTTTTCTACTCATTTTATATAATCTTCTACTAGTTACCTTTCATGTTCTACTGGTTTTCTTTCATTTTCTTCTAGTTGTCTTTCGTCTTATACTCGTTGTATTTCATATTCTACTGGTTGTCTTTCATGTTCTATTGGTTGTTTTTCATCTTCTTCTAATTGTCTTTGATCTTGTACTAGTTGCCTTTATCTTGTACTCGTCTTTTTCATCTTCTTCTAGTTCTTTCTTCTTGTACTAATTGTGTTTCATGTTCTACTGACTGTCTTTCATCTTCTTCTAGTTATCATTCATATTCTACTAGTTATTTTTGACGTTGTACTAGTTGTCTTTCATATTGTACTTGTTGTCTTTCATCTTCAACTAGTTTTCTTTATTCTTCTTGTAGTTATTTTCATCTGGTACTGGTTGTCTTTCATTTTCTTCTTTTTGTCTTTCATCTTCAACTAGTTGTTTTTCATCTAACTGTGGTTGTCTTTCATTTTCTACTAACCGTCTTTCATCTTCTATTGGTTGTTTTCAATGTTTACTATTTGCTTTTAATCTTCTTCTAGTTGTGTTTCATATTCTACTAGTTGTCTATCATTTTCTTTTGGTTGTCTATCATCTTTTTTTGGTTGTCTATCATCTTCTATAGTTGCATTTCATCTTCTTCTAGTTGTATTTAATCTTATTCTAATTGCCTTTCATCTAGTACTGGTTGTGTTTCATATTTTTTCAAGTTGTCTTTCATGTTCTACTGGTTGTCTTTTATCTTCTTCTATTTATCTTTCATTTTCTACTAGTTGTATTTCATCTTCTTATGGTTGTCTTTCGTTTTCTTCTAGTATTCTTTCATCTTCTATTGGTTCTCATTCATGTTCTACTGGTTGTATTTCATCTTCTTCTTCTTGTATTTCATCTTTCATTTTCTACTTTTTTTTATCGTATTCTAGTTGTCTTTCATCTTGTACTGTTTGTGTTTCATGTTCTATTGGATTTCATTCAACTTTAGTTGTCTTTCATCTTCTTCTAGTTGTCTTTCATCTTGTACTTGTTGTATTTCATGTTCCACTGGTTGTTTTTCATTTCTTCTAGTTGTCTTTCATCGTTTACTCGATGTCATTCATATTTTACTGGTTGTATTTCTTCTACCTCTAGTTTTATAGCATGTTCTTTTATATGTCTTTCATCTTATATTAGTTGTCATTAATGTTATACTGGTTGTCTTTCATCTTGGGACCACCTGAGTCTAGCCGTTGCTTGGCTAGATATCAAATTTAAAATTCAAATTACCAGACTTGGTCAATATTGGAAACTAGAGCAAAATAGGCTAAACCATTATGTTGTAGATCTTGTGATCTCCATAGAGCCATTGGATCTCATTTGAATTCCACTATAAATAGTGGGCTATGTCTCATGTCTAAACTGACGAGAAAATACCCTCACTTACACTTTATAATCGTTTTGAGAGGTTTAGCCTAGTTCATTGTTGCTTGTGCCGAAACTTCGATTTTCTATCCAGCAACCTCAAATATACATCACCTAACTTGATCTATTGTGAAATTACAGTGAAGCTTGTGTTCTCACTTTCTCTCTTTGAGCTGTTGTGCTCATATGTCGTTTGTGTGGACCGCAGGAGTGTTGTCTCGTACCAGTCACAACTTGTATTCCTTTCTTCATTGGGTAATAGAAAGGCGCACCTCTTCAGGTTGCGTTGCCCCAGAGATGTAGTAGTTGTTTTCATGTTGTACTTGTTGTCTTTCATCTTCTAATAGTTGTTTTCATCTTGTTCTAGTTGTCTTTCAATGTGTATTAGTTGTCTTTCATGTTCTACTAGTTGTTTTTCATGTCCAACTGATTGTCTTTCATTTGGTACTAGTTGTATTTCACCTTCTTCTTGTTGTATTACATTTTCTTCTGGTTATGTTTCATATTCTAGTTTTTTTACATCCTCTAGCTGTCCTTCATGTCCTACTGGTTGTCATTCATATTCTACTTGTTGTCTTTCGCGTTCATACTAGTTATCTTTCTTTTACTACTGGTTGTATTTCATGTTCTTCTAGTTGTCTTTCTTCTTTTAGTAGTTGTCTTTCATGTTCTACTGGTTGTTTTTCTTCTTCTTGTAGCTGTCTTTCATCTTGTACTGGTTGTCTTTCATGTTCTGCAGGTTGTCTTTCATGTTCCTCTAGTTGTCTTTCATCGTCTTCTCGTTATCTTTCATGTTCTACTTGTTGTCATTCATCTTCTTCTAGTTGTATTTCTTCTACCTCTAGTTTTATTTCATCTTCTGCTAGTTGTCATTAATATTGTACTAGTTGTCATTAATGTTTTACTGGTTGTCTTTCATGTTCTTCAAACTGTCTATCATCTTCTTCTGGTTGGGTTTCCTCTTATAATAGTTGTATTTCATCTTCTTCTAGTTGTATTTCATCTTCTTCTAATTGTCTTTCATCTTGTACTGGTTGTCTTTAATGTTCTGCTGGTAGCCTTTCATCTTCTTCTAGTTGTCTTTCATCACTAGCTCTTTCATTTTCTTCTGGTTGTCTTTCATCTTCTTCTAGTTGTATTGGTTGTTGTCTTTCATCTTTTACTTATTGTCTTTCATCTTCTAGAAGTAGTTTTTCATCTTCTTCTAGTTTTCTTTTGTCTTGTACATGATGTCCTTCCTCTTCTAGTAGTTGTTGTCAACACGTTCTACTAGTTGTCTTTCATTTTGTTCTAGTTGTCTTTCTTTTTCTACTCGTTGAATATAATCTTCTACTAGTTGTCTTCCATGTTCTACTGGTTTTCCTTCATTTTCTTCAAGTTGTCTTTCATCTTATATTCGCTGCCTTTCATATTCTACTGATTGTCTTTCATATTCTATTGGTTGTCTTTCATCTTCTTCTAGTTGTCTTTAATCTTGTACCTTCATCTTGTACTCATTTTTTTCATCTTCTTCTAGTTGTCTTTCATCTTGTACTAGTTGTATTTCATGTTCTACTGGTTGTCTTTCATCATCTTCTAGTTATCATTCATATTCTACTAATTGTTTTAGGGTTTAGGGTTTAGGGTAGAATACAACTAGTACCAGTCACAACTGTTGTGCTCATATTCTAGTTATCATTCATTCATATTCTCACTTTCTCTCTTTGAGCTGTTGTGCTCGTATGTCGTTTGTGTGGACCGCAGAAGTGTTGTCTCGTACCAGTCACAACTTGTATTCCTTTCTTCATTGGGTAATAGAAAGGCGCGCCTCTTCAGGTTGCGTTGCCACAGAGATGTAGTAGTTGTTTTCATCTTGTACTTGTTGTCTTTCATCTTCTAGTAGTTGTTTTCATCTTGTTATAGTTGTCTTTCATGTTATACTGGTTGTTTTTCATGTCCATTAGTGTGTCTTTCATATGCTACTTGTTGTATTTCATCTTGTTCTTGTTGTATTTCATTTTCTTCTGGTTATGTTTCATATTCTAGTTTTTTAACATCTTCTTCTAGTTGTGCCTCATGTCCTACTGGTTGTCATGCATATTCTACTTGTTGTCTTTCATTTTCATACTAGTTATCTTTCTTTTACTACTGGTTGTATTTCATGTTCTTCTAGTTGTCTTTCATCTTGTACTGGTTGGGTTTGCTCTTATAATAGTTGTATTTCATCTTCTTCTAGTTGTATTATCTTCTTCTAATTGTCTTTCATCTTCTTTTAGTTGTCTTTCATCTTTTTCTAGTTGTCTTTCATCTTCTACTAGTTCTTTCATTTTCTTCTGGTTGTCTTTCATCTTCTTCTAGTTGTCATTCATATTCTACTTGTTGTTTTTAATATTGTACTGGTTGTTGTCTTTCATCTTGTACTTATTGTCTTTCATCTTCAAGTAGTAGTTTTTTATCTTCTTCTAGATTTCTTTTGTCTTGTACTGGTTGTCTCTTCTAGTAGTTGTTGTCATGCACGTTCTACTAGTTGTCTTTCGTTTCGTTCTAGTTGTCTTTCTTTTTCTACTCGTTGTATATAATCTTCTACAAGTTGCCTTTCATGTTCTACTGGTTTTCTTTCATTTTCTTCTAGTTGTCTTTCATCTTATGCTCGTTGTCTTTCATATTCTACTGGTTGTCGTTCATGTTCTATTTGTTGTCTTTCATCTTGTACTAGTTACCTTCATCTTGTACTCATTTTTTTTTCATCTTCTTCTAGTTGTCTGTCATCTTGTACTAGTTGTATTTCATGTTCTACTGGTTGTTTTTCATCTTCTTCAAGTTATCATTCATATTCTACTAGTTGTTTTCATGTTGTACTAGTTATCTTTCATGTTGTACTTGTTGTCTTTCATTTTCTCCTAGTTGTCTTCTTCTAGTTGTCTTTCTTCTTCTTCTAGTTGTCTTCATCATGTACTGGTTGTTTTTCATTTTCTTCATTTTGTCTTTCATCTTCAACTATTTTTTCATCTTATTGTGGTTGTCTTTCATCTTCTATTGGTTGTTTTTAATCTTCTTCTAGTTGTGTTTCATATTCTACTAGTTGTCTATCATCATCTTTTAGTTGTCTATCATCTTCTATAGTTGTATTTCATCTAATTCTAATTGTCTTTCATGTTTTTCAAGTTGTCTTTCAAGTTCTACTGGTTGTCTTTCATCTTCTTCTATTTGTCTTTCATCTTCTTATGGTTGTCTTTCGTGTTCTTCTAGTTGTCTTTCATTTGCTATTGTGGTCTTTAATGTTTTACCGGTTGTTTTTCATGTTCCTCTGGTTGTCTTTCATCGTCTTCTCGTTATCTTTCTTGTTCTACTGATTCTCTTTCATGTTCTATTTGTTGTCTTCCATCTTCTTCTAGTTGTATTTCTTCTACCTCAAGTTTTATTTCATCTTCTGCTAGTTGTCATTCATCTTGTAGTAGTTGTCATTAATGTTTTACTGGTTGTCTTTCATGTTCTTCAAGCAGTCTATCATCTTCTTCATGTTGGGTTTCCTCTTATAATAGTTGTATTTCATCTTCTTCTAATTGTCTTTCATCTTGTACGTATTTCATATTCTGCTTGTAGCCTTTCATCTTCTACTAGTTCTTTCATTTTCTTCTGGCTGTCTTTCATCTTGTTCTAGTTGTCATTCATATTCTGCTTGTTGTTTTTAATATTGTACTAGTTGTTGTCTTTCATCTTGTACTTATTGTCTTTCATCTTCTAGAAGTAGTTTTTCATCTTCTTCTAGTTTTCTTTTGTCTTGTGCTGGTTGTCCTTCATCTTCTAATAGTTGTTGTCATGCACGTTATACTGGTTGTCTTTCATTTTGTTCTAGTTATCTTTCTTTTTCTACTCGTTGTATATAATCTTCTACTAGTTTCCTTTCATGTTCTACTGATTTTCTTTCATTTTCGTTGTCTTTCATCTTATACTCGTTGTCTTTTATATTCTACTGGTTGTCTTTCATATTCTACTGGTTGTCTTTCTAGTTGTCTTTCATCTCGTATAAACTTTGAGGATATTGAACCCTAAAAACTATTTTAAAACCTATTTTCAAGATGAAGGCAACCAGTACAAGATGAAAGACAACTAGCAGAAGATGAAATAAAACTAGAGGTAGAAGAAATACAACTAGAAGAAGATGGAAGACAACTAGTAGAACATGAAAGAGAATCAATAGAACATGAAAGATAACGAAAAGACGATAAAAGAAAACTAGAGGAACTTGAAAGAAAACCAGTACAAGATGAAAAACGGCTAGAAGAAGATGAAAGACAACCAGTAGAACATGAAAGACAACCACTACATGATGAAAGACAACTAGAAGAACATGAAATACAACCAGTAGTAAAAGAAAGATAACTAGTATGAACGCGAAAGACAACAAGTAGAATATGAAGGACAACTAGAAGAAGATGTAAAAAAAAAAAAACTAGAATATGAAACATAACAAGAAGAAAATGAAATACAACAAGAAGAAAATGAAATACAACTAGTAGCAGTTGAAAGACAATCAGTTGGTCATGAAAAACAACTACTAGCAAGAAAAACAACTAATACATGTTGAAGACAACTAGAACAAGATGAAAACAACTACTAGAAGATGAAAGACAACCAGTACAAGATGAAAACAACTACTACGTCTTCGGGGCAACGCAACCTTAAGAGGCTCTCCTTTCTATTACCCAATGAAGAATGGAATACAAGTTGTGACTGGTAGGAGACAACACTCCTGTGGTCCACACAAACGACATAGGAGCACAACAACTCAAAGAGAGAAAGTGAGAACACAAGCTTCACTCTAATTTCACAATAGATCAAGTTAGGTGAAGTATATTTGTGGTTGCTGGAAAGAAAATTGAAGTTTAGTGACGCAATCTTGGTCCCGAATCTCGACTCCGCTAGTGATGGGTCTCGAAGATAGTTTAGTGGAATTAGAAATAAAGAGTGCTAAGTAGCAAAAGTGAGAATAAATCTCTCTCAGAAGATATATTGATATCCAAAAAGTTAAAGAAGAAGATGACATGCCATCTCTTCTTAAAATACAACCATAACATATTAAACAGCATTGAAAAACTAAAAGTCCAACTTAGAAACTAACAACACATAATGACTAACTCTAGGAAACTCCAACATAATTAAAATGACATTGATAATATAAATAGTCAAACCTAGAAAAAATTGTAACATAATAAAGTTTCCTAGAAAACACAAGATAATTAAATATTGTAATTAATCATATAGAAAATGATAAACTAGTGGGACCCGTGGAACCTCCTGGAACTTGTGCATAGACATTCAATAAGATTGAGTCCAAGTGTGAGATTCAATTCTGGGTTTGAGTCCAAGCCGAAATTTCTGTTTTTGTCATTTAGGCACAAGTAACAATGGGGCTAAACCTCTCAAAAGGATTCTAAAGTGTGAGATATGTGAGGGTATTCTCTTGTCAATTTAGACATGAGACATAGCCCACTATTTATAGTGAAATTCAAATGAGAGCCAACGGCTCTATGCAGATCACAAGATCTATAACATAATGGCTTAGCCTATTTTGATTGTATCTAGTTTCCAGTATTGACCAAGCCCGGTAATTTGAATTTTGAATTTGATATCCAGCCAAGCAACGGCTAGACTCGGGTGATCTCAAGATGAAAGACAACCAGTAAAATATTAATGACAACTAATACATACAAGATGAAACACATATAAAAGAAGATGATATAAAATAGAGGTAGAAGAAATACAACCAGTGAATATGGAAGACATCGAGTAGACGATGAAAGATAACTAGAAGCAAATGAAGGACAACCAGTAGAACACGAAAGACAACAAGTACAAGATGAAAGACAACTAGAAGAAGATGAAAGAAACTAAAGTTGAATGAAATCCAATAGAACATGAAAGACAAACAGTACAATATGAAAGACAACTTATCGATAAAAAGAAATCATAGATAATGAAAGACAACTAGAAGAAGATGAAATACAATTAGAATTAGATGAAATACAACTAGAAGATGAAGGACAAACAATACAAGAAGATGATGAAATACCAGTAGTGGACGAAAGATAACAAGTAGAACGTGAATGACCACTACTAAGATGAAGGACAACCAATACTAAAAAAAAGACAAATAGAAGAAGATGAAAAACTACTACTAGAAGATGAAACATAACCTGTATAAGATGAAAAATAACTTGTAGAAGATAAAAACAACTAGTAGAATATGAATGACAACTAGAAAAAGATAAAAAACAACCAGTATAACATGAAAGACAACCAGAAGAATATGAAATAACATAAGAGGAATAACAAATACAGCTGAAGAAGAAGAAAGACAACCAGAAGAAGATGAAAAACAACCATAAGAAGATGAAAAACAAGTAGTAGAAGATGAAAGATAACTAGAAGAAGATAAAACTCAACCAGTTGAACATGAAAGACACCAATACAAGATGGAAGACAACTAAAAGGCGATGAAAAACAACATGTAGAAGATGACAGATAACTAGAAGAAGATGAAAGACAATCAGTATAAAAGACCACCACTAAATATGCAAGACAACTAGAAGAAGATGAAATACCACTACAAGAAGAATAAATACAACTAGAAGAAGATGAAATACAACTAGTTGAACATGAAAGACAACCAATAAAAAATAAAAAAAACTATTAGAAGATGAAAAACAAATAGTAGAATATGAATTACAACTAGAATAGGATGAAAGCCAACGAGTAGAATATCTTGTTCTAGTTGTCTTTCATTTTGTAATGGTTGTTTTTCATCTTCTAGTAGTTGCCATTCATGTTCTACTAGTTGTCTTCCACGTTCATACTGGTTATCTTTTATCTACTACAGGTATTTCATCGTGTTATAGGTATTTTTCATCTTGTATTGGTTGTTATTCATGTTATACAGTTGTCTTTTGATTCTCTTCTAGTTACAATTCATGTTTTATTAGATGTCTTTCATTTTTTGCAGTTGTCTTTCATCTTCTACTTGTTATGTTTCATCTTCTTCTGGTTGTTTTTCATCTTCAACTAGTTGTCTTCATCTTCTTGTCGTTGTCTTGCATCTTCGATTGGTTGTCTTTCATGTTTAACTGTCTTTCATCTTGTTCTAGTTGTATTTATTATTTCTCCAGTGGAATTTCATCTTTTTCTAGTTGTCTCTTATATTCTACTGGTTATTTTTCATATTCTACTGATTGTCTTTCATCTTCATCTATTTTTCTTTCATCTTGTACTAGTTGATTTTCATCTTCTTTTGGTTTTCTTTAAACTTGTACTAGTTGTCTTTTAGCTTCTTTTAGTAGTCTTTCATCTTCGATTTGTTGTCTTTCATGTGCTGGTTGTTTTTTATCTACTACTGATGGATGAAAGACAACTAGAAGACAATGAAATACCAGCAGTAGTTGAAAGATAACCTGTAAGAACCTGAAAGACAACTAGTATAACGTGAATGGGAACTATTAGAAGATGAAAGACAACCATTACAAGAGGAAAGACAACTATAATAAGTTGAAAAACAACTACTTGAAGATGAAAGACAACTAGTAGAAGATCAAAAACAACTGGTAGAAGATCAAAACAACTAGTAGATTATGAAGGACAACTAGAAGAAGGTGGAGGACAACCAGTGGTAGATAAAAGACGACTAGAAGAAGATGAAAAACAACTAATAAGAAAAATAACCAGTAAAACGTGAAAGAGAACTAGAAGAAGATGAAATACCACAAGAGGAAGAATGAATGCAACTTGAAGAAGATGAAAGATATCCAGTAGAACATGAAAGACAATCAATAGATATGAAAAACAACTACTAGAAGATGAATGACAATCACAAGAAGAAGAAAAACAACCAGTAGAAGACGAAAGTAACTAGAAGAAAATGAAAGACAACCAGTAGAACATGAAATACAACTATAAAATAATGAAATACCAGTAGAAGATGAAACATAACCAGTATGAATGTGAAAAGACAACCAGTTGAATGTTAATAACAACTACTAGAAGATGAGAGACAAAAAGTACAAGATAAAAGACAACTAGAAAAAAATGAAATACAACCAGTACAAGATTAAAAACATCTAGTAGAAGATGAAAAACAACTAGTTGAATAGGAATGACAACTAGAAGAAGATGTAAGACAACTAGAAAAATATGAAATACCAAGAGGAAGAATAAATACAATTCGAAAAAGATGAAAGACAACTAAAAGAAGATGACAGGCAACTAGAAGAAGATGAAAAACAACCACAAGAAGATGAAAAACAACTAAAAGCACATGAAATACAACTAGTAGTAAATGAAAGACAACTAGTAGAATATGAAATACAACCAGTACAATATGAAAGAAAACTTAAAAAAGATGAAAGACAACCAACCAGAAGAAGATGAAAAACAAATAGTAGAATATGAAATACATAAGAAGATGAAAGACAACTAGAAGAAGATGAAAAATAATTAGTAGAAGATGAAATACAACTAGGTGAAGATGAATGACAATCAATAGAACATGAAAGACAACCAATAGAATATAAAAGACAACGAGAAGAAGATTAAATACCATGAGAGAAATAATAAATACAACTAGAGGAAGATGAAAGACAATGAGAAGAAGATGAAAGACAACTATAAGAAAGTAAAACACAACAAGTAGAAGATTAAAGATAAATAGAAGAAAATGATAGACAACCAGTAGAACATGAAAGACAACTGGTACAAATGAAAGACAACTAGAAGAAAATAAAAAAAAATGAGCACAAGAAGAAAGACATTAGAAGAAATTGATAGACAACCAGTAGAACAAGAAAAACAATTAGTAGGAGATGGAAGACAACGAGTAGAAAATGAAAGACAACTAGAACAAAATGAAAGACAACTAGAACAAAATGAAAGACAACAAGTACAATATGAAAGAAAACCAGTAGAACATGAAAGACTACGAGTAGAAAATGAAAGACAACTAGAACAAAATGAAAGAAAACCAATGGAACATGAAAGACAACTAATACAAGATGAAAGACAACTAGAAGAAGATGAAAGACAACCAGTACAAGATGAAAGACAGACAACCAGGAGAAGATAAAAGACAACCAGTACAAGATGAAAGATAACTAGAAGAATATGAAAGACAACTAAGAGAACATGAAAGACAACTAGCACAAGATAAAATACAACTTGAAGATGATGAAAAACAACATGTAGAATATGAAAGACAATCAGTAGAACAAGAAAGACCACCAATAGAATATGAAAAACAACTTGAAAAAGATGAAATACCACTAGAAAAAGAAATGAAAAAAATACAATTAGAAGAAGATGAAAGACAACCATTAGAACATGAAAGACAACCAGTAGTTGATGAAAGACAACTAAAAAAAGATGAAAGACAACCAATAGAACATGAAATACAACTAGTACAAGATGAAAATAACTAGTACAAGATAAAAAACGCCTAGTAGGATATGAAAGACAACTACAACAAGATTAAAGCCAACCAGTAGAACAACTTCTTCTAGTTGTCTGTCATCTTCTTCTAGTTTTCTTTCATCTTGTAATGTTTGTCTTTGATCTTCTAGTAGTTGTCATTCACGTTCTACTGGTTGTTTTTTACGTTCATACTGGTTATCTTTTATCTACTACTGGTATTTCATCATCTTCTAGTTGTCTTTAATCTTGTGTTGGTTTTCTTTCATGTTCTACACATAGTCTTTCATCTTCTTCTAGTTGTCTTTCATCTTGTACTGGTTGTCTTTCACGTTCTACTGGTTGTCTGTTATTTTCTTCTAGTTCTCTTTCATCTTCTACTTATTGTGTTTCATATTCTTCTGGTTGTCTTTCATCTTTTACTCAGTGATGAAGCTAGCACGTAACAAGGGTAGGTAGTTGGCTACCCATGGAAAAAAAATTAATAGGAATCCAGTGGAAAAGCTAGTCTCTGTCTATCTCTGAAATTAGGTTTGCCTACTCCTGACCAGACTAATTCAGAAACACAGAGTATATCGCGAAAAAAAAAACTTTCTTCTTCGCCTCTGTGTTGCCGACTACCGTGTCTAGAGAAGAAAAAACATGATGTTGGAGCACAGTCACATCATGTGTGGTCACGCTGTGACAACACGTGACGCTATTATTCGCGTGACATGACTGATTGTGTTTGATTATTTTTTTCAAATTTAAGTTAGTTCAAAGAAAATAATAACAAAATGTAACAAAAAAATAAGAAACTGTTACAAAATAAATTATAATTAAGATATAATTTTGAAAAAAAATTGGTCACGTAACGTGTCACGTGACATGACGTGACGTGACTAAGATAGTGGAGAATAGTCACGTCACGTGATCGACACACGTGACGTGATGTGACGTGACTGGTAACGGCGTGACTAATTTCCTTCTCTAACCGTGCCTCTGCTCATTGGTACCGCCTTCAAACTTAACGCTATTTTTTAAATGTGATTTATAATTTAAAAAGTGTACCAATTTTTTCTAAAATGTTACTTAGTTGATGTACCAATTTGTCAACTAGAATTGGTACAAATTGTTTTTTTTAAATTGCTTCATGTATTAATTTTTTAACTGCTTGCCGCTCTCTATTACTTAGTTGATGTATCAAATTTTTTTTTAAATTGCGATTTACAAAGAAAATCTGAACATAAGGTGGTAAGTTGGTCAGATATTCGCTTGAATTTGTATATGTACCGATTTGTCAATTAAATTTTGAAATTGATCAATCTATGTGAAAACTCCTAAATTATGATATGTACCGAAAAAAAATTACAACCAAATGTGCTCTCCTTTTTAGTTGTACCATAGAGATTTTGCCTACCTAATCGGGCCAAAACATATAGCGAAAATCACTATCTTTTCTTGCGGAAAATGGCCAAAAACGAATGCAAAGTAGCCATTTTTCCAATTTATTCACCGCAAACATGTTTTTAGGCTATTTTGGCAGGTTTTGGAGAAAGTTGCGTATTTAGGCCAAAAATGGAGCAAAAGTGTCGAATTTAGGCAATTTATGAAGATAACACCAAAATAGGTTATCACATGGAGCATGCAACACCTCACACGAAGTGGACAACATGCAAAATGGCAAAATTACCGCAAAATCCACTAAATCAGGAAGTCGTGCGGTTCCCCTATGCCGCACGATCCGTGGACTCAATCCGTGGACTGTGCTGATTCTGATTAGATCTCCAACCTTGATGCTATTTTCGACAGATTTCTCCCAAATGAACGCTGTTGCTTCAGAGCTAAGTTATCTTAGCTATTTTTGGCTCCATCTAAGCAAACTTGGAGTGCACTCCAAGTTCTAACCTTCTCCACTTCCTCTATCCCTCTCCCACTCATTTAGGAAGGCTATAAAAGCCCCTCTTGTAATTGAGTTTAGTGTAAGTGTTTAATTGTGTTAAGTCCATAGAATCGATTAGCATCCTCATGCTAGGTTAGGTTAGAGTGTTACTTAGAGAGAGGAGTAGACATCGGAAGTCAAGCAGAAGAAGAATGCGTCATCTAAGGAGGCAGAGGTTCATCCATCTTCAATTGGGTTGTAATTTATGTTCTCTTTATTTTATCCATTTTATTTTGCTATGGCCATGAGTAGCTAATTCTCTCATCTCTAGGGTGAGGGTTGTAATCAAATTCTAAGTTATGTTTTGTGTATGTTGATTTGAGTTTGTTTTTATTGTTTAAACCCTTTTTATAACACCCTTGCATACATAGTTTTGTCTACTATATGCCAGTTACCCTCCACATACCAATAGGTGTATGATTTCGTTGCATTCCTGGTGTGAGTGGGAAATGCATGTAAGTATATGTAACACTTCGGCTAACGAGGCCTGACAGCGGTTCAAAGATTAGGGTTAGAACCCAGTGGGCTCCCTTAGCAGGGTAGAGTAAATTGGTAATTTAAATTGTATTAGGAAATACCAAATTTAGGTAGGGTCTTTGGGATATTTAATTGAGGGGTAGAATAGGATATGATCAATTGTGTTTATGTGAGAAAGATAGTTGCATACTTGTATTACTTTGAATTGATAGCTCAAAAACCGATTGCAAGATCGGAAAATCTTTTAAATCACGTACATAAACCCAGCATGCCCTGTGGGGTAGTGATAGTGCCGCATGCGGGGTAGCTGTGGGACAAATCTATGCCGCATACGGGGTGACAGACCGCATGCGGGGTAGAGTGACGTCTGAATTTATATTTTGCATAATTTAGAAGGAGAAAGCCTAAATCCTAGATAATCTCTATTTAATTGTTTAACCCAAAACCTTAGCACAATTAGCGCATCCGCATTAACTTTGAGGGTATTGAACCCTAAAAACTATTTTAAACTATTGTCAAAACTACTAGTAGATATAGTTAGATATCCAATACACTATTTTCAAACCGAATTTCAAACCCCCTTATAACCTAGAACTAGTAGATATAGTTAGATATCCAATACACTATCCCTGTGGATCGACACCCCAATTATACTACATGGTAGGATCATGCGCTTGTGGTCTGAACGCAAGTAGAATTAGGGTTAAAAGGTATATTAATTTATACCAAAAGTCAGCAGTATCATTTGGTTCATCACTACCCCTGACCAAAATCCTAGCTTCGCCCCTGCTTCTACTAGTTGTATTTCATCTTCTTCTCGCTCTCTTTCATCTTTGATTGGTTGTCTTTCATGTTATACTAGTTGTCTTTCATCTTCTTCTAGTTGTATTTATTATTCCTCTAGTGATATTTCATGTTCTTCTAGTTGTCTTTCATATTCTACTGGTTGTGTTTAATGTTCAACTGATTGACTTTCATCTTTACCTAGTTGTCTTTCATCTTCTAATGGTCAATTTTGCTGAATTATTCAACGGAATGAATAATTAATTCTATTGGATTATTCAACAGAATTGAATAGGTCAATTCCACTTGATTATTCAACGGTTAAAAAAATTAAAATATTATAAATGTTAAGATATTCATCCAATTCAAATTCACAACTAAAAGTATAATATTTCAAACCGTGAATTGGATGAATATCTTAACATTTATAATATTTTAATTTTTTTAACCGTTGAATAATCAAGTGGAATTGACCTATTCAATTCTGTTGAATAATCCAATAGAATTAATTATTCATTCCGTTGAATAATTCAATAAAATTGACCATTCATTCCTCCAACGGAATTGATCATTCATTCTGATGAATTATTCATCGAAAATGTTAATTTATTTTAATGTTACTAATAAAAATTTTCGGTGCAATATCTTATAAAAAAATATTACTTTAATCACTAGACTAAAATTAATTATCACAATCGGTAATTGTAATAACTAAAGACTTGAAATTGTAACATTACAAATAAAAGTTAATTGTAGGAATAAAACTATTTGAAATTAGTTGAGAATGATAAAATTGTTATTGTGTCAAAAAAGAATCATCTTTTGATAATTTGTTTAATCTCCCAATCGTCTCCTTTTCTCCTCATTTTCATTTTTTTTTTTGTAATGTCTCTTAAATAATCAAAATTTCCTGCATGAAATAATAGATAAAGAGAGCATATACGAGAATAATTACATATATATCAATCTTTTTATGTTTTCTTTTTACACATGTTTATGCAATTTTAATTGAAACTTAAATCGTCTCCCCAAGTGCATTTTAAATCTTTGACTGAATTTTTTTTTTCAATTATATATATTCTCACAAACCGTATCAAATGTGATGTACAAACTATCTAAACTATACGGATAGATCTACGATTTTTCTTTTTTTATAACGTTTTGTCAGTTGTGTGGCAAACAAACATATTTATCAATATATAATTTTTTGGGAAAATTTCCGGTATGCCCATGGAAACTTTCAAAATAGCCAATATCCCCATGAAAACAACAAAATAGCTAATATCCCCATTAAAACTTAACTTTCTTATTTCTATCCCCTTTTATCTATTTTGCCTTTCATTTATTTATTTTAATATTAAAAAAGACATATATACCCTTTCATCAATCACTGTGGATAGAGGCCAATGGCTTTACGCAAGTGGACCTAATCACAACCATTCATCATCAGATGTTGGCTTTAATCAGGACCTAGGTTTCCTAATCTCTCATCCCAGTTAGCGATTTTCCGACCACGGACGACCTAGCTGTTGACAGGATTGGCATCGCCGTGATCTCAGGAGTCGAATGACCCTCTTGTCGGTGGTTGAACTCGTCGGAACGGCCAAGTCAACAATGACTTCATCAATTAGCTCGTTTTGAGGCTGGAAGAGGATCTTCAATTCTTCATGGATTTAGTATTGTGTTCCACTAAACTTGCTTTATTCCTCACATAAGAAGCATCGTTTCTACATTTCAAAGAGATTATTGGCTCAAATTTGAAATTTTCTGGACAAGTTTTACCAGTCTATCTGCTACTTCGCTCATGGGCAGTCTAAATTCTGGCACTGGCTGCGTTTTACAAAAACAGAAATAAACAACAGTTTATGGCATAAATAAATATACCGCACAGTATAACTCTTAACAGAATTTTACAATGGTGTTCCAAAATTTTATTGTTTTTTGAATAATTTAATTGAAACTGAACTTAATTTTCTCTTGGATATTGTCACACCCCAAATCTGGAGGTGCGACAATTCGTACCGCGTCTATCTTATCATTCAATATACATAACCTAAGGCATGGATCTTTTTATGCATTGTCAATAGCATCCATTATTTTTCCCACATCTCAATTTAATTACAATAATCATCTGACATTTTATAGTGGATGATGCTAGAGATATATTCTCTGCACCCTGTCAGATATAATAAACCCAAATCCCAAACCTTTAGATGGCCTTGCTGTCAATTATAACCCCACAAGCGTTGCTCTGTCTTCGTCTAACAAACCTGCGAATCCCACAAGGGGAAACGGGTGAGAAATAATAAAATTATCCCTCAGTGCGAATTTGCCACAATCAGGATATTGGACTTGCAATCAGAATTCATATCCAAAAATGAAATCCATACAAAATTACATTAACAATTCAAACACAATATATAAATTAATGCACATGCTGGACAACAATAATCGAATGAAATACAATTTACGGAATTTCCAAGATGAAATCCAAACAAAACACGTATTTGGCCTAACTTATCTCATTATGACTGGTAGCACCAACAGATGTTCAATCGAGCTGGACCCTTTGTCAAACCCTCATCTGTAGGGTTACTGGCACCTACAGATGTCCCACCGAGCTGGACCCTTTATCTGACACCCATCTGCAGTGCTTTGGCTTAACCATTTACTAAAGTCTGGTTCGAAGTCAGCTATACAGCTCGGCTTTACAAATGCATCTACACGGAATCAAAGTCAGCCATCTGGCTCTACTTTGCAATTTCATTCAAATAAGGTCAAAGTCTGGCAAATTCATTTTACAGGTCAACGGATAGGTCACCGTCACCTTATCCAGCTACCTAAACAGGTCAGCCTGGCAAATTCATTACACAGGTCAACGGATAGGTCACCGTCACCTTATCCAGCTACCTCTACAGGTCAGCCTGGCAAATTCAGAAACAGGTCAACGGATAGGTCACCGTCACCTTATCCAGCTACCTCTACGGGTCAGCCTGGCAAATTCAGAAACAGGTCAACGGATAGGTCACCGTCACCTTATCCAGCTACCTCTACGGGTCAGCCTGGCAAATTCAGAAACAGGTCAACGGATAGGTCACCGTCACCTTATCCAGCTACCACTACGGGTCAGCCTGGCAGATTCATTCACACATAGAATAATGAATATAACACATCAATTGACAACCATACGAATATGCAAATCAACCATCTCACAACAATTCAGTTCTAGTTTAATTGAGTTATGCACATGATCACACAATTTCAAATTATGCAGCAATCAACATACAACATGACAATCAAAAAACAATTTAATTCCTGAAAATGAAACATCAAACAAGTCCAAGAACCCCGCACCTGATTACGAAGAGCGTATTTCGCACTTATAGTTCGAACGTCTCGAAAGGTCTCGCAAACTCTTGCTCACCCGAGCCTACACCTATATCAACATACATATACTAACAATTAATTGATCATGTGTGTTTCTTATTCAGTGCTAATTAATGACTTCATTTATTAATTATTTGCTTAGTTCTTAACCTTTAACATACTTTACTTTATACTTTTAATTTCTTTTTCATTAAATTTACGTATAACAATCCAAATAAACTTCAGTTTTCTTATTAATCTATAAAATTCTAAAGCCTAACATGTATAATTAAGGCTCATTCCTCTTTTTATTTATTAATCAAAGCCCGGAGGCTCATCTTCTAAATCAAATTCCATTCTTTAATTTCCAACAGCCACGGGCAAAAATAAATAAATTTCAGGTTTCACTATTTTGCACCTAAGCCCTCATAATTTACAAATATCATCCAAGGCCTAAATAGTTACTCATATCCCCCTTGATTTAATTTATTTACGTTCAGGTCCCTGTCAGATCAAGGCTGGTAATCAGTCACAAAGCAACCCCCTAAAATCAGCAGCTTCGCTGGGCTACGACTACTGGTACAAGCATCAAATAATCACAGCTGTAAGATAACGAAATCAGGTACTAGCACCGGTACTGATAATGTCAGAACAGAAATAAGCAAAGGCCAGTACTGGTACCGTATCAGTCAGCAAGGCTTAACGGGTTGCAAACCCGTCAAGAGTAAGAACAGAAATGAGAGAGAAGGAATACCACGACCACCAGACTCGCTTGGAATCGCGTCTTTTCCGCCTCGCCGTTCAATCAGCCACCAAGTCCACACCGCACCACCGATCACCGCACTAGCACCACACCTTCACCGCACCAACAGGGAACCCTAGGGTTCTTCTCCAATTGCGCAAGGGAGATAGAGAGAGATAATTAAGGGGGCGGGTCCAGGGACAGAGAGGGAAAGGGGCCCCAGTCAACAGAGAAGAAACGAGAGAGAGAGAGATCATCTCTGGTCCGATAATTGGAGAAGAGGGGAAATAGAGAGGGTCGGTGGGAAGGGTTAATAGAGGGACTGCTTTGAGATCCGTGCAGAATTAAAATGAACGGTTGAGATCTATTCAAAAATTTAAGAAGGGAATTAATTTGGTTTTATCTAATAACCTAATCAATTGCACTCTATCAACAAAATTTAACAACGAATGTTTCAAATGATCAGAATTTAAGGTTCGAATCCATTTGTATCTCCATCGAAGTTTAATTAATAATTTCGTTCACATTTGTATTTATATAATAAAATTTTTATTTGTTAATTTGAATCTAGACGTTGTTTAAAATTACTAACTAGTTTATTAACTAATTTATTTGATTTAAAATTTTATTTAGTGGTAACATCTTAGTTATTAGACTTAATTAATTAATTAGATTTTACGGGTTATAACAGATATTTGCAAATTATTTCCTACTATGTTACAGTTGCTTGCTTCCAGAAAGTAGGAGTATTTGTAAACCCAAGTCTAGTGAATATTTTTCAAGACTCTCTGCCTACAAATACAATATTTGCTTCAAAAAAAAAAATTAATTGTATGCAGAGCAAGAGACTTGTAGTAATTACTTGTATGCAGATCATGATAGAATGACCCTCTTGTTGGTGGTTGACCTCGTCGGAACGGCCAAGTCAACGATGACTTCATCAATTAGGTCGTTTTGAGGCTGGAAGAGGATCTTCATGGACAGCCGGGATGTGGGCGATTTGGAGAGAAAGGAATGACAGAATTTTCAAAGATAAACGGATGTCGGTACACTTACTGGTACAAGAAACACCATGGAGATAAACCGCTAATATACGTGGTGCTAAAGGGCGCTATACATGAGGAAAATTTGCTTACGGGTTCCGGATGAGTGCATCTATTTTTAAACAGTGGAGTGTAAATAGGAGCCAGGACATATTGGCATAGAGACAATTTTCTGTTTAAATTTATAATTTGTAAATGTAGCCTAATTAAGTTTTAAATGTTTTTTCTATTAATGAAATTGTAAGATGACACTAAATTTCTATTAAACGAGTTGTATATATTGATATGAATTTAGATGTATTTGTTGGCACCAATTTTCTTTATGTTTTTCCTTTCATTTATGATTTTTCTTATGTTCTTCCATTTTTACCCCTGACAGAGGAGTTTAACATTTTATTTTATTTGTCTACCTAAAATGTGCGTGAGTAATCTTTCTTAGTACTCATATTAGCAAATTAAGAAACAAATAAATCACAAAGAACATAAAAATTAATCAAGAACTTTACTAAAAACACATCATATCGAAAATTCTCCTGATTAGCATATTGTAAACTCAAAAGAAGAGATACAGAAAGGCCAAGGATACGTATATGAGAATCATTAGAATTATTTGATATACCTAAATTAGTTACTTTTCAGGGGAATACAATGTTGTATAGTTATTTTGCAATAGGACAAAATGTTGGATAGTTGACCAAACTGGGTAGTTTAATAGAAACCAAATTGAACACAATAAACTTACATATAAATCCTTACACTTGGTTCGTTGGTTTCACAACTTGGCCATATGAATAGCTTACAGTACTTGTAAGTTGAATTTCTAGTCTCAACTCATTTTTGCCTCTACTTTCAAATATAATTATATGAAATTGAGATTTTGTTTCAGCCGTAAAAAATTGGATAAATCAATCAATCCTACAATCTGAAATCAAGAAATCATATGTATATCTTTTGCAAATTTTAATTTCAACAGTAGAAGATTGAGATTTAACTTAGCTGTATCCACTTAGATTGAAGGTAAATATCTATACCTTTTGAAGCGAATATGAAACAGCTTCAGCAATTTGGACTTTTGTGGTTAGGTGAGCAATGGAGAAAAAAGGAAACAAGGAGGACGGGAGAGAGATGGAGCGAATAACATGATGAAGAAGGAAAGATGAAATTAGGCAATGAAATTTTGGCGCGAAAAACACTGGAAAGATGAAGCGTCTCCTAAAAGAAAGTTCTTATTCAATCCTGTTAGAAATTCAATGGATACCTCCATTTTATTAAAAGGGTATATATGTCTTTTTGAATATTAAAATAAATAAATGAAAGGAAAAATAGATAAAAGAGGATAGAAATAAGAAAGTTAAGTTTTAATGGAGATATTAGCTATTTTGTTGTTTTCATGGGGATATTGGCTATTTTGGAAGTTTCCATGGGCATACCGGAAATTTTCCCTAATTTTTTTTAGGGATGCAACCTCAGGAACAACAAGAACAATGCTAGCTCTAGGTTAGTGCTATTTCATCGTTTAGACGGGTTAGCAAGAACAACGGTAATCTCAGGAATAGCTCTATTGTTTAGCGATTCAAACGTAGAATAGAGGAGAAGATCGAATAATGCACTAACCAGAAATAGTGCTAACTCTATGCTATCCTTAGCGATCCAAACGTACCCTTAAATAATAGCGCTATGAATATTTGAGAGTACTCTCCATCAGTTTTTATCCAAAATTAACATATATAATCAATATATAATTTTTTTTTAATAATAACGCCATGAATATCTGAGAATAACTTCATCAGTTTTTATCCAAAATTGAGTATTCAGGAATCGGTTAACTATAATGAATGATCTTTCACTTATTAATATATTCGAAATATATTTATATAACTTAAAATTAGCTAGGACTGACTATTATATATCCCGTACTGAAAATTACGAAACTTCCGTGACATTACCTGCATCATGTTTTCAATTGGAGGTACAAAAAAACAAATAGCCCGAAGTCATTCATGGCTGGTCACGCGCGGCAACGACTTAGACCAAGTCAAGTCTTTAGATCAAAGATTTAAATAGCGTTTATCGCGTCATAGCGGAACCGTTAAAAAAAAAAACAATACTATTATCATATTCCGCTATAGTGCCAATAACGTCATAACTTTTATGATCCGAAAACACTACAACAGCGCTATAGCGTGCTATTTAAAACTCTATTTTAGATCCTACAAAACACAATTGTTTTTCACCATCCCATGAAAGCGATGGGTACAACGAGTATTGAATTAAATTTGGTCTGATATTCAAATCTGCATGGTTTGATTCACGTTGAGATGGATATACTGTTCGAGACATATCAAACAGTTTAAACGGGTAATCGGAATGAATTTGACATGATGTTTGGTGAATAACTCTGCTTCCCCTCCCCGAGCACTGCATGGAAAAGAAAATACAATTGTGCAAACGAATAGGGGTGGCAACAAGCTTGGTTCATCACGAGCTGAGTTTAGTTTGTGATCGGCTTATCACAGCAAATGAATGAACTAAGATTGAGGAGCTGAGCTGAAACCTCAGCTTACAATCGTCACGAGTTAGAAGTGAGTTGGACCGAGATGGTTCGGTAGCTCGCTGACCTTTATTAAGCTATCATACAAATTAAAAAAATAATAATAAAATTCATCAAACATTTACATAATCAAAACCATCATATATGACGTAATGACATAAATTCTTTTACATTAATTAACATAGTAATTAATTTAATATGAACTTTACACATTTAAACATACAAATTCATACAAATTCACACAATGCTAGAAATTCACACCAATTCATACAATTTCATACGACCAAATTCATACATAGTTAAGCTTTACATAATGACATAAATTCACACAAATTCATACCAAGATCGAGCTGGACAATATAAAATTCACACAAATTCATACCAGGACCGAGCTGGACAACATAAAATTCACACAATTCACACAAATTTATACAAATTCACAAATTCATACATGGACCGAGCTAGACCCAACTCTAGATCGTTAATTCTGGACCAAACTAGTAATGAGCTGGCTTGTTAACAGCTTAAACCGGTAATAAATGAGCTATTAGCAATTGAGTCAAATATGAGTCCCGATCAATTCACGAGCTACGAGCTTCTTTCGCCGGCTCTACAAACGATATAATATAATTTATTACAGTACTATAGTTTGAGTTCAGGTCACCACAAATATCTCATTTTCCATATTAAATTTGAATCGTCAATTTAAAAATTGTTTGTTCCTTAAAACGATATAGTTTGTAGTATAGTTGTAAGGTGATTGTTCAAATGTTGAGAGATATCTTATTGTACTTCAATAAGTGTTAAGTTCTTTTCATCATTAAATTTTTTTAATTATGTATATTAAAATTTAATTGAATTTTTTTCTTCTTGAAATTTTTATATAGTTTGATCTCATTTATATAGAATTAAATATTTGCTTTTAATCTAGTGGTTAAAATTACTCATTGTAATGGTAAGAGAAATTGAGCCGACATTTTTATTAATATTCAAAATTAATTATAAAATAATAATTATATCCAGGTTAGCTGGTCATTTTTAAAAAATGCCCAAACTGGTCATTTTTTGGCCGGTTCCAATTGTTTACTCAACCGGCCAAAAAATGGCCGGCCCGGGCGTATATAAAAGAATGGGCAGGAGTCTGAATTTTCACCAAAACTTCATTCTCACAAAATTCACAATATCTCTTCTCACTTTATTTCTCTCTCCAAAACTTCTGATCCTCTTCTCACATTTACAAGTCCCTTTATTTTTTTAATTTATTTTAAGTCCAAAATGGTTGTAAATTGATAGAATTTGTTAGAAATGTATCAAAATTAGTATAATTTAGTTCTCAATTAGTTTTAATTTGTGTTAATTAGTTGTCAATTAGTTTTAATTAGTTTAAGAGTAGGGTTAAAATGCATTATTGGTTTTTGCTCCAATTATGCTCCACGTCTTTTTCTCCGTTTTTAAAGTTCGAACAATCGATCCAAACCGCTCAATATGATCTTCATATTAAAATGTGCTTGGAGACAAATTCTTTTTTTTTTAAATTTGTATACTATTTTTTTAGATAGGTACAAAATCACTGTTTGGATGGTCCAGAATCTTATGAAAACAGTGATTTTGTACCTATCTAAAATATTAGTAAAAAAATTCCAAAAAATATAAAATTTGGTCTCCAAGAACATTTTAATAGAAAGATCACATTGAACGGTTCGGATCGATTGTTCGAACTTTGAAAACAGAGAAAAAGACGTGGAGCATGATTGAAGCACAAAACCAATGGTGCATTTTAACCCTACTCTTAGTTTAATTAGCATAATTTTAGCCTAGTTAGTATATTTTAGTTTAATTAGTTTAATTAGCATAATTTAGCATAATTTAATTTAATTTAGCATAATTAGCAAATTTTAGCATAATTTTGCATTTTTTAGTTTAATTAGTATATTTTTTTTAATTAGCTTAATTTAGCATAATTAGCACATTTTAGCATAATTTACTTTAATTTAGCATATTTATCATAATTTAGCATATTTAACCATAATTTAGTATATTTTAGTATAATTAGCTTAACTTTGCATAATTAGCACATTTTACTATAATTAGTATAATTTTGCATAATTTAGCATATTTAAGCATAATTTAGCATATTTTGGTATATTTTAGCATATTTTAGCATAATTAACATAATTTAGCATAATGAGCATAATTTAGCATAATTTATTATATTTTATTATAATTAGCTTAATTTAGCATATTATACTCAAATTAGCATAATTGAGCACTTTGGAATAATTATCTTAACTTAGCATAATTAGCACAATTTAACATAATTAGCATAATTAAGAATAATTAGCATAATTTAGCTTAATTTATTATATTTTATTATAATTAGCTTAATTTAGCATAATCACCATGATTTAGCATATTATACTCAAATTAGCATAATTTAGCACATTTTAGAATAATTATCTTAATGTTGCATAATTAGCACATTTTAGCATAATTAGCATAATTTAGCATAAGAATCGACTTATATTTACTGTTAATTATTATGAAATTAGAATGGCTAGAGGATGGCCCAAGACTCGACCTCAGCCAATACAAGCTACTGATGATGAGCCGATCGCCACTAATAGCACGGAGCATTTCAGTCCTCTTTTATGGATGTCACATTGCGGTCACTGAGTCTCACTAGCTTCTCGCGAGGTGCTTTACTTTTTTGGATTAATTTTAAAGTTTAAATTTGGGTGTGTTAACTCTATAATATACTGTGGATTTCTTTTTAAACACAAGACACGGCGATTTTGGATGTCAAGCTTCAGCGCATTCATATGTAGCACTACGAGATGATGGATCTGTATCTCATCAACCTGGGGTTATACAATATTGCTACTTTGCAGAGTGGGAGTGGCATCATCGATGCATCTCTCATTGCAGGACTAGTGGAGCGATGGCGTCCCGAGACCCATATGTTTCACTTACCATTTGGAGAGATGAGATGACACTTCAGGATGCCAGTGACTTATGGGGTTTGCCTATCAGTGGAACACCCATTGGTGGTGTATCTAACGGGATCTGATCCAAGCGAGTTACGGGGAGTAGTGGGACATCTAATTACCATTTGCAGATGACCAAGTTGCGACAACATTTCAGTGCTGGTCTGACTACAGATTCCACCCCTGAGGAGATTCAGCGGTAATACTTGTAAACTCTTTCTATTAAATGTTGCTATTTTGAACAACGATTAATTAGATTTTTATTATCTACTTTGCATTGCATATATACACGGGGATACGTGATGGACCTCTTTGGATCTGTCATGTTTGATGATTCCAGTGGTGATGTCGTCCCAATGATGTATCTGCCGCTGCTGGAGGACCTTGACAGGCCGTCGAGGTACAACTGGGGTGGGGCTGTCCTAGCCGACTTTTACCATAGCCTTTACGATGCTTGCAAGGTAAGTCTCTACCTCTTTTCTTATTTATTTTTTTCTACATCAAGCTAAAGACCTTGACAACTAACATTCTTGAAATTGCAGAAAGAGGCGAAGCAAATGTATGGGCTGATTTTGTTACTGCAGCATTGGTCATGGTCACGGCTACTGGTGGGCTGTCCCAGACCGAATGAGCCCGAACCGAATTGGGGACAGCCAGATATTCATAGATGCCCTGCATATAGTAAGAAATGGCACGGTACCCACAACTACATTGATTAGGGTCACGGACGTCCCTTGGGTATTATACCGGTCCGAGCACAGCTGTAGAGTCTAGTTCCAGAGCAGGTTGTCTGAACTCCGTACGATGCGTTGTACGAAAGTCAGAGATTGCCAAAGGTTACACTGGTTCAGCGAGATAGCTGGTGGTACAGAGGACCGCTAGTCTGCTTCTGGATTGTGGAGCATCACTATCCAGATTGGGTCCTCCATCAGTTCGGGGAGGTGCCATTGATTTTCGCAGATCCGGATTTACTGAGATATGAGATAAAGAGGCTACACCAGTAAGTCATATATTCTATTATTTCATATCACCATATTACTTATTACATTTGTATTGCAACTAACATGTTACTTACATAACTAAGCACACGACACCAGGAAGAGACTGGAGTCTGTTATGGGCTGAGCATTATCAGTGGGCAGAGCATCCGGAATTGGAGGAGATGTGGCAGATGCCAGATGAGGTTACACAAACCCAGGGACATCCGAGATTGAGATATCAGTCTTTGTTCTTGCAGGTTGGCATGGCATATGTTTATTTACAGGGCAACTACAGTGCCTACCTCCGCGATCAGATTGATGTCAGGCATGAGGGTTACACCTCTAACGATTGTCGTTGGGCTCACGCGGTAATGTACCTAAAACCATACCTTTTTATTAACTGATTGGTTTATAAATTTTTGACATAATAAATTATTTTTTTTGCAGCTATTAGTGGCGCTCAAAGGTGTCACGCATGTCGTCAAGATGTTGGGAATAAGGGGTTGGAGAGCTATCGGGTGCATGAAAATAATGGACCATGCCGTACTCATTGAGGATGCTGGGCATGAGAGGCAAATCATCAATATGTTGCGAGACGCCGGAGAGAATATCGACTGGTGGGCGATAGATCCGTATGAGCATGATGAGCCGTTAGTTATAGCTCTCATATTCCATCCCCCCCTCGAAAGCAACCACAATGGGACTACCATCGTTGGGTATTGTTCATGACTGGCTGGTCTGCCTACTATGACGAGCAGGGACGTCCAGTGTTAACTCCGGTATATCATATTTTTTTATCTGTCAAGTTAATACAAATTTCTTCCTTCAGAGCAAAATTAGATTATTTATATGTTTGCAGGGTCCGCAGTACATGCTGCCACCGCCAGCGCAGCAGGAGACTCCGGAGTTTGAGCCTATGGACGAGGAGGGGCTATCTTTCAGTCTGGATGATTTTGATAGCCTTTCACTCGTTTAGTCACCGGGACGACGACGATATGCTACAGAAAGGCCAGTGGTAGCGGGTCATAGACTCATCCTGACTATGCGACTGAGTTGGCATCGTCCATCTTCTCTACACCTCCGCCAGTCACTGGGGGTGAGGATGATAATGTCTGGGATAACATAGTCCGGATGAGCAGAGAGGCCGAGACCGATGTCGTTACACCTGATCAGGGAGTCTGGCAGGGACTACATGATCAGGGAGTATGGGAGGGACTACCCCGACAGAGCTAACAGGGAAGTGCCGGCATCTCGATGGTCCCCCTCTAGTGGTTGTTGACGCGACCATAGGTTTTTATGGTAGTTTTAGTTAGATTGTTTTGTAGTATTTATATTTGATAGACTATGTTTGGTATTTTATGTGTGGATTATATTATGGTATTTTTATTGTAATATTTATATTTTTTATATATTTTTATGCTTAATTATACTAAAATAAACTAAATTATGCTAATTATGCTAAATTATACTAAAATAAATTGGTTTTGTTCGAATAGATAAATAACAAAACAACAGTAACAAAATGCTAAGTCTACAACATAAAATATAACAATCCAAACATAAAATACTACAAATCCAAATATAAAATATTACAATCCGGTCCAACATAAAATACTACAAAGCATATTCTCATATGTGAAAGACTATGGCTTACGAGTAGTGGAACTTTCTCCCGTTGTCTCCGAAGGCCTGTAGCAACACGCAACACACACCCACATTTGGAAACGATAGTTGTTTACCAGATCTACATTCTTGTTGATACATTTGGGGTGAACGGCTATGCTATAAAGATGAAAGAAGAACATCTCCTCCGCAATATCTCCATTGACAAGACATGCGGGGGCACACTTCCCATTCAGGTGGAGGGTTGATATCGCCGAAGTTCTCGGCAAGAAAGTTTCTAATAGTTGGATCATCCTAGTCATGTATTCTTCAACATCTTTGGGAGGAAGAAACGAGATAAATGTCTCTTCAAGCGGGCTTCACCCGTCCAAAAAATTTTAGCAACGGATATGTGACTATTGCGTGCCGTTGCACTTCCTCCTTTTCGAAGTTCGAATTTGGGTGCCATGGTAAGATCTACGGTTTATTAGACAATTTATATTAATTCTAAATAGTTTCTAAAAAAATAAAAATAAAAATAAAAAATAAAAACAAAAAATACCTCAAAATCGCTTCTGAAATCGCCCTTTCGCCTCAGAAATCGCTTTATCTTTCTCTCTTTCTCTTCCTCTCTTCTGGGGAGTTTGAGTGAGTTGTGAAAGGGATGAGAGAGAAAACGGGGTATTTATAGATTCTGAAAAAAAAAAAATTCCAACCGGCTAAAAAATGATCGGTCCTAATTTTAATCCCGCCCAGCCATTTTTTGGCCGATTTGGGTATTTTTAAAAATACCCAGCTAACCTGAATATAATTATTATTTTATAATTAATTTTGGATATTAATAAAAATGTCGAGAAATTGAGTTTAAATTCTACCTACCACCTTATATATTTTTACATTTTTTTTTTCAGTTTTTCTATCTAAATTTTCAAAGTTCCGTCCCTGCAAGTGTTAATTAGGTTTTAATATATTGATACCTCTCATCAGTTACTAATTTCAATGAAATCGGTGGAACTTTTTTCCACTTATCAAAACTCGAAATACTAAATGTCCAATTTTGAAACAACCTCATCCTCTTCTGTTTCCGGCCGAGAGAATACTCGTGTAGCCATCTCCTATCGTCAGTCATTGTTACTCAATAATCACCACTTGAGTGGGATCGAGGTCTCTTTGTACGTGTTGTGTGACTCGTCAGTCATGACTACGACTTTAACGACTCATGTAATGATTTATTATTTACTCTTTTTTTGCTCACAATTAATTGTTAACTATTAGCGTTGGGATTCGGCAGCATGTGCTCTCCCTCTTGTCTACCATATGTGATATATCTCTCTATCGCGTAGACTGAAGCAGTGAAGCTATTGCCGAGCTAGCACATCCATAGTTGACTTGACTTTTATGTCCACCACATATTACCAATTAAACTAGAGTGGGGTTAGGCATTATATATGCAGCTTACATTACATAGCGTTGGGTACTATGAATCTATATCTTCATTTTTAAAATTTAAATAATTAATTAAAATATTTTAACATAATCTCCATATAAAAATAGACTTACATATAAGATTTTATATATTTTTTAAAAATATTTTAATATTTTTTTAGTATTTAGATAGATAGAAAATCACTTAATTTAAAACCAATACATTTTTTAAAATTATTTTATTATTTAGATATATTTTTATTATTATTTTACTAGTGAGTTTCTCCCTATCTAAGAAAATATAAAGAAATTCTAAAAAAAAATATAAAATTTGGTCTTTAACTGCATTTTCATATGAACATCATGTTTAACAGTTCCGGTTGCTTGAACATTGAAAATAGAAATATGAAACCATACAATATGTAATATATGCAAATTATCATTGCCACACTTATTGAACAAAATCAAAATCAATTAACAATTATGGATGAGCAAACTAGTTGAACACAATTAAAATCAGAATTACCACTGTTGAAAACCTTTTGTTGCGTCAATTTTTTTCTAAAAGGATATTGGGCTCTGACGGGCATCGAAGGCCCAATACCACTTCAATTCCCTAATTAAAAAAAAAAGAACCCAACTCGAAACCTCACAAATTCAACAATCAAAAGCCCTGTACAAGCCCACCAAGAAAGGAACATCAGGACCAGAGCAAGCCAGACTACACATAACCCAATACCCGTTGGGCTGCCACAAAACAATCTGTCCAATATGTCCCCAGGAACCCGAACCAGAACTCGAATCCGAATCCGAATCCAAATCCGAACCCGCAACCCCTCCAACCTCCCCGCACCTCCCCCCCCACCCCCACCAACACACAAATGGAAGGTTGATACTAGAACTGTCAATGAGCTAGACAAAGTTTGAACTCGGTACAAGCTAGAGAACAAGCTGAGCAAAATCGAGCCGAGCCATCTCATTTATACTGAGTCGTGGATGGACCACACATTTTTCTCTATTTTGTATTGTGAGCCAAGCATATACCACATTCTGGTCCATTCATTTTCGTCTATTTTGTATTGTGAGCCGAGCATATGCCACAAATTTAGGGAAAAAAATATTCTTCTTGCAACGAGTTTTATCAGTCTTCAAATTAATATATTTGCGAAAGCTAATGAGTCATTTTTCTACTATTGATGCATATACGGTGATATTTGGAACCGGTATTCACTGTAGTACTCCACGGTGGGTCCCACTACTTTATGGTTTGAAATTTACTCTCAATCGCTTTGAGATTCGGGCTAGCGCATGTGACAGTATTATTTGTGCAAAGTTAAAGAACGGTTTGGATTCACTAATTAGGAGATCATTCTAAAAGATTTCCTTCTGTAGTACTTTACTGGATACGAATTCGTGACACTTGGGGATACGCTTATGCAAGGGCGGACTGTCAGGGTAGGGCACTAATTGGATTCAAATAGCTAATGGGGTAAAACCCATTAACTTATCGGGTACACAATTATAACTCAATCCCTATAACTATGTTTATTATAAAATATGTTATAATCATAAAATCGATTGACACAGCATTGAAATATTTTTAGTAAGCTAATTAAAAATTTGTTTGGCACAATTCAAAGTGGGACTGTTCTTAGCCAATTAGCAAAAGTCAAAGTTTAGATAAAAATTTAACCGAAATATAAGTGTTGAATAATAAAAGACACAAAAAGTTCGGCCAACCCATTTCTTAGAATTGTAATAATAGGTCCCACCGTCAGATCTTTCTTGTTCTCTTGTTCTCTTTCATTCTATTTACGAAATAGAGTATCGCATATCCGAAAAAACGAAATACATATAATCGACCAAAACTCAGAAGGAATCGGTTCAAGAATCGGACTAACTCGAACCAGGTGTAGGCATTACATCAAACCAGGGGTAGACACATTGAACAATTAAGACTGGTTCGAAATAAAAAATTCAAATACAGGGGTAGACACTTGCCTACCCCAATTTGTACATGGATCTGCCAATGTACTTATGTAAGCGTCAGAAATGACCGATTTACCATCAAAAACTGACCAATTAAAAGACTGATATTTTCTAAAACATAAATATAGTGTTTATTTATTCTAATAAATAATAAAATAGATACTCTATAGATTTAAAAATGAGTTTTAATAGAAATACAATAAAGTAGTAATTTTTTTTTAACATTTAGAAGAGTAATATGGATACTATGAATTTTAGAGAAAAAAAAATACGTAATTTAGAAGTTATCAAGGGGTATACCTGAAATTCCCGTACGAACCATGGAACAAGGAAATCATATCCTAAGATAAAATAATATTTCTTTATAGATCCGGACCGTCCGATCAAAACCGCACGAATATTAAAAAGATCCTGTGCATTTCATCTCAAATCGAATTGGCCCGATTTTGATCGAATAGTCCTGATCTAAACAGAAATATTCTGTTACCTCACAGGATATGGATTCGAGAGCACGTGCTTTTGACCTCACATCTACCATTCTTTGACATTCGGACAAGTCCTCATCGACCCAGCGCCTTCGTCTGATTAAATTCACAAACCCCCCTCAAAAGATTCCCCAATCCTCAACCCACAATCTTCTCCTTCTCCCTCTCCCTCCAGTCAACAATGGAGCACGCCAGCTCTATCCTTAACCCCAACCCCAACCCCAACGCCTACACCTTGGACTCGCCGCACCCAGTCTACGCCATGGCGTTCTCTACCTCCGCCTCCGCCCCCTTCCGCCTCGCTCTGGGCTCCTTTCTCGAAGAGTACAACAACAGGGTCGACATCGTGACCTTTGACGAAGAATCAACGACTTTTCGAGCCGAACCAGCTCTTTCCTTTGACCACCCGTACCCAGCAACCAAGCTTATGTTTCACCCTCGAGAGATTCCCGGCTCCACATCGTCCCTGATCGCGTCGTCAGGTGATTTCCTGAGACTCTGGCAAGTAAACCATGACGGGGATGGTGCAGGGAAGAGCGAGCTCAGGTCAGTGTTGAATAATAGCAAGTCCAGTGATTTCTGTGCCCCTCTGACGTCATTCGATTGGAATGATGCGGAACCGAGGCGGATCGGTACATCATCTATTGATACCACGTGTACTGTGTGGGATATCGAGCGTGGTGCTGTCGAGACTCAGCTCATTGCACATGATAAGGAGGTGAGGATGCAAGTCATTGTATATTTAGGTACCTTTTCTGATTCAAATTGTATTGATAATGGTTGTAGTAAACCATCCATGCTGTTGAAACCAGATTTTAGTTTGTGGGACACACCAGTACCAGTTGTGAAATGTTCCACTGTTCTCAGGGCATTACTGATTGAGATAGAAACATTTCAGGAGTAGACAGTGTATGGAGGAAGTTCAGCAAAAAATTTAGTAAAAAATAAAAAAGGTTCAGCTAACAAGGAAAAATATTTGGGCCAAAACAAGCCATGGGATGTGAATTACTATAGAAATATTGCTTGTATTATTAGAGATTATAATGCATGCCAGTACTGTGTCTACACTAGGACCACTCAGTGGATGGAAATCTTGTACATAAGTATATAAGATTATTGGTCAAAAAGAGGGAATATGAAAAAAATGCACACATTATTTTTTTTTTCAAGTTTACAAGTTGCTATGAGCCGGACAATATAATAAAATATCAGTCTTTTTGTATATGAAAGAATGCCACAAAGTATATAATAACTCAGTGAGGAAAATTATTTTCCTTACTTCCCAGTTTACATTTGTGGTTATGATGTCTCACTACAGTATAGTTCAAAAATAACAAATTCTTGAAAGACACTAAAATAGGAGATAAAATCATCAATTAAATAGAATTGAAAATATAATAACGCTATAATGACAGAATTAATGGCTTTTACTAGTTTACGCCTTCTGGGACATCAAAATATTGACATAATTAGAACACCAGAGGTTAATCAGAAGTCTGGAGTCAAGAAGATAAGCTCAAAAATAAGATAAAGGGTAAAATAGTAACCCTAATTCCCTGTACTGAAACTTGTGGTTTCAACACGTGGCAGGTGTATGATATCGCATGGGGAGAGGCTGGTGTTTTTGCCAGTGTCTCGGCCGATAGTTCCGTTCGCATATTTGACTTACGTGACAAGGAGCACTCAACTATAGTCTATGAGAGCCCGCGGCCTGACACACCCCTCCTCCGTCTCGCTTGGAACAAGTCCAACCTTCGGTACATGGCAGCCATCCAGATGGACAGCAACCGCATCATCATCCTCGACATCCGCTCCCCTGCCGCACCTGTTGCCGAACTGCAGCGTCACCGTGCCTGTGTCAACGCCCTAGCATGGGCCCCGCAGGCGCCACGTCACCTCTGTTCAGCTGGGGATGACGGCCAGGCAATGATATGGGAGGTCCCAGCAACTGACACACCAGGGACAATGCTCCCGCCTGAAGGACTGGACCCACTGCTGGGATACTCAGCACCAGCCGAGATAAACCAGCTGCAATGGTCAGCGGCACACCCGGATTGGATTGGGATTGCCTTTGCGAACAAGGTTCAACTGCTTAGAGTTTAGTTAGACATGGTTGATTTTTCTACCTCCTTTTCTTTTTTTATTTTAATTGATTTACAGAATGAAACATGTAGTTTAAAACAAATAATGTTCTTAATGACGTGCTTTAGTACTCAGATGTCACTGTTTTAATTTCGACAATGATATGTCAATAGTAGTTTCAACAGGGTGCGAGGTTCCTAGCATTGCTATCTTTTAACGGTTTATTATCTCCGTTATTAATAAACTCTTTTTTAGGAGCAAGCTAGTATTACTTTCTCACATATAGTTTTTATCTAACAGTTCCTCATGAGCTGAGCAGGCAAAATCTAGGTTATTAACTCAACTGTGAATAACCTGACTGAACCAAACCCTCACCCACTTCAAACTTTTTTGAAAAATGTGCGACCTGACCTTGATCAACCTGCAGCTCAAGCTGTCTGAATTTGAATGACCCCGAATTCTGACAGCCCCAAAATCAATTTTATTACGATAATAAGGTGAAACGATCTGGATTACGACTTAGATTGATAATAACCTAAACCGAAGTAATCTAAAACCCTGAAGATTGGATGACCTGAACTGACACAAAAAGAAAACTTTGTGACTTAACTGTTCCAAGATAACTCCTTTTGCTACTATAATAAAAAGGCTAAGACTATGTTTGTCCGTGGATCATGATTTTACTGGCAGCGTAACTTGTTTGTACATTACCTTGATTCTGTGTGCATTTTTTTTCTTTTTTTCTTTTGCTTTCTGTATATTTAGGGATGCTTCTGTTTAATTTGTGCCCCCCAACCCTAATTAACTTTTACACAATTTTCGTCAAATAGGCTGAAGGTATGAATCAGCTGTACCATACCACATGGTACCAATATTGGTTAATAGATGGTATAAATGTTGTTCTTTCCTTCCATGCAAAATTTTACCGACAGATTCATTGTGTTAATTATTATATTGAAAACTTACAACTTTGGCTTTTTGTTTTTGAGTGCTTGACCAGTTTTTTTTCCCTCATTAAGGTCAAGGTCCTTTTTTCAACTGTAGCACTAGTTGTGGATAGATATCTTCTATAGTTCTATTGTTAGATCTGATATATAACTTTTTTGTAATTTCAGATAACCAATATTGCAATGACACTTGTTGCTGTAGATGCTCTGTTTGCTGAGAAATACAAGTGCAAGTGACATGGTAAAAATGTTGCTGTGTAAAACTAGCACATTTGTAAGTTTGGGATGTAAGTTTAAATTCTAGGATCTCTGTTTTTTTTTCCTCTGTTTCCTGTATGCCTATCGTTTTAGTTTCCTTCTTTGTGCAATAATTTAATTATTGGTAGTGATTATTGTATATAGCATTGATACTCAAATCTTTCAAAATATCTATAACATGGGCTTATGATTTCCTTGAGAATTAGGTCTGTCTGAAGTGTTTCCGGTGGCTTTTAGCAATTTGGATTTTCTGAATTTCTTAATGTACAATTTTATGGTTCTTAGGAATACGCAAGGAGAAAAGGAAAAGGAGTTGGACCAATTGTATCTTTGATAATACGAAAAAACATTTATCAGATAAAAAAAAAGTGTTGACTTTTTTTTTTTTTTTTGGTTAAAAAGGCCGAAGCCCAGTTTTATTTTATTGAAACAAAGTTCGATTACAACCATCATCAAGTATTCAGGAGGAACAAGCTCCTCTGCTCAAAAGACATAATAACATGCATCTAATAATAACATGGTAAGTCTCCTCTGTCCGAAACGCAACACACACAGGATAACTTCTAGCTGAACTCAAAATCCAACACTTCTACGTAGTAAGAAGGATGAGATACTCTGCTAATCCAAAAAATTTTACTCAGAGATGATCTCTTTAGTAACTACTTCTCTTAGGTATCCTAAAGGTGACTGTTATTGTTGGTCTTCTTCTTCTGGGGGCTGATAAGGAACTATCAGGTCATCTCCTGGAAGTCAAACTCTAAGTGGAATTGCCTCAATAGAGTCTTCAGCAGGCATCCAGTTGCATGTCTCTGCCTGGATCTTTTTTTTTTTACACCTTTATTTGATGTCCTGTCCAATAAGTAGACCACCAAAGACAGTAAAATAATATTCCTAGCTGGTTTAGGAGCTGTATTTTGGAAACATATTTCATTTCGGTGTTTCCATATAGTCCAGCAAGTGGCACAAAACACAATTAGAAAAGCCAGTCTCAGTTTGGATGGTAAATTTAAAGCAAAGGTTTTAACATCTTTCATAGTTTGCCAGGATAAGTAATAATGTTGACATTGACCTATCCAAAACCAAATTTGTTTTGTAAACTGGCACTGTAAGAAAAGGTGATTCACAGTCTCAGTTTTATCACAGAACACACATTTTTACTCAGATTTTTCTTAGAGAGGATTCTATTTTTAACTATAAGCCAAATTTTTATTGTAAATTTTTATTTTTGGTGGAACAGGTAGAGACCAAAACAGTAAAGGATTATCAATTCCAACACCACCAAAGTTTAGCATTTTAACTTGACAGTAAATTTCCCTGTTGATTCCCATCTCCAAGAGAGTTTATTAGTAGTATGTGTAAATGAAATCTGACTTAGGATGTGTAACAGGTGGTTCCATTCATTGAGGCACACTCCTGTTAAGATTATGCTAAAATGGACATTTTGCCCCTGAAAATTAATAACATCAAATATGAGGATGTTTTTAGAATAACAAATTTCATATAACTGGAGATAACTAGAGGCTAAAGGGCATGTATCTAATCAAATGTCTTCTCAAAATCTAACCAAAGAATTAGCACCAGGAAGATACTGTACAGTACATTTTCCTAGGTCATCAAGAGCTAAGATATTAGATCAGAAAGGGGAGATAAGTGTAGTGGTGGATATAGTAGAGTATAAATGTTGAAATAATGTTTTCCAAGGACTATTGTAAGTAGGGTCCTTATATTTAACCCACCACTTTACTAATAAAGAAATATTCATATCTCTTAAGTTCAGAATTCCTAATTCCTCAAATTCTTTAGCTATACATACTGATGAAAAAAGTGTTGACTTAGATAAAACAATTATAGGCGTATGTACTTTATATATTAGTTGTGTCAAGTTTCATGTAATTTTAGTGTTATTTGAATGTACATAGTTATAGTTGATCCGAACTCTTGGAGTGTAAATATTTTTCTTAATTTATGAAACTGGTTGGTTGGTTATTGGCTGACAAACCCTCAAAAAGAATTTTAGTGTTTTTTGATATTTCAGAATTTTAAATAAAGATTTTGTAAATAATAAATCATTGAAAAATAAAATTTGCATCGAATTTTATTATTTTACCTGTGTATAATATGCAAATAGTATTGACAATTATTTATCGGTCAAATTTTCAAATTATAAGTTATTTTGATAATTATTGTGATTGTAATAAATTGTTGTTGATGAATTTCGACTGTTGAAAGAAAGCCGAAATTTTTAAATATAGCACAGTTAAAAAAAAAAATATACCAAAACGGCACCGTTTGGACGGAATTTCAAATTTAGCACGGCCGCAGATTGGCTGAGCGGCCCCATTTACTGGGGACCGCAGATTGGCTGAGCGGACCCGGGGGCCGCAGATCAGCTGAGCGGCCCCATTTTTTTTTTTTTTTTAGATCTGAGAGATAAAAATTCGAATTTTACGAAACTTTAAACGGCCATAAAACGGCGCTCGAGTGTCCGATTTCAGCAAATGACCACTTTTCGGAAAGCTTGTGAAAATGCGCATGCGTCCGAACTCGCTTTGCTAGATTTCCAAATTCAGAATCGCAAAAAACAAAGGGAAGAGCCTCAAAACTTCAGTTGAAGTTTCCGATTAAGATTTTCATTTCTATTCTCAAATCTACGTAGCTCAGTAAATTAGTATTCTACAAGTTCATTAGATAACTAATTTACTGAGCTACGTAGATTTGAGAATAGAAATGAAAATCTTAATCGGAAACTTCAATTGAAGTTTTGAGGCTCTTCCCTTTGTTTTTTTGCGATTCTGAATTTGGAAATCTAGAAAAGCGAGTTCGGATGTATGCGCATTTTCACAAGCTTTCCGAAAAGTGGTCATTTGCTGAAATCGGACACTCGAGCGCCGTTTTATGGCCGTTTAAAGTTTCGTAAAATTCGAATTTTTATCTTTCAGATCTAAAATAAAAAAAAAAAAAAAAAAAAATGGGGCCGCTCAGCTGATCTGCGGTCCCCAATAAATGGGGCCGCTCAGCTGATCTGCGGTCCCCAATAAATGGGGCCGCTCAGCCGATCTGCGGTCCCCAATAAATGGGGCCGCTCAGCCGATCTGCGGCCGTGCTAAATTTGAAATTTCGTTGAAACGGTGCCGTTTTAGTATTTTTTTTTTTTAGATGTGCTACATTTAAAAATTTCGGGAAAGAAAGTAAAGAAAACGGTTGTCTAGAAGGTACTTGCATTGGCCAGCTCTATGAAAAATACTGTTTGTCCAGATCAGCCGAAAAGCAAGAGAGAGAGCTACCATAGATTGCAATTTTTTTTGCGAGAAATGAGCTGCATCTGACAATTCTCTTTTCATGTTTAGAAATTGAAAAACCGATTTTTCTAATTGATTGCTTGCATTTTTTTTTTTTCAAAAACAACAAGGATCGAATCATTAATTCAATTCAAGTACTCCTAAGAACTATCAAAGATTGTTTAAATATTTATTCAAAAATGAAGTTTTTGGGTTAGAAAAAAAAAATCCAAAAAAGTCATTGACCGGATAGAAGCTTTCGGTCCGAAATTTTTAAATATAACACAGTTTAAAAAAATATATACCAAAACGGCACCGTTTGGCAGGAATTTCAAATTTAGCACGGCCGCAGATCAGCTGAGCGGCCTCATTTACTGGGGACCGCAGATCAGATGAGCGGCCCCAGAAATGGGGCCGCAGATCAGCTGAGCAGTCCCACTTTTTTTTTTTTTTTTAGACCTGGGGGCCGCAGATCAGCTGAGTGGCTCCATTTTTTTTTTTTTTTTTTTAGATCTGAGAGATAAAAATTCGAATTTTACGAAACTTTAAACGGCCATAAAACGGCGCTCGAGTGTCCGATTTCAGCAAATGACCACTTTTCAGAAAGCTTGTGAAAATGCGCATGCGTCCGAACTAGCTTTGCTAGATTTCCAAATTCAGAATCGCAAAAAAACAAAGGGAAGAGCCTCAAAACTTCAGTTGAAGTTTCCGATTAAGATTTTCATTTCTATTCTCAAATCTACGTAGCTCAGTAAATTAGTTATCTAATGAACTTTTAGAATACTAATTTACTGAGCTACGTAGATTTGAGAATAGAAATAAAAATCTTAATCGGAAACTTCAACTGAAGTTTTCAGGCTCTTCCCTTTGTTTTTTTGCGATTCTGAATTTGAAAATCTAGCAAAGCTAGTTTGGACACATGCGTATTTTCACAAGCTTTCCGAAAAGTGGTCATTTGCTGAAATCGGACACTCGAGCGCCGTTTTATGGCTGTTTAAAGTTTCGTAAAATTCAAATTTTTATCAGATCTAAAAAAAAAAAAAAAAAAAATGGGGGGCCGCTCAGCTGATCTGCGGCCCCCAGGTCTAAAAAAAAAAAAAAAAAAAAAAAATGGGGCCGCTCAGCTGATCTGCGGCCCCCAGGTCCGCTCAGCCAATCTGCGGCCCCATTTCTGGGGCCGCTCAGCTGATCTGCGGTCCCCAGTAAATGGGGCCGCTCAGCTGATCTGCGGCCGTGCTAAATTTGAAATTCCTGCCAAACGGTGCCGTTTTGGTATATTTTTTTTTTAACTGTGCTATATTTAAAAATTTCGGGTTTTCGGGCGAGGGAAGGGAGAAGAGGAGAGAAGGAAGAAGAAAAAAGAGGTAGTCTGAATTCTGAAATCATGGGTGGAGCGAAACATTGGTTCGATCACTTCCCCTTTTAGATTTTAAGTGTTACCACTTGTCAGTCGTGTAAATGTGTAATAAAGATGACCAAACCATTAATTTGGTCACCACATACCTGAACCGAAATAATAGTCTACTACTTGTTATTTTATAAGAAAAAAAAGTATCATTCTATTTGTGATAAAATGATTTTTTTTAATTTCAAAAAAATAATTGTACATCTGTAGGTGTTACCTTTCTTTAAAGAAATCTCAAGTTAGGCTGAGTATATACAGAAAATCAGATTGCAATACTTGTTGATTAGTTAACGTCTCATTTACTGGTAACCACCGAACGATAGAGACAACAAATCAGAAAGAAGAAGTCCGTATCACCACGTAACATGCAAACTGAAATTCAACTAAGGATGCTTTTAACTTTTAAGCATTACCTTAGTTCTCTCGAGTAGAGCCGCAGAGGTATGTTTAAAGCATTTTTCAAATATATATAAAATATTTTTAATGAAATATTAAGGTGTGGGATGCGTGGGCGCTAGAGGTGAACGGATCGGATACGGATCGGATAGTGTTAAAATCATATCTAAAACGGATACAGATACAAATTGGATATTAGACGGATATATATAAATACGAATCGGATATCGGATATCTGTAAATATGTACATAAATATTTTCATAATATATATTAAACTATATGGCATGTATCTACTATTCGGAAATTAAAATTCAAACCATATCCGTACCACTATCCGCACGGATATTTAGATATCAGATATTCGATCTAATTTTCGAATACGGACCGGATTCGGTCAGATAATATCTGACCCGTTTTCATCTCTAGTGGGGGCTGACAAAATAATAAAGATGGTAATGTACATGCGTTTATATTTGTTCAAAAACAGTACAATTTTAAGGAGAGAGAAATAAAAAAAATATAAAGAGGAACAAAATCTTTATACATATTTGTCAATTTTTCTAATTTTAAATCGGAATATAGAGCCTGTGAACTAATGTTGTTTTTGTTCTCTTTTTTCCTCTTCTTACGGATTGTCCTGTCAAACAGAGTCTTAAGAGCCACCACTACATGGGGCAGTTGGTAAAGGCATAGTCCCCTACAGGAGGGACATGGAATCGATTCTGCTTGGGGGTAGAATTTGACCTTCAAAATTGAGCATGTCATTGTTGCCATTAATAACACTGAAAGATCATTGACGTCCATCCATATTTTTTAGATGTTGATGTTACAAGTACCAACATCATAATGCAACCACATGCTTAATCTACTTAAAACCACATAACTACTTATTTGATACAAAATTGAAAATTTTAATACTAATTTAATATTTTTGAATTTTCAAAATTTATTTCAAACAAGGAGTATTTTGTTCACAATCCAGTGATAGTAGACCAACAATCGTCCTATTATGTTTCAAAGAAATCGACGTAGTTTAGTTATGACTTATGAGTAGGGGTGCACAAAAAGCTCATGACTCGAAACTCAGTTCGGAAGTTCGGATTCAACTCACTATAACTCGAGTTAAAACTGACTCGAGTTTACTGACTCGGTTAATTTATGAGTCGATTCCAAGTTAGGCCTAACTCGGTTCGGAATCAACTCGGTTGGACTCATCATGTATTGCCTAATTTATGAGTCGATTCCAAGTTAGGCCTAACTCGGTTAATTATGTACTATTTTGGTGTTTTCGTAATTTTTAATTATGTGTTGGCCATTATCTCATTATGTATTGCCTTTAATTGTGTATTATTTTTGTAAACTATGTCATATTTTTTTTGTTAGAATTAAATTAGACCGCCTCACTATGTATTACTTTATGAGTCACGAGTCGACTCACTTCGACTCGAGTTGTTTGCGAGTTGATTCCAAATCGGAGTTTTTGACTCGGAATTGGATTAGCGACTCGGACTCAACTCGGCTCATGAGTTTGCGAGTTGAATCCAAGTTGTCCTTAACTCGGACTCAACTCAGCTCATGAACAACCCTACTTATGAGTCATTTTTTCAGAAACCCACACAAAATTAAGTACATCCAAATATAAACGCTATGAACTTGTAATATTTGATGAGGAGCGTAAACTAGAACATATGAGAATAGAGTTAGACTGAAAGATCATTGACGTCCATCCATATTTTTTAGATGTTGATGTTACAAGTACCAACATCATAATGCAACCACATGCTATATCTATTCTTTCAATCTACTTAAAACCACATAACTACTTATTTGATACAAATTGAAAATTTTAGTACTAATTTAATATTTTTGAATTTTCAAAATTTATTTCAAACAAGGAGTATTTTGTTCACAACCCAGTGATAGTAGACCAACAATTGTCCTATTATGTTTCAAAGAAATCGACGTAGTTTAGTTATGACTTATGAGTCATTTTTTCAGAAACCCACACAAAATTAAGTACATCCAAATATAAATGCTATGAACTTATAATATTTGATGAGGAGCGTAAACTAGAACATATGAGAACAGAGTTAGACTTTCAAACTATAAAAATCAAACACATATTAGTACTGTTAACCAATTATCCATTCCAAAATACAAATCCAAATTAATATATATCTATTATTCAAATATAAGTTTGTTATAATTTTGCATTGGTGCATGTATAATTTTGAATTTTGACATAGTTTAATAACAAAATACGTATTTAATTGGGGAAATACGAATATATATAACTTTATTATATGCTGCTTGTTCATTTTTTTTTTCTATAATTCGGATCAGTACTTCTAACTGTATATTAATCCCACCTGCCTAATCTCACCGTGAAAAATTTGAAGTTTTGATCTGGACCGTCCGATTATAAACGGACGGTATAGATATGTCCATAACCGTCCAATATATTATGTAGAGATGTGTCCATTATCTGAATTTTTGGAGGGACGCGCTTCCTCCAGAAAAAAATACTTAAAAGGAGGCAATTGAATGTCACCCTAAAAAGGGCCAACACTTCACAATTATACCCACCAATGGGATTTATTCCTGGTACCACAAAATCATGAAATGGTTCCGAATTAGGGCTGCAAACGAACCGAACCGAATCGAACTTACCTTCAGTTTGAGTTTGGTTTGAATTAATTTCGAACGAACTCAATTTCGAACGAACTCAGTTTCGAACCGAATTTTTTACGAACTCAATTTCAAACCTTTACGAACTTTGTTACGACTTACGAGAATTATGACTTATGACTGAGCCATAGTACAAAATTAGAGTACTTCAATAAAAACTCAAGTATTCAAAGTACAATTTAAATAAAACTCAAATATCAATAGAAGTACTATTTAAATAAAACATCAAGCACTCCAAAGTATTCAAAATACAATTTAAATATCAATATTAGTACATAACAATCTCCAAAGTCTTAGAATTATTACAAACCCAAATAGTATCCTAAATAAACATTAAAGTTCATTACAACTAGGCACTAGCTACTAAAAAATCCTTCTAAAAAACCCTCACAGGTATCCAAAGCTTCAGCCATATATTTCGCTTATTGATTTTCTGATGCTAGTAAATGACTGATCTATGTTGCTGGTTTTGCTGATTTTCTATAATTTTGTATTTCTGGTTTAGACTATTGTATGGAAATTTTCTGGTATGACAAGGGATCAGATTAAAAAAGAAAAGAAAAATTAAACTGGCGTGTGCCATCTTTAAGTCAAAAAATTAAGTTGGATAGCGGCATATCGCTGAGAAGTTAATATTATTTGATCTATAAAACAAGCAACAATAAAAATGGTGTGCTTTTTAATTACCCGAGAGAGGAGCAAATCACAAGAAGGGCAAAGAGAAACGGCCGGTACCAAGGGTTGTCTCGCCTCACGACCGGTCCCAATAATCAACCAACAAAGCAAAGATCAACGAGGGTCGCCTCGCCTTGCCTCACAGCCAGTCCCGGTTTGGTATCGCAGCCAAGTAGCCCAACAGAGGGAAACTTTAGGATTTGGACTTTGGTATCGCAAGTTCGCAACTAACAGAGAGGGAAAGTCGGCTAGGTTTTTTATTATTGGTCTTGTTCGCAACCAACAGTGATAATACCAAAAGTTCGCAACCAACAATTATGAGTTGTGGCTGATTTTGTTTAATTTTTCTATTTTGGGCTTTGTTGTTAAATTTTTATTTGAGCTTGTAATTGCAATGGGCTTTCTGTTTCAGAAATCATAATTCAAAGTAATTATGGACTGGACGGCTTATATTTTTATCAGTGAGCATAAGTTATCAGCAGAAATTAATTGTTCACGTTTGAGTTAATTTCGAACTAAATTTGATTTGCGAACCTATTTCGAACGAACTAGGTCCAGTTTGAGTTTGGTTTGAATTAATTTCGAACTAAGTTTGGTTTGAAATATTTTCGAACGAACTCAATTTCGAATCGAACTTTTTACGAACTTTTTCGAATCAAACTCGAATCGAATTACGAACTACGAATTTTTTGTGCAGCCCTATTCCGAATGCTTCAGTCATTCAATGAACGGATTTCAGTGCTTAATTAACGGATGATTGAGGCTATGTTCAATAACGGATGCTTGCGTATATTGTTTCATGTTATAGATTAATATCTTTATTTTTAAAATTAAAACACAGTTTAACTGAACCGTTTAATATATTCTTCGTATAAATATATATTTGCAGATTAAAAATTAACTATTTTTAAAGAGGTAAAAGAACATTCAATAGTATTTCTACCTATTTAAAATATAGTATACACACACACACACACATATATATATATAGAGTTGGGCTATGGTGCATTGCAATGTATTGCCCCTCTTATAAATTGGACTATAAATCGTTGGATTCGGAGTTCAAACAGTCGATCTAAAGGGCTTAACATATTCTCCATATTAAAATGTGCGTGGAGACCAAATTTTATATATATTTTTGAAATTATTTGCTATTTTTTTAGAATTATTGAAAATCATTATTTTTCAGAAATTTTTGGACAATAGAAAAACAGTAATTTTCAAAAATTCTAAAAAAATAGCAAACAAATTCCAAAAAATGTAAAATTTGGTCTTCAAACACATTTTAATATGGATATCAAATTGAACGGTTTGGATCAGTTGTTTAAAAATCAAAACCATCGATTTATAGTCCAATATACAAGAGAGACTATACATTGCAATGCACCATAGCCCAACTATATATATATATATATATATATATATATATAGAGAGAGAGAGAGAGAGAGAGAGAGATGGGCTATTGTACTTCGCAAAGTAAAACGAAGTTTTACTTCACGCTCATATTCCCATTTTGAAAATCCAAAACGTTGATCCGAACCGTTCAAGTTGTTCTCCATATTTAAATGTGCTTGGAGACCAAATTTTACATTTTTTTGAATTTTTTTACTATTTATTAAGCCACTTTGAAAATCGTTGATCCATTGTGAACAATAGAAAACAGTAAAAAATTCTGGACCAATGGATCAGCGATTTTCAAAGTGGCTTAATAAATAGTAAAAAAATTCCAAAAAATATAAAATTTGGTCTCCAATCACATTTCAATGTAGAGAACAACTTGAACGGTTCGGATCGACATTTTGGATTTTCAAAATGAGAATATGAGCGTGAAGCAAAACTTCGCTTTACTTCGCGAAGTACAATAGCCCATCTCTCTATATATAGAGTAAAGCTAAGGTGCTCTTAAGTGTACCGTACTCCTAAATGTAGGCCGTTGGATTTCTTTAAAAGTCGTGTAGATTCTTTAAAAGGCGTGGTAGCACGACTTTTAAAAAAATCCAACGGCCTACATTTAGGAGTACGGTACACTTAAGAGCACCTTAGCTTTACTCCTATATATATAGAGAGAGAGAGAGGGAGAGAGAGAGAGAGAGAGAGAGAGGTGGGCAACGGTATTTCGCAAAGTAAAGCGAGTGTTTATAGTCCAATGTACAAAACTGTAAACTATTGGATTCAAAGTTCAAACAATCGATCTAAAGGGCTCAACATGTTCTCCATATTAAAATGTGTTATGAGACCAACTTTTATATTTTTTTTAAATTTTTTTACTATTTTTTAGGATTTTGGATAATCATTTTTTTTAGAAATTTTTGGACAATAAAAAACAATGATTTTCAAAAATTCTAAAAAGATAGAAAACAATTTTAAAAAAATGTAAAATTTTGGTCTCCAAGCACATTTTAATATGGATATCAAATTGAACGGTTTGGATCAGTTGTTTGAAAATCAAAACCAACGATTTATAGTCTAATGTACAAGATGACATATACATTGCAATGCACCATAGCTCAACTCTCTCTCTCTCTCTTTATATGTGTGTGTGTACACACATATATAAAATTTTAGCTGCAAATATATTTTTATAAGGAGGCCTTTAAAAAATAAGTGATTTTTGACTGTTTGAACTTGTAAAAACTGATAATATTGATCCATAGCACATACTAATATGCGTTATGCATAGTACTGTAGTCTCACTCTTAACGGATTGAATTTAGTGCAGGGTTTATATAATTAGGTCTTGATCTGATAGTATTATATTTCCATAATTTTTTATGTATAGCACGAAGATTGAGAAATTACAATTTTGTTATTCGGATAAAATTTTCATTAACAGGTAAGACATTGATAGCTTCTTGACAGATAGGATCCTGCAATTAAAGTAGACATGTCGACAAACACGATTACAATCATATAAGAATGTTTAGTCTTATCTATCGCCATATACACGTGTATAACATGCCACGTCACCCATCTCCGTGTTCCATTTGAATTTTTTCACTCAGTCAACTTGTGATTGCTTGCACTTGCAATTTTTCCGCATGTTCTTATGACCCATGCCTCTCACCGACTACATTCACTGGCACGGGTAAAGATTTTAACAGAGTAGTTCTGGCTTAATGCAGAGCACGAACAATATGCAGCGCTGTTTTAATTGTATAGTTCGTGCTCTGCATGAAGCAAAAACTGCTCTGTTAAAAACTTTACCCCACCGGCACTAATCCTCAAAAACTGTGTTAGTCATGTATCGTGTGAGCAAGAGACTGTTTGCTTATAGCACATGCTTCTCGATTTTTTCTTGTATCCTTGCCCAACTAACACCTTATCTGTCATTTATAAAGCCCCTACTTTGTCATAATACAAACTGAGAAGGCAAGATCACTTCTGAATTTGTTCTTTTCTTTTCACTAAAGATTCAATCAAAAATTATCTTTTTCCTCTCATGGGCATCCCTTTGGTGTCTTACTGTGTTGCGGTGCCGAGGCCTCTGTTTCTCCTCGTCAAATTCTTGAACAAAATAAGAGTTGCCATTTTGGTTGTCGTATCTTATCTCTTCCTCTGTTTTCTACCTGGTCGAAATAACAATAGATCAGGTCATCAACTCCACGCTTCGGTTCGGGAACCTCTGCCGCCGCCCTCGACAATTAAAGAACAGCTACCAGTGACCGAATTCACGAGCATCAGTCATAAATTGCACGATCGAAGGAAATGTCAGAGCGAGGCAAAACATTTATGCATTGTATGCTTGGAGAATTTGGAGCAATCTGATCAGGTCAGAGTGCTGGGAAATTGTGTTCATGCATTCCATAGAGAATGTATCGATCAATGGATCGATGTCGGCCAAGCGATGTGTCCGTTATGTCGAGCGCAGCTATTACCTCGAAAACACAAGGGAATCAGTATGTTACTGAGAATATTTTCATGACATTATTCTTGATAAATAGATGAGCTTATTAAACAAGTTAGAAGGTCAGGATGAGTCTTTTTTTTTTTATTGTACAATGTTTTTTTTTAATTTTTTTTTATGAAGTTTGTTTGTAAAGATATGTTTATGGAGACTGACAATCAGAGTTCAAATTGTGTAATTGGATTATTAAAAATTTAATGAGTTAGTACAGTGGAGCTGTCCTAAAATAAATTAAAGGTGTCCAAAAATCTAAATCATAAAATTTAAGGCTGTGGGCCTGATAGAGACGGGATTCTTCCCTGACAATGATAATTGATAAAATATATACAAACCTATAAATCTAGCAATTTAAAATAACTTATGAATCCATTAATTGTTCTTGTTTCAAATTTGTTCAAACACTTTTATTAAACTTTCGAGTCCTGGAGAAAGACTTAAAAGTTCCTCGTCATATAATGTCTATTAAAATGAGTTAGGCTACGATACTTTAAAAAGTAAAGAGGGTGTTTTACTTTCCGCTCATATTTTTATTTTCAAAGTTTAATAGTAACCTCTCAACATGATCTTCATATTGAAATGTGCTTGGAGACCAAATTTTACATTTTTTTTGGAACTTTTTTTACTATTTTTTTAAATTTTTAAAATCATTGTTTTTCAGAATTTATTATTATTATTTTACTTAATGAAAAACTGTGATTTTCAAAAATTCTAAAAAAATAGTAAAAAGATTCCAAAAAATGCAAAATTTGGTCTCCAAGCACATTTTAATATGAAGATCATGTTGAAAGGTTTAAATCGACTATTTAAACTTTGAAAATGATATTATAAGTGGTAAGTAAAACACCATCTTTATTTCTCAAAGCATGATAGCCCATCTCATTAAAATTTGTCTCTAAAATTTCTTAAATGACAGTCTAATAATGTATCACTTAAACTATTAATTAAATTCTTTAATCTTCAGAATTAGGCTTCGTGATATATATAACGTACCTGTGCCATGAATCAATTCTATACTAATTAAATTCTATACTTTTTATTTCAAATAAAAGCAATTAATTTTCTAGAATGTTACCTTTCCTGTTTGTCCATTAACACTGCAATTAGTTATTATGTCCTGAAGAAATTTGTATTCTAACACCGCAATACATCTTTAGGGTTTAAGAAATATTATATGTAGTTCTCAGTTTTTCATTTTGAAAATATTTCATTATTATTTTTGGTCAATTATTAAAAAAAAACCAAATATGAATTGACGCATGTATGTATTGGTATAATACGGAAGCATATATTAAGTAATAGTCAAGTATACATTTTAAGAGATTTGGAAAATGAGTTTAAAAGATTAAGATAACTGTTAAATGCTCTAAGAATTATGCGGTAGCTGTCAACATTATGTCTTGAGTAAAATAGACAAGTATTCATGAGCACAATATACACAAATATGCATTTCAATACGCGTGATTTTTTTTTTGGGGGGAACATTTAAGAGGTGAGTGAGTTCATGAAAGTTAGTTATTAGACATGCATTTTTAAATACATGAGATTTAAAAGAGCTAAGAGTCATTGTTGTGGGATCATATGTGGCCCGAAATCACATAATCTTATATATAACCATTAATCTGTGGTGCCATTTTTAATCATTCACATCTTTTATTTGCTTCCAAATTACGGATAGACATGGACAGAGGCAAAATTTTATGGATGCATTGTGTTTACCCAAAAGTATACAATAAGCATTATTGCTTCTTCTATAATTAAATTCATAAAAGAGGTTATCACAAACAAGATTTAGTAAAGACGTACTTTTCCTAAAAAAAGGACTATATATGACATTAAAAATGCTAACTCAGGTTATTCTTGGAAGGGACTGGTTGCAGGATATAATTAACATCGATCGTTTTCATCTGGTTATCTTTTGAATAAAAAAGAGACGTGTTAACTGTTTTGAAATTAATAATTTGTTCTGGCTTGTTCATCAATGAACGTCGTACGTACTATATCTTTGTTTTAAGTATCTACTCCATACAAATTTCAAATTCTCTTTACGTGCTCGTGAAAAATTAGAATTTAAGGACGACATATATAGAAATCAAGCATTGATTGAAGAATTAGGGGGGAAAAATCATTTTCTAAATAGAAATAGTGAGGATCGGATAATGATAACACATCGATCGTCACAATTATTTCAACTCTATCCCACATTGCCTAATATATATATAGTTAATTTAATTTGATATACCACAACACAATTATATATATTGCAACACTATTAAAATAATCTAATAGTGAACAAGAATATCAATATGTCTCTGAAACAGTTTCAGTATTGAAGAACATTATTGTAGCACTTGGAATTAAATACGAGCAATAGCTATAGAGAAGTACCATTTTGGTGCCAGTTTGTAGGGGCCAAACCAATGAAAAGCCGAAAAACATGGGGTCCAAACCAATTCAATTATTTGTTAAACGATAAAAAGTTGTCCACAAATTATTAATTCCTAATGATGGAACGGTGATTACTGGTGTTGCACATTCATTCATTCATTGCAAGCTGTTGTAGGATTGGGTCTGACTCGGATTTACTTTTTGGGGGCAAGAAAGGGTCCATTACTCGTCAACAGCACCTAAACATGCATAAGACCAATTCTATACGGGCCCTACGAGTATATATAGATCGTATGCACCTACTATCAAAAGAAATCTTGCAAGTCATAACACAAAAGAAATCTTTACAAAGATGTAAGCTTAGGGCTTGCTTGATATAGTATTATAAACGGAGAAACTGTTTTGATTGGGAATTATATATCCAGTAGGTAGTCAGGATTTTGATCAGGGTGGTAAAATTTATTGAAAGAAAATAAAAATTTAACTACTAAAAATGTGCTAATTGAATGCTAAATTGCTAATACATATTAAAAGTTGAGTTGGAATCGGATGACATTATTTATTGGTGACATCGGATGACAACGTGCATTTTCAAAGTTTTCAAAGTCCAAACAGATGATCCAAACCGTTCAATATGATGGATATATTAAAATGTGCTTGCAGCTCAAATTTTATATATATATATATTTTATTAAGTATTTTACAAAATCGATGTTTTCAGACTATTGAATTTTTGTACCCATCTTAATAAATAGTTAAAAAATTCAAAAAAAAATGTAAAATTAGATCTGCAAGCACATTTTAATATATCCATCATATTGAACAGTTTAGATTGACTATTTGGACTTTGAAAATGTAGGGTGTCATCCGATGTCATAAAAAAAGAGTGTCATCCGATCTCTCCTCTTAAAAGTTAATTATGCATCAAGAATAATTTGATGGTTGGAGACATGATTTGGACCTAATTAAAACTTAAATGAGACAAAATACAGTTTCTAAGACATGTTTTCGATAGAACTGATACCAGAACAAACCAATCTACCCAGATGTCTTTGTACCCACTCAAATTCTAGAATGTTATTTTTATTTTTTTTAATTCAAAACCTTAGCAAATATAGAATGATTTTGAGAATAGAATTATGGCGGCTATAGATTAGCTTTGGCCAATTTGATAATTTGGCATCATTTTTTTGCTGTAAATGAATTTATAACATTATGCTAATTACAAACTTAGCCTTTTAAAAAAAGTGAAAAGGTTTATTTCAAAAATGATGGAGATTTAGTACAAATCAATTAATCATTTAAATAATAAGAATTGGTAAATAAATTCCTTTTATGTTAAAAAAATGCATGTGAGACACCTGTCGGTCATCCTTTTAATTATCTAATTACAACTTTACCACTCACCAAACTTCACATACTCTCTCACTAATTCACCTACCTTCACTTCTCTCTCTTTACTATCTATTTTCTCTCTTGGTTTATTAATTAAAATTTGCGGGAAATTGTCAGAAATTGAAAATGATTCTAGAACATATAAAATAAAGAGAAAGAAGGGTAGTGGTGTGTGCTTGAGTCTTCTTAAAACTTTTTGAAAATTTTGGTCATGTTCGGCATCATGGCTTAAGAGGTATAGGCTTAACAATTTAATCTTCACTAAGGAGTTGGTGTTTGGCAACAACTCAAGCTTAAGGAGGAGGTTTAAAGAGGAGGAGGCTTAGCGCTAAGGAAGCAAAATATCAAGCTTAAGATTCGGCTTAAGGAGGAGGCTTAAGCCCGTCTAAGCCATAGGTGTTCGGCCGGCTTAAGACCTAAAGGAAGACTAAGGAGCCTTAAGCCATCGTGCCGAACATGTACTTTGGGATTTTACCGACTTTAGCGTAATCTCAGTTCTAGGCTTCATTCATGCGCTCCCGCCTAATCTCTTAGTGATGTCAACCGTCCTTCGTCCCCGCCAGCTCGCGGCCTAGCACAATCGCTCGCGTTTTAGTTCTTCTCTTCTCTTTCTCTGCAACTGCGTCTCCAACTCGCACAGTCGAACGCCGAAGTTACGATTTTGGAACCCTAAGCCACTATGCGCCCAAACGGAGAACGGGAGAAGGTATTTTGTTGTTAATTGAGATTTGCGATTTCGTTTTCATTGAAAAAATTAGCGATGGAGAATTCAAAATTGTTTCGCTAGCATATCACGAGAATAATTCCGATAGACAAAATAAAGTTGGAGATGAGCTTATGGATGCGGGGGTAGGCCAAAGGCCCAATCAAGGGTAGGCAAAAAGCCCAATTACTATAGATCACTGCTACCTACTCAAAATCCAGGGGTAGGCTGGCCCAACGTGGCTCCGCCTCTATATATATCAGCAAGATCAATTCATTGAACAGGGCTGATTCTTTGTTTGGGCCTCAGAAAGATATATTGGGCCGAATGAACTGTTTCATAATATTATAGAGCATATTGGGCTGTCATTTGGGGTCTTTGGGTTGCGTTGCCTTCAAGAATAATTGAGACACGTGTACGGTCACTGTCGCTTTCCGAGAGCATGAAATTATGCATGTCTGGACAATTCAATTGCATCTAGGTCTAGGGTTTACATCTTATGTTATTCATAGGTTGCGTTCTTTAATTAGTAATTAAATACTAAATAGTTATCAATTTAAAATTTGATATAATTTGATGAAATCAATAATTTGTTATTTAATATAGATAATATCGATATAGTTACAATAATTTATAATGGAAATATTAATATGTTAATAATTTTCGCAAGTAAAGAAAATGTTTGTTATTTCCATGATAGTACAGATATAAATTGCACAATATTACTAAAATTCGCGAACAAAAATGTAATTTCTCTATTTGTCTGGAGGGTGGGTATTAGAAATATAGGACGGATAACTAACTAAGGGTATCATTTTAAAGCCTTATCATTAATGGAATTATATATAGGGTAGATAATTTAAAAAAAAAAATACAAGTTAAGAGGCATAACAATTAACAAGTTAATTAAATAGATTATCACCTTAACAGTGCTAAATATGTTCCTCATATACTCGCATTCTCAGAGGCGGACCCACATGGGGCAGCTACCCTTCCCCTTGGATTTTGAATTTTTATAGAAATATATAGGCACAGACCGAGTTTCCTCCTTTGGAAATTTTTTTGCCCCCCACCTCTGGAATCCTGACTTGTAATTTACGTTAAAATTTGGATTACAATTAGAATAAATTCTTTAAATTCTGATTGATAATTAGGATTAGGATTTAGAGCATTGAAAATTATAACTCGGAGCATTAGAAATTATAAGTCGGAGTATTGTTTTATCTAGTATCCGATTTGATAATGAATTTGAACCCGATTAGTTATTTAAATCTGATTCGCTATTTTTTTGCCTCCCCGATAAAAATTATGAATTCGCTCCTGCATTGCACTTCATATTACAAGACATATATTTGCTCATGTCACGATATATAATATATAACTAGCTGCGGAAAAATCAGAATTCAGAATAATCTCAACAAAACATAACTGTCTTCAACAGCGCCTTCTTACTTTTTCAAATAGTGATTTCTTAACGGATACTTGATGTCCCTTTTTTTGACAATTAACATTTTCTTTTCTAGTTATTTTTTCTTTTGAATTTTTATATATGGCACCTCTGATTAACCACGAATTATCCTTAACAAATATTTTAATTCATCTCCTTTTTCTTCACATACAAGTTCAATATGAACCAGTTCAAAATATATAGATCCATCGTAGTCTCTTAGGGCGTGTTCGGCTGCAATCAATCCCATGGAAATTTTCAAGATTTTGAATTCGGTAGAAATTATTTCCTTCACCCTGTTCGGTTACATTTTTTTTTGAGATGGAATTGTTATCTTTTCCCACATTTGTTCCCATTTCTTTGTTATTTGGTGGGAACAAAATAATTTGATTTGATTGCATTTTTTTTTTCCCACGTGTATTACTTGGTGCTTCTCTCTTCATTGAACAATATTAATGCAATTAGCCTAGAAAAATAAACTACCAATTGATTAAATATGTGATGGTACGTTAACTTTTATTTTATTTTTTAGGAAAACATAGTTGCTATTAGAGCATATATATAAAAACATTTTTGTCAGATAATCTCTATTCTTTTAATTGTAACACAAAAAATCATGTCAAATCAACACACCAACAATTATTTCGTAGTTTCTTTTTACATACAGTATTTTCGTAATTATTTATAATATAAAATGATGAAGTATTTTTTCATTATATATGTATTTAAGAAAATCACAAAAAAATTACATTATCGAATTGTTTATGAGTAAGAAACAAATAAATTTTACTAATTTTCTACAATTAAAAAATTATAAATCATATTATTTTAAATCTTGTATTATAAAAAATTAAAAGTGTTTTTTGTCACTTTATAATTAAATATTGAGAATTCAGCAAGTTATTTTCTTTATATATGAGAAATTGAAATAGATATATATTTTTTCATAATAAATTGAGATATCCCACAACTAATTCCACAGTACAACCGAACACTCACTCAACAAATTCCCATAATCATTCCTGTGCGTATCCAAGAGTATGGGTTCCCGCAAATTATAAAGTGAGTTTCTGAACCCGTTAAATCCCATCCCGCACAATCCCATGACGTCCGAACAGGCCCTTAGAGAATTCAGGTCCGAGAAAGTAACTCAAATTTTGAACATAAATCCGGACCGTTCGACCAGATTCTACACAAATATTAAAAGAATACCATGAATTCTAACACTGGACCAGATTTGTCTAGAAATTAATTCGGTACTTATTTGGAATCTAGGGGAAGCTTTGAGATTCGTGCAATATTACAACGGATGACTCGGATCTCATTTTACAGCCGTTCCGCCGTTTGCACTGGATCTGAATTCCTTGCGGCCGTTCAGCCGTTTGCCGCCTCTTATAATTTTAAATTAACCCTGAAATCTAAACTATTTCCTAAAATCAAGGCTTTCAGAGAAAGAAATCTCCAATCCAGCTTTTTCTGTCCGTATATAATTCTAGGGAAATACAACCCGGATATTCGGCTGAAAGTAGTACAATTCAGTGACCTCTCCCAAGTCATATCATATCCTGAGCATAATTAGACTAGCACCTCATGCACCATCTCTCTCTCTCTCTCTCATATAGCAGTCAATCAAATTGACACGCCAATTAAATCCCGCCACATATACCCACTCCCCAAAAAACAAGAAAAAACAAAAAGTAAATAGGACTGCATAACTCATCGCCTATGTGCTCCTAAACTCCTAAACTCGTATGCAAGTCGTGTTCTTAAATCATTCGGCAGTTAGGGTTATGGCCTATACTTTAACCTAGATTAACACAGGTTCATTGAAGGGCTGCCATAAGAGGAGAATTTTTATTTATATATTTTTTCTCATACTTATTTCTTTTGATGTCTGCTCGTTATAAATTAACCCTTAAAATTATTTCAGGATTTCTTTTGGTGCCTAGTCATCTTTATGCTTTAATTTTTTTTAATTAATATATTGAAATTTAATTAAATTGTTGTCTTAAATTTTTTATATAGTTCAGTTCTCTCATAAAATTCTAAATGCGTGTTTATAGTTAATGGTTAAAATTTCACTTTGTGGTCGTTAGGACTTGAGTTTAAATCTCAGCTGCCACATATTAATTATGCAATTTAAATTTCAGCCCTTTGCAATTTAAATTTCTAGTTCCACAAGAAGCAGATTTTTATTTTTTATCGTACTTATTTATTTTCAATGTAAGTTTTTTTTTTTTTGTGAAATGGCTGTTCAATGTAAGCTACTCGTTAAGAATTGACCCTTCAATTTTTTTGAGGATTATTTTTAATTTGTCAACTCTCATTAATTAATTACTCCAGCACCATGCTGTGTATTAATTACAGGAGACCTATCCAGATGGGCATGAAAAAATTATCCCGTCTGTCTTTGGTACGACTGATAGGTAAAGGTTTTAACAGAGCAGTTCTGACCTTATGCAGCGCACAAACAATATGCGCATTGTTTGATTCTATAGTTAGTACACTGCATGAAGCCAAAACTATTGTGTAAAAGAAATCTTTATCCATGACTGATCAATACTTCTATACAAATGGAACAATCTCATCGAAGAGAAAAGTATGGATCCATTGCCCATCGGACTCAAATTTGAGTCCGATGGGCATCAGAGTCGTCCGATGTGCTTTGAGATTCGTGTGTGCCCTGTCTTAGAGTTTTTCACACAAACCTTAAAGCGCATCGGACAATTCCAATCCCCATCAGACCCAAACTGCACTACTCATTAAATCTAAGCAGTTGATCAATTGATCATACTCTTTATGATAGACTGGTTTGAAATAAAATTTCAACTGATTGTCTTGTCAAATCTAGTTTTGTCTCCGACTTTGCTAAGGACTACAATTGGATAGCTGGCAAGCAATGTCCTGCTTTACAAAAGTAAGCATCAGAAATTAAATATCAGTTGAATCAACCAAAACTATATATAGATCGTAGACTGTAAAACTGGATAAAATGAGACAATAGATCGATAGATAAGGCGAGTAATTGCACATGAAGTTACTTACTGCAGGTATATATTATGATGTGTATAGCTAACGTGAAGACAAATTTTCACACATCTCACATAGGCCTTTCTGGAAAAGAAATAAACGGAGACATTTTTTTGTTTGTTGTACAATTTTGTTTTTCTTTTTTTTTCAATGAACTTACATTCGACAGTACTGTTATTCCATATATATCTCATTCCACATTTTGACAAAACAATTGTACAACAATTTTGTTTGTTGTACATTCTGATGGAGGCTAATACAGTAAATTTAGGTTTTAATTAACTTATAAGCTGAATACGATGCTTAGAACTATGTAAACTGGTTATTAGTGATCTTGCTTTTTCCTGTTTCCATTTTGCTTTTCTTCGTGTCATGTTCTTTTCAATAATTGCTTCTCTTCCTTGTACTCGTTTTTTTTACCTTTTTTGTTTCAATTCACCTTCCATAAAAGGGAAAATTTATTGCTAGCTTAAAAAAGATAACATTTTCTTTCTGTACGTAATACTATTTCATCTTCTATACAATGAAAAATATATACAGGTGCAAGTTCAATTCAACTTCCTTTAACAAGTAGAAAACTAGAAATTCACCAGACATGCATTATAAAAGACCATAATACTATATTTATTAATGTTATTTTCCAGGGTTTCCTGTACGTACCAGATCAGTTTGGAATCCCCACAATTAAGCCCTCTAGTGAATAATGGATCAAAACACGTTGATTTTGAAGCGGATAATTATTAAAAGATATATGTACATGAAGTGCATTAGATGAATTACTGGGTCAACAAATAATTAAAAGATGTAATCAAAGTCTGACATCACCAGATATTATTAAACCTTCCCAGGAAAATTAAAATAGACACACTGTGTATATTTTACAAAGTCCAATAGCATAATGCATCAAAAGATAAATTTGTTCAGCATTGAACTGCACACTGCTGAGAAGTCTGACAACACACCAAAAGCAAGCTAGGTTCTTATAAACTACAAACCACAAAACATGTCAATAATATGATAATTTCAATACTTGTTTAAGAGGATCAAAGGACCCCTAATTGCAGTATTGATTTAATAGGCTCAAAGAACCCAGCCAAGCATGAAGTTGTTCTCTCCTCCATTGTTCCTTGGCATTGTAGCCTCAGGAGTAACAAACTGGTGATACCTAAAATTACAACAAAATATTTTTTTATTAGTGTATGCTTATTAATAGAAATTGGAACTTAATTAGGTGTGTCGTCTCTGCACCCTGTATCCGCAGCCTGGTAAACTTTTTTTTTTTAAAAGAACCTTAAAAAAGAACCTGAATTTGGTATTTGTAGTATTTTTAAAAAATTCAAAATTCAAAAGGTAGCATGTCTATGCATCTCCCGGAAGATGCCTGCGTGCCACCCATGAATGACACACAAACTAGGTATGCATGTCTGCTGAGATTCAAGATTTTAAAAACAACATGCTACTTTTGAATTTTGAATTTTGGAAATGCTACAAATAAAAAATTTGGAAAAAGAAATTCAGAACCCAACCCAACCTTCTAAAAAAAAAGGTGAATATTTGTTGTCCAAATTCAAATCCAGGTTTTTAGCATATAGATAGTTAGGTTAGGGGAATAATTCTCTGGCTAAATTTACCAACACTATAGCTACCTAACACATTCCAGGAAGGCATGCCATTCCATAGGTTTCTCCCTCCAGTCATAGAAAATAAAGGTCTCAAATCACAACCAGGCCTTCCTATTTACAATAAAGGTCTCAAATCTCAACTATATATATTATGGTTCAAATTTTCTATATGAAATAAAAGTGTTCCAATATTCAGATTTTTGTGGGGGTGAGTACAAATTCAGGACCATCATGGGTTATTGGGTGCCATGTTCAATAGTTCTATTTTACAGAACCGTTGAGAATTTGAGACAACTTATGATGCTTGGACACTAATTTCGGTATAATTAATTAATGCTTATATGAAACCTCAATTAAAATTCAACTAGTCTAAGAAATACAAAAGAAAAGAAAAACATTAAACATATCAACTATGTACACCAGCTACTGTCAACCATACAAGATTAAAGCATATTAAGCATAACAACATTGAAGTCACTAATATATGATTGATATTATCCATTGTGGAATGTATTAGATAGCATGAAATGATACCCATTTTAATTAAAAATGAGTCTCCAGTTTGTAATTGATTGTCTCCAAAGATTGCTGCTTTGATTTATTTATAGAAAATAAATCTTTACATTTATTTAAAGAAATAGTACAAGTTTTACCCGATTTGGAGTGTAGGTTCGCAATCCATGGAATTTGAGTGAGAAGCTTGAACTGGGAAACCGCCATCCGCCGCAACTATGGAATCTGGTCCCCATGTACCTTGAATGGATCTTAAAGACCCAGCTCCTTCAGCATCAAGCTACATATAATTTAAGCAAGTAAATTAGGAACTAAAAATAATTATAAAAATGATTGTTTTGTTTTAAAAATTGTTCTTAGTTTCTAGTAAAAGTACCCTGCTCTTGAGCTGCTTGTTTATCTCGCCAAGCTGACGCTCCTGTAAGTATTAATTATAAGCACAGAAGGCTAATTAACAATATTAGAATGCAAAATACAATACAGGTCCTGTTATAACACTAGAAAATATATATAGTTTGAGATATATATCTTCCTATAAAAAAAATATGAAAAGTATATATTCTCATTACTCTCCATTTCACACAATTTGACTTAACAATAATTAGGAAGAATAACATACTTTCTTTACTATTACTTTAAGGAAATAACATAATATCAGTCCAAAATATTAACAAAAATTTAATGCTGTTAGCCTAATGAGTGACTCAGAGATAGCTTTGGATGTTCTTTAAAACAAATAGCAAAATAATAAATAAAAGATTCAACATACCTTCCGGCGAAGTTCTTCAACTTGATCCATCATAATCTGGGTCTGTTTCAATATTGTTATGATGCATGAAACATACAAATTTGGCTTGAATTCTTCGAGAACATTAGATTTATAATTGCAAATAAAAAATAAAAAATTGTCTGGAGCAATTATATATTATTTCTATGGGGAAAAAACTAAATTTGATCAGAAGATTTTTTGCTATTTTGGATAGTAGGCATGTATGCTCGGTCATTAAATCTGACAATAATACAACCTTACTAATCCGCATCTAGTTTAAAGACCATTTTGACAAGGAACCAATTAAGATTAAAGCATCATGATAAATCATAACATAGACTACATTACCTAAATTAAAAATGATGTAAAATAATTATTAATATACTCGACAGCATATATTTATGAGTAGAACTAGGGTGTGTTGTGCTCACCAAAGGGTTTGGTGAGCATAACACCTAAATCTATCGGATTGACTTCAAACGAGATGAATCCAAACCGTTAAAACCGATCTACTTCACGAGTGATGCGTGCACATACAAAATTTTGAAATTTTCGAATTCATTTAGTCCAAAGTCAAGATGTCAAAATTGATCAAAAATGAATGCACCAAAATGAAGATTTAGGAGTTATTTTCATGCATTCATTTTTCATCAATTTTGACCGCTTGACTTTGGACTAAATGAATTCAAAAAATTTAAAATTTTACATGTACACACATCACTCGTGAAGTAGATCGGTTTCAACGATTTGGATTCGTCTCGTTTGAAGTCAATCTGATAGATTTAGGAGTTATGCTCACCAAATCCTTTGGTGAGCACAACACACCCTAGTTCTACTCTATATTTATATGGTGGTACATGGTCTCACATCACAAGAACAATTGTTATACGGCATACCATAAAATACTTTTCTGTTCATTTACTAACCTATGCAAAATATATATAGAGACTATAGGTATAACCAACAGGTTTTTTTTTCTTTGGTCTGAATTCGAATAGATTGCTACAACAGCATCACACAGTTAATATATGTGTATTAACCACTGAAATTAAAAGTGAAATAAGATTATACCTTCCTTTGTCTAGCTTGTGACAAAGCTGTTTCAAGTTGCCGCTCTAGTTGTTGTAGCTCTTTAACACTGAGAGGTCCGAGGTCTTCTCCGAGCAAATTCCTTAAATTAATATTTTAATAAGCTACCTATTAGCAAAGCTTTTGTTGGCATTGGAACATATTTTTTAGAATTAAAAAATAATTTAAACTTCATACAGATATTCAGTTTGAGTACAATTAATTAGGCATCTAGTCCATTTTCTGAAAATTTAGTAGAAGTAGATGGTTTTAAAATAACTTGCCAAATAGATAAATAGTCACTTAATTGTTTAGACACTTGTTACCTAAATTTTATTGATATGCATAAATATAGAACTAATGCAAAGTGTGAGAGAATTCTTCACATAGATGTTTAATCAAGAAAAGTATCAGTAGAACAATCTCTTATTGATATGTTGAAATATACATTATAAGCCATCATTCACGTAATGACTGTTCTATTAATAACCAGGAATAATGGTTCACATCTTGTTGTGTAAGCTATGATCGAAAAAAAAAAATTTACATAAGAAAAAAATAATACTCTCTCTATTTATCTTCAAAGGTAATTTAGACCTCATGGTTTGTCATCAGTAAACTACAAAACTTGTGATTTGACAAGTAAAATAATCATACTTGTTATGTTTTATGTGTATATTATTGCAAAGTTCAGATGTATATAGTTTTTTTTTTTTTCCAACATTTAACTCAATATTCTTGCAAAACTATAGTTAGATTGAATCAATCCACCAATATTCTTGCAGAAGTATATAAATTATATATCCATGTTAAAATTTTAAGAACTCTCCTAATTTTAAAATACAATTGCAAGATTTGGATGATAGAAGTATACATTTCTTTAGGCCAAAAACCTAATGGGAGAAACATAACTGTATTATGCTAAAGGTTTGATTTTTTTAAATATATATATAAGAAAATGCTAATATGCTACGCGTAGCATAGAGGGCCTCCGTGCTACGGCTCAATATTTGAGTTTTCAAAATCCTAACGGTCAATCCGAACCGTTCAACATGATCTCCATATGAATATGTACTTGCAAACCAAATTTTACATTTTTTAGAATTTTTTTACTATTTTTTTAGATAGGTAGAAAATCACTTGATCTAAAAATTATGTACCATTCAGATCAAGTGATTTTCTACCTATCTAAAAAAATAGTAAAAAAATTCTAAAAAATGTAAAATTTGATTTGCAAGTACATATTCATATGGAGATCATGTTGAACGTTTGGATCGACCGTTAGGATTTTGAAAACCCAAATATTGAGCCGTAGCACGGAGGCCCTCTATGCTACACATAGCACTGTAGCCAACTCCTGTGTGTGTGTGTGTCTGTGTGTGAATATTTTAGAACCCTAAGTCCACTACAAAATGCATTGCAAAAAATTTCTTAACTCTTATTTTAAGCATGTGATACATCTTGAAATAATATATGAAATTAGACATTTTCACTCACTATACTTCTGTTGAATAACATATGTCCAATCAAATTGCTATAATTAACTTTCCTACTTAACTTGTAGTTTTCATATGAAAAGAAAAACTGACAAAATTTCACTCAATTTATGTATGTTGCAGACACCATCGATTTTGGAAAGATCTTTTTGGTCATGTCTTCAATTTTTTCAATTTTATTTTCAAATGATTAATTTTCTTTTCTCATTTTTTTAATTGTTCTTAATTGATCTTTGGATGTAGGGACCTAAATATATAGCCTCGTATGGCTTCCTCTAAATTTAGTCAAACAAAGATGCACCTCTGAGTTCGTTGCAGATTCTCTAATTTGGCCTTCAGCTTTGACATTTCTTGATACCAACTCTGCAAATTGAAAGAACACTAATTAGTGAATTAACACCAAAAGATCAACCAATTCGAATATCTTAAAAAATAGTGTTATTTTGCCAATTGCCAAGTAGTGAAGCAAAAATTTGGTCAAGTTTATATTACATACAACTTGAGCATCTTTGCATGACACAAAAATAGCATCACTTCTCCCTTGATTTTCTTTACAAAAATAGAGTTACATTTTTATATTTGTTATGGAATATATGTATATGTCTTTGTGCAGGAAACGAAGAAAGCTATATTAATAAAGGAGAAATAAAAATGAAATGTCAGGTCGAATAGATTGTTTTCAATTAATATATCCAATTATTAAATTGGATAATTTTTCTATATAAACCAATCAAGCAGCGCATGACATAAAAACTAATTAAAATAACAAAAATATAAGTATAGTCATTGTCACAATAAAAAATACTAAAATGAAAAAGATAAAACTGGGATTTAATAATAAAAATAAAAGGGGGAAAGTTTTGAAATTTGCAGTAAATTAGTGAAAAATCGCTCTCATTATAATACCCGTTATTTTTCCACTATACCATTAAATCCCGCTATAGGTAAAAATGCTCAATCGCTGTGACCGCTAAAATAGTCCCGCTAAAGTGGCTTCTATGGACGCTATTTAAATCATCCATAGTCCTACAAAATGGTATTTTCTATTATTCTTTCCATTAGTTTTCGTTTCAGATTGGAGAAAAGGAGGCAAACTCAAGTACTGCCTCATTGTACAGAGTGTTTTTTTAATAAGGAATAAGAATTGAAGTAAAAACAGTGAACAAATTCATTAGAGGAAGCTATTCTTCAGCTAAAATTTACAAATTTTGTTTTTCTTTTGGAAAAGATAAATATTGGAAGATGCACATATTAATAGTTGAGTTCATGGGAAACAAGTCAGTTATTGTGTAATCTTGTATTAATAGAAAAAACATTTAATGCTGAAAATATAAGCATACAAAATTATATATTCTCCATTCAGACAGAGTACCTGTGTCTCACAAATTGCAGCAGTAGTACCATCTTGAGAATTGAAACAGATGCGCTGGTACCTCTCCAAAGTCTTGGGTATGCTGTAAGAGAAATTAAAGGCACATGTCCATGCAACAAATCAGGTAAATTTAGTAATACTAATATGGTAAAAACATAATCGTTATCAAGAATAAACTAGTTATCATGCGATCATGAATCGGTTAAAGCTATATGCTGTGATGTGTTTTTTACTGCTGCAAAATTAATTATTCCAGATAATTCTTTGAAATTTTCTTCTACAATTAGATGAAAGTAAAGTTAAAAGGAAAATTTAATGTTTATTATTCCAGAATAGCTATAAGATTTTAGTAAAACAACATGGTAAAAATGACCAGACGTTTTGGATATAATGATATGCTAAAATTATTTGTTCTAGTATAACTCAAAGGGCTCATGGCAACCCAGAACACAAAATGCTATGTATTTAAAAAATCGAGTCATGTACTTGAAGAGAAATAATGTACTGATCAGGTTAACACTCGTTTGATATCAAACTTAAGGGCAAAGAAAATTAACTACTTCTAAAAGACAATGATAGAATTATTTTCTTGTAACCTGGAAGAAGCTAATAAAGCTCCACAGTTTCAAATATAAATAAAGCTCTTAAGGGAATATAAAAAATGAAGCTACAAATTAGCATAACTTAGAATCAGCAGTTCATGATAAGAATATCATCAGATCAGTACAGAATTAGGCATTTAGACTGATAAGAGAGTTAGAGACAAATAAATCTTCCCCAAAATATATAAAGATTTTTTAGAATATTTTTCCTTACGAAAATAATAATGATGATTAAACGACTCTCTTTCAGAATTTTTGTTCATAGTAGTTCCCCTCCAATTGTGACCAGGCTTGGCTTGAGACAACTAAATTAGATAATTTGTCTTAAGAAAAAAATAATAAGATAGAATACATCCTGAAAAAAAAAAGAGGAGCGCTACTGTTTCATTGAGAGAGAGATTATGAAGAAGAAGCCAACTGAAGGAATTGCAGTTGCGCCATACATCAAAACAAAAGCTTGGTATTTATGAATTATAAAGAAAACAACTTTACTTGATGTTAAAATAAAGAGAGATCAGTCAACAAAAGTTAGCCTGAAGTGAGAAAACAATTAAAATGGAAAGAGCAGTTCCTTCTTTTCTTGCATTTCCACTTGCTTAGACATCAGGAGGGGGGAGGGGGTAGAGAGAGAGAAAGAGAGGTATTGAGTGGTAAAGCAAATAAGAGAAACAAAGATAAGGTTTGGGTTATAGATCAGAGGTGGTAAGAGATTCAGTATCTAATTGTGACAATACCAAAATCTAAATCTAGAGAGAGTTTGGAGGAGAGAGCTAAGGAAAAGACCCTCAAAAAGTGAAGTTAGACATTACTAAAAGAACAAAACCTACACAATTCATCAACTCTCAAAATAAACAAAGAGGAAATAAATGAGCGAAAGTGTAAACCTTGAAAGAAAAAGAGTTTGAAGCCTTGCTAACTTATTGTTTAGACCAAACTTTACATACAAATGGAAAAAGAATAAACAAGAATAGATCTCCAGCCTAGGTACAATAATGGTAAACTAAATAACCATTAAAAATCAGTTGCCAAATGGAAGAAAAGATGCAACTATTTTAGATAAAACAGTACTCTCCTAGAAAAATACACAAGTGTTGTAGCAAAGCTAAGAAGTATAGAACAAGATCGTCAGAGATATATCATGACACAAAACTTTACCTAGTCATATACCAAACTAAACAAGCTACGAAAACCACCAAAAAATTAAAATAAAATCACCTAAAAAGAGCAAACAAAAGATCTGACCATTTTAGATAAAACAGTAGTCTCGTTAGGGAAATATTGTACTTGAAACGAAAGCCAAAACAGTGCTTACAAGAAAAGAATTATTACAAGTAAATACCATGAAATCACAAAAGAGAAAAAGAAGTATACCAATAGTTGAATTAAATTCTTTTAATTGGAGAAGAAAGAATTGTCTTACCCAGCACTGCCAAACTCGTAAAGCTTTCCGCGGCTCGAGAAAATTATGAGCGCCACCTCCGCATCGCAAAGAACGGAGAGCTCGTAGGCCTTCTTGAGGAGGCCGTTGCGGCGCTTCGAGAAGGTCACTTGACGGTTGATCTTATTCTCGATGCGTTTCAGCTCAACTCTACCTCGTCCCATTATTGATCGATCTGACCTCCTCTCTTAATTCTCTCCTCTTCTCTCTTCTAGATCTAGTGCACTGTTTCTGCTGTGTGAAGCTGGAGAGGGTAGAATATAATGAGCTGAGAAGGAATATTATTTAGTGGAGACAGGAAAAGCACCAAGTACTGTAGCTCAGTATTAATTTTCTCCTCCCTCCAGCATTTTAATTAATTTGGAATAATTAATTAGTGGGGATAATGGACATGGCGTATGAGCTATAACACTCTGACAATCCCTGCGTGTTAAAATTGGAAAAGGTTAATAAAAAAATGTAAATTGGAAAATTCTAACCAAAATTGAATTTGTACAATGCAGTTGTTCTTCGTTTTGGGTCAAGCTCCCAAGCTGCTCTTGGCTAAACCTAAATCATTGCAGTGGTCCAATGTTAAACTTTCACCTACTAGTCCCTCCTTTGGTCTCTGTTAACATCGATCCTCTTACATTTCCTATTCGAACCCATGATCCTCTACAATTGTTAAACACCTCATTTGGTGCAATAATAGCTGAGTGAGTACTTTCCATAGGGAGGAGGTCGGTACGATTGACATCATACCAAATTCGGTCCGATGGACATCATTCCAAATTCGGAGCCTTTCGATCTGCTTCAAAATTCGTGTGCACTTGACCTACACTAATCTTAAAGCTGTCAATGTAAATGTTGATGCGGATCAAACTACTCTTACTGGGCAGCCATTGGACCGCCGCCGATTCCCTTTCCAAAGTCCATCACATTTTATGTTTTTCCATTTTTTACTATTTTTTTGTTAATTATGTTTGTCAATCTATTAATTGATGTTTAATAATTTTTAGTGATTATCAATTAAACAAATTACTTATTTGTATTGATTTCGTAAAATCTTTATCGTTGTAAGCAAATGTTTAAATAGCATTTATCGCGTTATAGCAGGACGGCTAAAAAAACAAAACTATTGCCATATTGCATGCGCCGCTATAGCGCACTATAGCGTACTATAGCGCCAATAACACCATAGCTTTTATGGTCCGAAAACGTTATAGCGCGCTATTTAGAACCCTTATTGTAAGTATGTATTTTCAGTTAATAGATAGTACAAATATGATTAACAAATAATTAAAGAGGTGGAAAATGGAGGGCTGAGATTTCTCGTAGACTAGGTAGGTTCTTGACAACCCAATAATTACGAATAGGAATATATTTTATTCCAAATTCTGTTGAGCAAAATAAAATTGACTTAACTTTGAGACCGAAATAATATATACTTCTGTATAAAAACTCAATTGCATTCCCCTCTTCATAGAATTAGATATATCAACAGATTGGAATAAAGATGGATATAATTACAAAATAGAAGAATTTATATTTACATTCTTTTTAATTCACATGGATTATGTCAAAAAAATTATCATTGTAATGAAATAAATATCATATTTTTTTGGGACGAAATTTGAGAGGGACAATCCTAGTAAGAAAAGATATTAATTAATAATAGAGTATAATAAGGATACCTTCAAATATAGAATGGTAATTTGAAAAAAATTCAACTTGCACTGCATAAAAAAAAAAATCTTGTCTATGCATGTCCGATTTATATGCAGGCGGAGATGATGACAATTTAATAACTTAATTGTGGATACAATATTTATGTAAGAGTAAAGATCCCTTAATTAGCAAATGAAATTAGTTGACAGTTTTGATGGAATATATATATATATATATATATATATATATATATATATATATATATAGTTGTTAAATAAAAACGAAAAATCCAAAGAAAGAACAAAATTATGTTCTTGGACGTGAAAAATACATATTAGTTTGATATTAGTTTGAAATAAGAGCAATCACATGAAATACATATTAGTTTGATATTAATTGAATTATAGACCTCTAAAACCAATTTGAACAAGGTTAAATTACAAGAAGTATTAAAATGGTATTGTTAAGTATATAGATATAGCAAAACTAATTTAATTTTATACAATTGTGTATCGTTTGATGTACAATGAATAAGATCAGTCAATGTATTGGTAAAATATTTAAATAATTTGATAAAAAAAATATGGATAAAATCTCATTATATTGGGTGATGCGCTGATGCTCCTACACTATAAAATGTTGGACGGGGACAATTACAATTAATTTTATTAAAAAATTAATATTAGAGGGGTATTAAAGTAATTCTATAAAAAATCTACAAGATATATATTAATTGAAGGTTTTATCTGTGATATCTGCCGAGAGAATTTAGGTCGGACTCCTCCAAGCCCCCACATGCATGGGTCCCAACTCTCAATTATTCCTATGGGGCTGTTCGGTAACAAATGATTAAGAGCTTAAGGAGCGCTAAGGAACCGATGTTCGGTTGTCTTAATACGTCGGTGAAAGCTAAGGAAGCTAAAGGAATCGGTAGAGGTGCCTTAAGATCAGAGCAGAGGATTAAGATCCGGGCAAAAAGAGACTAAATGAGGTGTTCTTAATCCGCGCTAAAGAACCGGTGTTCGGTAGAATTAAGCAGCTAAGGAAGCTAAAGAAAGCGGATAATTATTTGTTGTAAAAAAGTACTAAAACTAAATATTTGATTTTTCATATTACGATGGATAATCGAAAGACTTAAATCTACTATAAGGATTTATTTGTGAACTCTTCGTGATACAATCTGAAGATCATTTAGTATCGAAGAATATTAAGTTTACGTGATTCTAAAAGCCAATCATCCAACTGAAATTCATATTTTTGATAGGGGATATAAAAACTTTATAAAGCCACCATATATGTCATTCGTGTTAGGATCAATAGAGAATGGATTTAATAATAACCAGGAAGCTTAATTTAGATCCAAAACATGTTAGGCATAATATGTATACATTAATTATCATATATGTTTATATATCATATCATATATACATGTATAAAAATGATAAGATTTAATCGATGTTGTTGAACAATAATAATTACAAGAAAATTTGTCATCTGTAAATTGCATTGTAAGCAACCTATTTATCAAACGATGTCCATAAACTTTTATAACATATTTAATTAACTTGTTGTGTGAAATATTATTATCAAAAGTATCATTTATGTTTGAATGCTTATTGTCAAAGCATTAAAAAGACGTTGCTTGCCGCCATGCTCATTTCGTCAAACAATAAGTGCATATATGTTTAATTGTATGAGATATGCGGAATGCAATTTAATTTACGGGAACAAAAACCTACAAATTAATTTAAAAGAACTCGTACTCATACTCATGAGTAAACACTGTATTGATTATGAAACTATGCTAAATGAATATTCGACTGTAACATGTGAATAGTTGTGGAAAATTTTAAATTTCTTCAAAATATGTATATCCTATTTAAATTTTCATATATACATACATATATATAGAGAGTGACTAAGGTCAAAGTGGTAGTTTCTAGCTCCCGGTGCTACCAAGTCGTTTTCGGATTTCCAAAGTCCAAATGGTCGATCCGAACCGTTCAAGTTGTTCTCCATATTGAAATCTGCTTGGAGACCAAATTTTACATTTTTTGGAATTTTTTTACTATTTATTAAACCACTTTGAAAATTGCTGATCACATGGTCCAGAATTTGGTTGCACTGTTTTTACTGTTCATCCGGATCAGCAATTTTCAAAGTGGCTTAATAAATAGTAAAAAAATTCCAAAAAATGTAAAATTTGGTCTCCAAGCAGATTTCAATATGGAGAACAACTTGAACGGTTCGGATCGACCGTTTGGACTTTGAAAATCCGAAAACGACTTGGTAGCACCGGGGGCTAGGAACTACCACTTTGACCTTAGTCACTCTCTCTCTCTCTCTCTCTATATATATATATATATATATATATAGAGATTGGCTAATATGCTTTTAGTAGCATATGGCCCTATATGCTTCCAACTCAAAATCGGGTTTTCAAAGTCCAAATGGCCGATCCGAACCGTTCAAGTTGTTCTCCATATTGAAATCTGCTTGGAGACCAAATTTTACATTTTTTGGAATTTTTTTACTATTTATTAAGCCACTTTGAAAATTGCTGATCCGGTGGTCCAGAATTTGAAAGCACTGTTTTTACTGTTCACCCGGATCAGCAATTTTCAAAGTGGCTTAGTAAATAGTAAAAAAATTCCAAAAAATGTAAAATTTGGTCTCCAAGCAGATTTCAATATGGAGAACAACTTGAACGGTTCGGATCGGCCATTTGGACTTTGAAAACCCGATTTTGAGTTGGAAGCATATAGGGCCATATGCTACTAAAAGCATATTAGCCTATCTCTATATATATATATATATAGTGACTAAGGTCAAAGTGGTAGTTCCTAAGCCCCGGTGCAACCAAGTCATTTTTGGATTTTCAAAGTCCAAACGGTCGATCCAAACCGTTAGATGTGATCTCTATATTAAAATCTGCTTGGAGACCAAATTTTACATTTTTTGGAAATTTTTTACTATTTATTAAGCCACTTTGAAAATTGCTGATCACATGGTCCAGAATTTGGTTGCATTGTTTTTACCAGTGTTCTAAATAGCGCGCTATAGCGCCGCTATAGTGTTTTTGGACCCCAAACGCTACGCTACGACATCAAAATGCGCTATTTGCGCTACGGCCGCTATAGCTGCCGCTACAGCGCTATTTGCGCTATACAATATGGGTTTTTTTTATTTTTTATTTTTAAGCAATTTATATGGGTTTTAAATAAAGGTAAAAAAAATCTCAAACCGAAATTGAATTTGTATAGAAAAAAAGTCCAAACCGGAATTAAAATTTGAATAGAAAATAAAATAGATTATGTCATGAATCATGATACTTAAGATATTTTTAATAAGAAAAATCGATAGTTTATGATATTACTATGGATATTTTGAACCGCAATTTGGACTTTGTACGGGTTCAATATGAATATTATAATTTCTTAATTACTTTGGTGTTATTTATTGTTCTATGAGACCTTAGATAATGTTGATATTTAGTACAAATATTGAATATACGAAATGTAAAAAAAAACGCTATTTGGAATAGCTTCCGCTATAGCGACGCTATCGCTATAGCTTTTTTTTTAGCCTTCCCGCTACGACGCTATAAACGCTATTTAGAACCTTGGTTTTTACTGTTCACCCAGATCAGCAATTTTCAAAGTGGCTTAATAAATAGTAAAAAAATTCCAAAAAATGTAAAATTTGGTCTCCAAGCACATTTCAATATGGAGATCAACTTGAACGGTTCGGATTGACCGTTTGGACTTTGAAAATCCGAAAACGACTTGGTAGCACCGGGGGCTAGGAACTACCACTTTGACCTTAGTCACTCTATATATATATATATATATATATATATATAGAGAGAGAGAGATGAGCTATGCTACTCCATAGAGTAAAACGCGTTGGTACTCCACGCCGTATTTTCATTTTGAAAGTCCAAACGACCGATCCGAACCGCTCAACTTTTAATCCATATTGAAATGTACTTGGAGACCAAATTTTACATTTTTTGGAATTTTTTTACTATTTATTAAGCCACTTTGAAAAATCTGAAAATACGGGTGAACAGTAAAAAACAGTAAAATTTTCTGGACTGCCGGATCAGTGATTTTCAAAGTGGCTTAATAAATAGTAAAAAAATTTCAAAAATGTAAAATTTGGTCTCCAAGCACATATTAATATGGAGAACAAGATGAACGGTTCGGATCGGTCGTTTGGATTTTCAAAATAAAAATATAGCGGCGTGGAGCACCAACGCGTTTTACTCCATGGAGTAGCATAGCTCATCTATATATATATATATATATATATATATATATATATATATATATATAGAGTCCGACTAGGCTACTCCATGGAGTAAAACGACTTGGTACTCCATGCCATATCTTCATTGTCAAAGTTCAAATAGTTGATTCGAACCTTCCAACATGTTCTTCATATTGAAATGTACTTGGAGACCAAATTTTACATTTTTTGGAATTTTTTTACTATTTATTAAGCCACTTTGAAAATCTGAAAATCCTTATGAACAGTAAAAAACAGTAAAAATTTCTGGACCGCCGGATCAGTGATTTTCAAAGTGGCTTAATAAATAGTAAACAAATTCCAAAAAATGTAAAATTTGGTCTCCAAGCACATATCAATATGGAGAACAACTTGAGCGGTTCGGATCGGTCGTTTGGATTTTCAAAATGAAAATAATGAGGCGTGGAGCACCAAGTCGTTTTACACCATGGCTTAGCTAAGCCCAACACTATATATATATATATATACATACATACATACATACATACATACATACATACATATATACATATATATATATATATATATATATATATATATATATACATACATACATATAGAGATAGGCTAATATGCTTTTAGTAGCATATGGGCCGATATGCTTCCAACTCAAAATTGGATTTTCAAAGTCCAAACGGTCGATCCGAACCGTTCAAGTTGATCTACATATTGAAATCTGCTTGGAGACCAAATTTTATATTTTTTGGAATTTTTTTACTATTTATTAAGCCACTTTGAAAATTGCTGATCACATGGTCCAGAATTTGGTTGCACTGTTTTTACTGTTCACCCGGATCAGCAATTTTCAAAGTGGCTTAATAAATAGTAAAAAAATTCCAAAAAATGTAAAATTTGGTCTCCAAGCAGACTTCAATATGTAGATCAACTTGAACGGTTCGGATCGATCGTTTGGACTTTGAAAATCCAATTTTGAGTTGGAAGCATATCGGCCCATATGCTACTAAAAGCATATTAGCCTATCTCCATACATATATATATATACATACATATATATATATACATACATACATATATATATACATACATACATACATTTATATATAGGAAAATGCTAATATGCTACACGTAGCATAGAGGGCCTCCGTGCTACGGCTCAAGATTTGAGTTTTCAAAATCCTAACGGTCGATTTGAACCGTTCAACATGATCTCCATATGAATATGTACTTGCAAACCAAATTTTACATTTTTTAGTTTTTTCTTACTATTTTTTTAGATAGGTAGAAAATCACTTGATCTAAAAATTTTGTATCATTCAGATCAAGTGATTTTTTACCTTTCTAAAAAAATAGTAAAACAATTCTAAATAATGTAAAATTTGGTTTGCAAGTACATATTCATATGGAGATCATATTGAACGGTTCGGATCGACCGTTTTGAAAACTCAAATATTGAGCCGTAGCATGGAGGCCCTCTATGCTACGCGTAGCACCATAGCCAACTTTTATATATATATAGAGAGAGAGAGTGACTAATATCAAAATGTTTGCACCAAGGCCCTCGTGCAACCAAGTCATTTTCGGATTTTCAAAGTTCAAACGGTCGATCCAAACCGTTAGATGTTCAATCTATATTAAAATCTGCTTGGAGACCAAATTTTACATTTTTTGGAATTTTTTTACTATTTATTAAGCCACTTTGAAAATTGCTGATCCGGGTGAACATTAAAAACAGTGCAACCAAATTCTGGACCATGTGATCAGCAATTTTCAAAGTGGCTTAATAAATAGTAAAAAAATTCCAAAAAATGTAAAATTTGGTCTCCAAGCAGATTTTAATATAGAGATCACATCTAACGGTTTGGATCGACTGTTTAAACTTTGAAAGTCTGAAAATGTTTTGGTTGCACGAGGGCCTTGGTGCAAACGTTTTGATATTAGCCACTCTCTCTATATATATATATATATATAGAAGAGGGATTAGATTACACCATTTTTTGGTGACATCGAATGATATCGTCCATTTTCAAAGTCCAAACAGTCGATCCAAACCGTTCAATATGATGGATATATTAAAATGTGCTTGCAGATCAAATTTTACATTTTTTTTGAATTTTTTTACTATTTATTAAGATGGGTACAACAATTCAATGGTCTGAAAACAATGATTTTGTAAAGTATTTAATAAATAGTAAAAAAAATTCAAAAAATGTAAAATTTGATCTGCAAGCACATTTTAATATATCCATCATATTGAACGGTTTGGATCAACTGTTTGGACTTTGAAAACTTTGAAAATGAACGATGTAATTCGATGTCACCAAAAACGGTGTAATCCGATCCCTCCTCATATATGTATATATATAATTGTGCTATTGTACTTCCCAAAGTAAAACGAAGTTTTACTTCAGGCTCATATTCCCATTTTCAAAATTCAAAACGTCGATCCGAACCGTTCAAGTTGTTCTCCATATTGAAATGTGCTTGGAGACCAAATTTTACATTTTTTGGAATTTTTTTACTAATTATTAAGCCACTTTGAAAATCGCTGATCCATTGGTCCAGAATTTTTTACTGTTTTTTACTGTTTACAATGGATCAGCAATTTTCAAAGTGGCTTAATAAATAGTAAAAAAATTCCAAAAAATGTAAAATTTGGTCGCCAAGCACATTTCAATATGGAGAACAACTTGAACGGTTCGGATCGACATTTTGGATTTTAAAAATGGAAATATGAGCGTGAAGTAAAAACGAAGTTTTACTTCGCGAAGTACAATAGCCCTACTCTATATATATATATATAGCTGGGCTATGGTGAGTTGTGAAGTAAAAGGTGATTTTTACTTCACTCTCATATTTGTATTTTGAAAATCCAAACCATCGATCCGAACCGCTCAACATGATCTCCATATTGAAATGTTCTTGGACACCAAATTTTACATTTTTTGGATTTTTTTACTATTTATTAAGCCACTTTGAAAATCGCTGATCCAATGGTCCAGAAGTTTTTACTGTTTTTTTACTGTTCACTCAAATCAGCGATTTTCAAAGTGGCTTAATAAATAGTAAAAAAAATCCAAAAAAAATGTAAAATTTGGTCTCCAAGCACATTTCAATATGGAGATCATGTTGAGCGGTTTGGATCGATGGTTTGGATTTTCAAAATGGAAATATGAGGGTGAAGTAAAACGTTGTTTTACTTCACAACTCACCATAGTCTATCTCTCTCTCTATATATATAGAGAGAGAGAGAGAGAGAATGGCTAATATACAAACGTTTGTTCCTGGACTCAGGAACAAACGATTCGGTTCTCCGATTTTCAAAGTTCAAACAGTCGATCCAAACCGTTAGATATTTAATCTATATTAAAATGTGCTTGGAGACCAAATTTTACATTTTTTAGAATTTTTTTTACTATTTATTAAGCTGGTTTGAAGGTCGTTGTTTTTCAATGGTGCAGAATTTTAATAAAATCAGCAATTTTCAAACCATCTTACTAAATAGTAAAAAAATTCTAAAAAATGTAAAATTTGGTCGCCAAGCACATTTTAATATAGATTAAATATCTAATGGTTTGGATCGACTGTTTGAACTTTGAAAATCGGATAACCGAATTGTTTGTTCCTGAGTCTAGGAACAAACGTTATATATATATATATATTGGTTGGCTAAGATACAAACGTTTGTTCCTGGACTCCGGAACAAACGTTTCGGTTTTCTGATTTTCAAAGTCCAAACAGTCGATCCAAACAGTTAGATATTTAATCTATATTAAAATGTGCTTGGAGACCAAATTTTACATTTTTTGGAATTTTTTTACTATTTTATATTTGAGGGGCATTCGTGAAAAACACTAAATTTGATATTTTTGAGGGGTATACTCGGAAAAATTCAGCTGAGAAGAGAGAACACGATGGATGTGATTTCTGAAATTACTAGGTTCTAGTGACTAGGTTGAACTGACCATTCCTAGGTAAAACTTGGGCGGTAGATAAATTCACATGATACGTGTCGGCTTTTGGTTCCTTCTCTTTGTATCTGTCACAGAATTCACGCTCCATATTCCCTCTCTTTTTCACTTTCACTTTCAGAAACAAAAAATTTAAGCCATTCGTTTTTATTTGCAGGATCTTCTATAACAGAACTAACCGAACTAAAATTATGTCGAGTCATACGACAACCGGGATGAATCATAAATATTAGAGCATATAGTAACAAATAATATTCGTTCATTTTCAGAATCTTGCAAAACAAATTAATCAACCAGTTTTTGACGAATTCTAATATATTATATGTATTATGTAAGAATTGTTACCAAAGTTTACTAATACATTTCTTCCCGAATTATTGGTTATATTTATTGACTTCTATTTTTTTTTCTAAAATTATCAATATATTGGTATATTAATTACGTTATATAAATAAAACTATTTTCGAATTATATTTAAGTTACAATTTTATAGATTTTCTCCGAATTTCAAATCGTGTATTTAATTATGTATTATAGGAAAGTTTTTTCTACCTAATGGAATATGGATTGAGGATTTGAGGTAGTCAGATACAAACGACACGAAATCATCTTTCCACGGAGGACGCGCATAGAATCAGATTCAAGTGTTTTGTTTATTGAAGCGCAAGGCCCAAACTAATTACTCTGAATTCATATTCCATGAGATAACTCAATTTTTTAATTTAGATCCGCACTATTGGATCTGCTTTGGCACGAATATTAAAGAAATCTCGTGTATTCTCAGGGGCGGATGCAGGATTTCTATCCGGGGGGAGCAGGGAAGGGCAAATCCATTTCATGGAGGGCAAACGTCAAATTTTCGAAAATTTTCCACTAAAATTCAAAAAATTCGATATCTAGGGGGCAACGGCCCCCTTTGTTGGATGAACGTGGGTCCGCCCATGTGTATTCCACTTCAAACCAGATTGACTCTGATTTTGATCGCACAGTTCAAATCCAAACTCAAAATTTGATCATTTACCTACAGGGGCAGACCCACATGAGACCAGCCCCCCACCCCTTGAATTTTGATTTTTAATGGAGATCTATCGATCCCGACCGACTTTGCCCCTCCTGAAATTTTTTTTACCTCCCTCTTGATTTCTGATTTGTAATTTAGATTAAATTTAGCATTAAAATTAAAATAAATTGCTTGAATTATAATTGGTAATTAGAATTATAAGTTATAGCATCATAAATTATAAGTCATAGTATTCGAAAGTATAAGTTAAACTCGAGTCCCAATTAGTTAATGGGTTTAAATCCGATTAGCTATTTAATTTCGATTCGCCATTTTTTTACGCACCTAACGAAAATCCTGGATCTGCCCTTGTTTACCTGTGTTATGGATTCATATCTCTATTTTTAAAATTGAAACAGTCAATCTAAACAGTTAAACATGATCTTCATATGAAAATATACTCGGAGATCAAATTTTATATTTTTTAGAATTTTTTTTACTATTTTATTAGATAGGTAGAAAATCACTAGTTTAGTAGTTTGGAATATATGGTTTAGAAATTTTAAAATAAGTGATTCTCTACCTATCAGAAATAGTTATAGATTCTACAAAATTTAAAATTGTCTCCAAGTACAATTTCTTTTTATTTTATGGTGCTCCAAGTACAATTTCATATGATCAGGAGCATGTTTAATAGTTCAGATCGACTGTTTGAACTTTAAAAACATAAATATGAGTGCATAGTACGGACTGCTTTGTAATATGCATATTACCATTGTCTCACTCGTTAATAAAAGTTTGGATTTTATATTTTTTCAAAGTGTTACTGTACTTCTTTATATATCCTTTTCTTAACCAACTACTCAGATATGATTGAATATTTCATCAAGTGTATAAAAGTCTTTTTATTTTTTTGTAGAACTTTTATATATAAGTGCAGTAAAATTCTACAAAATTTTCTTCGTTTTAGGCCCTGCATGTGAGGTATTGTTTTGATATTTATGGAACCACAGATCGAAATTTCATTCGTTTCACAGCCCAAACAAGAACAAACAAGAACAATTTTTTTTTAAAAAAAAAACAAGGAACTAATTTAGCAAACTGACATTCTCTTAGCTTAGTAAGGCGAATTAAACTTGGTTTATGGAACCAAGATCTTACATTCCTTGTACGAATGAAATATTTCCTTTCCTTTCTCTTGCTATTTATTTTGCATTTTTAGCATTGTTTCTACATGGGCATTGACTCACTGCGGTGTGTAAGGTCGGTTTATAGATAATCAGAGAAAGGAACAAATAATTCAAAAAAGTTGGAGAGGGTAGCTAATTAAAGGAAGTGCTAGTTGTAGTGGGTGGGGTAACCTCTTTCTCAAAAAACACACTCATTAATGCAATAGTGATGGCTGAGAACAAAGATTGCTGCATCACCATTTCCTGCTCTACTTGTTACATTATTTACAATTGCCTCCTTTCTTTTATATTAATTCATTCATTTTATATACATTCAGAAACCAAAAGGAAATGTTATTTGTAACCAAGAAAAAAGAGAATCATATCACCTAAAGCCTAAAGTAACTCAATTTTTTAGTTTAGATTCAAACCGTCAGATCTGTTTTGACACGAATATTAAAGGGCCCTGTGCAATTCCACTTGAGACCAAATTGGCCTGGATTCTAATCAGACAGTCCTGATCAAAACTTAAAATTTGAGTTACTTCATAGGATCCGGACTAGAAAAAAATAACATATCACCATTTATATCTTCTTGACTGGGCATAGCTATTTTTTTTTTCTCTAAATAACTTGTATATACATATATATTTGTTTTCCATACACACACAAATTATGCAATAAACTGAGGATTAATTCAGGGGGCTTCTCCTTTCAAGGTTTATGTCCACTGAAAACGGATAATTTTATTTCAATTTTAATACCGTCAAGAATGGTTTAAAATTTTAAATCCATCAGTTTGAATGTGGTATACTTCAAATTATGCGTATTATATATTCACGCCAAAATGATAAAATTTTATTTTCTTTCTTTTCTTATTTTTTGTATTTCTTTTACAAAAATTTATATTTTTAATGCCACTTTCTTTTCCAAGAAATCACAATAAGTTTGAAAAACTTAATACAAATGAATTTATACAGGTTATATTCTTTGCGTAACATATATACAAAAGTAGGCTCATAGAAACAATCTTAATTATAGCGCTAGAAAAAAAATAGATATCGCGCGGATATTTTATTTGTTCATAATGCGTCAATTTCTTCATGTAAAATGTAAAAAATGAACCAATCATACTAATATATTGTTTTGAAATCCCTTTTTAATTATCAAAACAGAATAAAAATAAACTGCGGAGTGGTAGCGCGTGCTGATCTTACAACTCTATGTTAATCAATAATTAATTAAGATTGTGATATCTTTTTTTTTGTATGGATAAGATTGATCTTGATCTCAACTTTATTTCAATAAAGTTCTTACTTAATTGTGTCCATTGAACTATTAGAGAAAAAACAAGCAGTGCAAGGGACATCAATGCTAATTGCATGTCTTTTCTTTCAATGGAATCCAACTCACAAGGGGCTCATAATGTCATTTTCCAAAGTTGCCCTCATGCTCATCACATGAAAGATGAAACCCTACTTCTATGTACTTTTCATTGAACCAATGACCCCACTGCAATCTTTTTCTAGGGTTAGTTGCAGCAAATGTTCTTTCAACAATTGCTTATATATTGACTCGATCGAGTAGTCTGGTACGAGGAATATGCATGAACCCACTAGAATATCATATTTTAATTTTTCTTCTCTTTTGTAAATGGGTTCATTTGTTATTATTTGACAGTAAATTAAAAACCAAGGCGACATGATACATCTATGATGTTTAGATAGTATAATATTACGGTTGTAGTATCTGCTTTGCATATATCTAGAGCGGGTCACGGCGCATGTGAGGTGGAGATATACTTATGACATGGTGGTAGTTAGATATCTCTTTCAACTAGCTAGGATTCGTAACATTCTGTCAATGGCACAGCTAACATGTAGACACTCTGAGTTGCTAATTTTTAGGAGCTGAGTCTTTAGACCTGCGCATAGCCTGTTCCAGTTCAATGCAAACATGTTGTAGTTAAGTGCTTGCTAGGTCTCAATTTTTAATTAATTAGAGCAGTCAGTACATTGTATTTTGTTCTCTAGTCAATATTCTGAGGTAAACAGGTTTTGGTATTACTTGTCTGATGTCCCATAATGCATGCTTTATTTTATGAAGAAATTCACAGGAAACTTCACAAGCACCTGAAGTAATTTTCAACGGTATATATATACAAGTGGAAATCTCAAATTCCTATTTATGAAATTTAGTTACGTGTAAATTAATACACAATCTCTGATTTATGCTTAATTTTTTTGAGGATATATGTATATTTGAAAATATTGGGGTTGCTAATTTTCAGAAAAAAAAAAAAAAGAAAAAAAAAATACAATCTCCCAAGTCCTAAGATGGTGCACAAAACATAATTTACTTCCGAATTCTCCATGATGGCATGTAATTAGAAACACAATTCGGTGCACATCCAATATCTCATAATTTAGAATACTAAGATTTTAACCAGAAATATAACGGCACATCTTTCTTTTGCGATATCACATCTTACATGTATGATTGTGTATTATATTAATTCCGTTCACAAAATTCACTTAAAAACAAGCACATCGTAGACTTAAACGAGTGCCTAACTTAATTCGACACTTATTTTTCACACTAGTTGTTGTTCATGTCCTAGTTAATAAGAATGGGATAGTATCTGCGAGGGTATCATCGCGGATACTCCTATCGGTAGTACCGATACACTCAGAAATAATATTTTTCTATCAGTGTACCCTAGCGGATAGTCATTTTTGTCTCGCAGATATTGTCCCATTCTTGTAGTAATTTGAGATAGCGACTACATAAACAACTTAAATAAAAATTCCTAACCAAATCATAAAATGCATGGGCGCGGGGTCGGAGATCGAAGTGGAACTATTGTTATGTAAAGGTCAAGTTGCACTTGATGATGGAGATATATAGTGAAAGCACCAACGGCGATGTCAACTCGTTGTCTACATTTTCTGGGACCTTTATTCTCAACGAAAGGGATCACATTTTGTCATGGATCGCAACTGCAGAGTAATTGATTCATGTGGTTTCTCAATCGAATTGTTAGTAGGCATTAAAGCCACTAACCTTAAAAAAAAAATTGATCGATCGATGTGGTTGCACAGTTGTAATTTCACATCTCTCTGAAAAAAAAAATGGGTTTTTGTTAGAGCTAAAGTCGGTTTCAATTGAAGTAACCTTTTCTCTTTTTTAGCTAATGCTGGATTTAGCTGGCGTTGTAATTGTATAAGATATTATTAGTTGATGAGGGCAAATTAATGTATTTATTTTATTAAGCCTTAATTTCACAAATTTAGTAAAACAAAATTTGAAACATATATAAAATGCAAAATAAAAATTCATCGATTAGACATAATTTATAGAGTGATGCTTCTATGGACATAAGGACTTATTTGTAAAATGAACATATTTTCATTTTCAAAGTTCAAACAGTCGATCCGACCGTTCAACATTATCTCCATATTAAAATGTACTTGGAGGTCAAATTTTTACATTTTTTGAATTTTTTTACTATAGTATTTTACAAAAACTAGTCAAATTCAGACCATTGAATTTTGTAAAATACTTAATAAATAGTAAAAAAATTCAAAAAAATGTAAAATTTGACCTCCAAGTACATTTTAATATGGAGATAATGTTGAACGGTCGGATCGACTGTTTGAACTTTGAAAATGAAAATATGTTCATTTTACAAATAGGTCCTTATGTCCATAGAAGAATTTGCCTAATTTATATATGAGGAGGGATCCGATTACACCTTTTTTGGTGACACACTTTGACACCTACCATTTTCAAAGTCCAAATAGTCGATTCAAACCGTTCAACATGATGGATATATTAAAATGTGCTTGGAGATCAAATTTTACATTTTTTTGAATTTTTTTGTTATTTATTAAGATGGTTACAAAAATCGTTGTTTTCAGACCATTGAAAAACAGCGATTTTGTAACTATCTTAATAAATAGTAAAAAAATTCAAAAAATGTAAAATTTGATCTCCAAGTACATTTTAATATGGTGATCATGTTGAATGGTTCGGATCGACTGTTTGGATTTTGAATCGCAAAATTGACCTATATAAAAAACGGTGTCATGATGTGTCACCAAAAAAGGCCTCTTTATATATATCATTTTTCGACTGATGAACAAAGCTAGAGAAGTATGATATATTTTTGTTTGGATAGTAGGATACAAAATTGAAGTTTTATTTATTAATTATATTTTAATATTATTCTTTTCATATAAGTAGATCAATTTTAACCCACATAAATTTCTATGATGCTTAAGAGATTTTGAAGATATGGCGTGCATGTAGAAATCATATCACAGTCTGTACTTCCCTGCAGAGATTTAATCATTTTTAGCATCAAAATTCTTACTTGACAAATTTTAAAAAATTCTGCCTAAAAATTATATTGATGGCGACAATCAGCATGACATGTAATTAAGAAATTCAATGGACGAGAATGGGACGATAGCACAGTACGTTGACTAGGAAAAAAGTCTTAAGACTGTTGAATATCCAAAGGTCTAGAGTTCGAGCCCCGCTAACCACTTCGCAGCCCTTGCGAAGCTTTTCAAAAAAAAAAAAAATGGACGGTTTAAACCAAATTAAGTGTCAATTTAGATCACTACCAAGTTCTCAAAAAAAAAATGTGTCAATTTAGATGTACAATTTGATAAAACTATTTAGTCATATTTTTTAATATGAAGCGTTTATTCTGAAATCAAGTAATTGGGATATCATATATTTGAAAGATGAATGATGAATTGTGGAGGAGCCTCAACCCTATGTATCACGGTATCCATACTGTAATTAATTGAGCGTCTTGCAATTCCTCTGGCTTTGAATTTGGGTGAGGAGCAACAGCATATGACGTGCCAGTGCCACCAAATAACCTAGTTGCTAGCCTATAAAGTATAAACACATTACAGGCAAAAAGATTCTCAGTTCTTGAAATAGAACAACTATAGACTTTAACCCTTTACCTTTTTATTTTGTTTTTTGGGATATATATAATTGATGACAACTATAGCTAGATTTCAGAATGGGCATTATGAGATTTCCTGTCACAACTTAATTTATACACTTTTATTCTTAAGAAAAGCTCTATAATGTAGGAGCCAGTCATATAATATTTGGTTCAATTGAACAAGGAATAATTAAAAGAAAGGATACCATGCATGGAATCGGTTTATATTAGAGATCCAAATTACCACGGCACCATTTTTCTTTTTTGTCTTTTTGTTCTTACTCTTTTCTGGTGTTTCTTTTTCTTTTTCAAATGTCCAACCAAGAGTGTATACTTATTACTCTACCAATTTAGTATATTTCGATTATACTAAATTTGATTAAACAACATCTGACGGTGCGTACGTCAATAGCTACATTTATAAATATTAATAAAGAAACAAAATAGAGTAAGATGCTTAATAATAATTAAATATGTGTTTCTCTGTAACTTATTTAATAAGAAAAAACTATACAACATTTCAAATAGACCGAACTAATAATTAACCAATATATTATTGAATTGCTAATTCATATTTAATTGATGAAAGCAATTGAATCTCGATTTTCTGGTAAAAAAAACAATTAACTTTTCCTCTTTCTTATGTCTGTTGTGGGTTAATTTGAGACTGGTATATTTTGAACCTAATACAAACATTATCACAGTCACTAACATGAACAAAAAGTACACCGAACCAAAAAAGTACACCTAATTTTTTTTAACTTCTATTAATTATTGGTGTGTTACTTGGCTAAAAAAAATTTTTTTTTTGTGATAAATCAAAACTTTGCTAGAAATTAAGGGTAACTTCAATCTTTAATGTCAAATATTACATTTAAATAATTTTTAATTACAAGTTTCTTCATTATTATTTCCAGCAATTAAGATATTATATATATGCATGCACCAAATATATGATTGAATCCTACGTGCATTTGGTAAACATGGAAGAATCTGTTGTGCTTTTGACAAAACTATATATGATTTAAAAGAGAATGACTTAGCTTGATATTTCAAGTGCGAGAAGATTGTTTTAATCCATATATTGATTTACTTTAATTTGGAAACTGAAACATTATTATGCTCATTCCGATGTCCTCAGTGAAGGAGCTATACTTTTGAACTATGAAGGTAAAATATATATAGAAATCAATCATATAGAAATTTTCTACAGAAAATGGAATCACTTTTACAGTTTATTGACATTTTGATCTAAATTATATAGAAAATTATACATAAATACAAAAAAAAAAATAAAGGTCAATTGACCTCCATACCTCTGCCACTGGATGTTCTGGAAGTAAACTGATCATATATATACTTTTTCATCAAATTAATTATCTTTAAAAAATATAATTTTTAAGTCCATTCCGAAATAAAATTCTTCCAAATAAATATCCTGACACGGTTCATCTTGACAACAAGTACAAAGGTTTCTTTATAATCAACACCATAAATTGGGATGAATTCTTTTGTTAAAAGTCTGGTCTTACACATTTCTATGTAACGTCACTTGTGTATCTAATTTTAATTATATACGCATTTACACCCCTATAAGTTATTTCCTATATATGGATAACTGAACAATAGTACTAGATAATGTCTTTGTTAAGGGCTTCGAGTTCTTCTAACAAATATGTAGTCAAGATTAGTACAGACGTTCCAGCACCTTTCAGACAAATATGTAGTTAAGATTAGATTTAACATCCGAGAAATACTAGAACCGTATCATTGTTACAGTCCCAAAAACCTACGGTGAAACTATTTTTCGGAAAAAAAAAAAAAAAGACAATCATCCCCTTCCCCCGAAGAATAATATTTTTAATTTCTTAAAAAAAATCGTATCTAAGCTCACCCATGCCTTGTTGAAATGTAGCATAAATACACAAACAAATATTTAACGGTATAAAAAACAAACACATAAATACACAAACAAATATTTGACGGTATAAAAAACAAACACATTAACTGTGTTCCCATTAATGTTGAATGCATTGCAGTTTGAAAGGAATCCGGTTCTCTACGCTTGAAAGTGCCTCAGACTCTTTCTCAACAAAACATGAGGATTGGATTCCATACATTAATTATGTGCACGAGTGCTCCTTTCTTTCAAGCAAACATGACAAATAACATTCTTTTGTGAGTTAAATAAAAAAATTGGCATGCTGCAATTAGAAGCCTATACAACCCACTAAGTGTACGCTTTGTTTTTGAAATATTTTACTTTTTTATTTTTAAGTAAGGGGCAAGCTGATTGCAGGGGTTAGCCCTCAATTTTTTTATTTTTTTATGTACTTGGTACTTTATTTTTTATATAGTTTATAGTGAAATTATATGAATAACATAAGAAATTGATCTTCATTCACAGAATAAAAATTTTATATGATCGACTATCATTCACATTTGAATATGAATAATCATGAAAGTACTTATAATTTTATTTTAATTAATTTTTATGTAATATATGCGATGCTTGATTTGACATAATAACTATTAGACAATAATGATTTACTTGTAAATTTTATATTATTATTGAAAAATTATTCAATTTGATATTGCAATGTGGCCTCGTATTTTGTGATTCTTTTTATTGAATTTCATTGTCAACAAAGTACAAAAAAATGTAGTCAAAAAATCATTTCTGCTATGAACTGTTGGCACCCACTAGATGTCCGTTATCCGCTATTTGCTATCTACTACGAAAAATTAATGCTCACCGCATAATTTTGCTATCCACTATATAAATCCCTGGATATGTCATATCATTGCTACTCTTTCCCGTCCTACACAGTTTTTCTCTTTTCATTTTTTGATCGCACGACTCTCTTGTATTATTATATAGAGTAGAGCTAAGGCTTTTTTAAGCTGACCAAGTGGTTTGGTGAACTTACTTTCAAAATTTATCGAATAACTTTAAATGACGAATTCAAATTGCTGAAATCTATCTACTTCATAAATGATGAGTTTGCATTCAAAAATTTTAATGTTTCGAATTAATTAAATATATAGTTGAGAACCAGCCTTTGCTCTAGTGGCAAAGGCAATGCTCTCCGTGTGAGAGGTTGCAGGTTCGAAACTCGAATGGAGAATCATTTATAGATATTAAATAATTGTGTTGCTTGACCTTCAACCTTTATTAAAAAAAATTAAAGATATAGTCAAGCGGTTAAAAAATAATTAAAAAATTAATGTATTAAAATTAATTTATAAATTTTATACTTCTGACCGCTTGATTTTACACTAAATTAGTTTGAAATTTTAACAACATTGTATGTAAACGCATCACTCGTGAAGTAGCTCGGTTTCAACGGTTTGAATTTGTGGTTTGAAACCAATTATATAGGTTTTGGAGCTAAGCTCACAAAGAAGCTTGGAAAGCTTAATTAATAACTACCCTAGTTCCACTCTATTAAGAATTTGCGGGCATTATGCTTACCAAGAAGGTTTGGTGAGCATAACTTCAAAATTTATCGGATTGGTTTCAAACGATGATTCCAAACTGTTGAAGCCGATCTACTTCACGATTGATGCGTGTACATTATGTAAAATTTTCAAATTTTCAAATTCATTTAGTACAAATTCAAGTGGCCAAAAAAATAAAGGTTAATGAGTTATTTTAATGCATTCATTTTTCATCATTGTAGTTGACTACTTGACATTGTACTACATGAATTTGAAATTTTGAGCGGAGAGGAGAATGAGAGAGAAGGAATGGACCGGAGACGAGAGTGTGGTATGGTCGGAGCTCGGAGCGTAAAGTTCTATCTCGATCGGAGCGCAACAGTGAGTAGATCCGGTCATAATCGGAGCGCGGCGGCGGTCAAAGAAGTGGATCTGGACGTGAAGCGAGAGGGGAGGGATCGGAGCCGATTGGAGCCGAGAGTGCGGTATCGTTGGAGCTCGAAGCGTAGAGTTTCCATCTCAATCGGAGCGCACAACAACAAAGTAGGCGCTTTTTGCGAGGGAATTTCGTCGCGAAAAGTACCGTCGCAAAAGAAAAAGCACGTTTATGACGGTTTAGCGTCGCGAAAAGTCACTTTTTATCCTCGTGAAAAGTGCCTGTCTTTTGTAGTGGCGTGACGGTGAGTAGATCCGATCATCGTCGAAGTGCAGCGGCGGTCGAAAAAACGGATTCGTCGTGGATCGAGATGGAGATTAAATTTTAGGATTATTGAGTATGAATGTAATTATTTATTTTATGTTATATGAGGAGATAGAATCTTGAATTTTGTAAATTATTTTTTCTTATCAATATATTTGTTAGTAGTAATTAACCACTAACTATAAAAAAAGAATTTGTATGGACATTACACATATCACTTATGGAATAGATGGGTTTCAAAAATTTGAATTCATTATTTAATATTCTTAGTGAACATAGTGCATATTAGCTTTACTCCTATTATTATATAATACTTCTTTCTCCTCATTTAAAAGTCTTATGTTTAAAGTGTGTCTAAAATACTACGTATAATTCTTAAAATAATGCAATCTTTTTGTATTACTCTTAATTGTATATTTGTGTTGTTTAGCATTTAAATGCCCTTAACGTTTCGGGAACTATTTTTCCAGAAATTATTTTATTTTAAAAACTAACTCTGCATGTGTAGTTCTACACAACCTGTCTCAAGTCAGAAAAAAGGAGGAAGGTTGTGACAAACGTAGCGAGCTAACGTAAATTATAGATTTTTTTATGAAAATGAAACCCTCACGACTCCGGTTGGATTTCATTTTTAACATGGGTATTCCAACTTGTTTGAAACTAAAGAATTAGTTGTTGTTGATTTTATTTTGAAAACTGTAATTTCTTCAATTAATTTTTCTTTTTCTGGAGCGAAGTTTGGAAAAAAAAAAATACTCATATATATTATCATTACCAAAGTGTGCTTTTGTTTGTTTCATTGATATAATATAACCGGTTAAAATCTCAAACTTAATAATCTTTCTAATTTTTTTAACAAATTGTTCTACATTAGTGAATTAGTGAAAAGTCTCACTGTGCCTGGTTTGTACAAATTCCAAATAATACACCATAAATTTATATACATAATAGTTAATTAATGCGCACTCAATGTCTCTTACTTTATTTCTAAAAATCATTTCATGTATTATTTGGTATATTAATTTTTTTTAGATTTAGATGAATTTGTATATTAATTATTATAGTACTTTAGAAGAGTTTCTACGTATTCACTTAATTATAATTCTTTTATTAAAATTATACTTATATATTTTTTCTAAAAAAAATATTAGTGAAATTGTCTGCTACTTGTTCTTGAAGGAACAATTTATCTATTATGGTCAACATTTGTGATCCGCTAATAATATTTGTTTCGGTCCAATGCCTTCTTTTTCTTTTGTTTTGAGGAAACAATTATTAACCGGTAACTAAAAAGGTACAAGAGGACAGAAAGTTCTTAAAACAATCCCAAAAATACAAATCCATCATTTGAAACAATGAACTATTCATCTCCTAGTTTGTCTTTTTGGGCTGGAGAATTATCAAAGTTTGCATCTCCTGACCTAATAAGGAATTTCTCGTGTTCACTCAAAAGGCCTAAAGAGGGCTGTTGAATTGGCCCAATTCTGATTTTTATTGGGCCTTACTTTTTTCTGCTCATGTACAGCCTGAATTATAGGCCTTTTTGGACGATCTAGTGTATATAACTATATGCTTCAACCGGTAATATTTTAAATATATTTTACAATGTTGAAAGGCCGAAATCTCTTTTCTGATATTTTTATTAATAACCTCCAAAAAAAAGAAAAATATCACATATAACATCGAGTTGAACTTTTTTTCAAATATAACCTAACCGCCCAGGAGCGGGGCAGTCAGCTTTTCCAACGAACTACCCGCCCGTGGGGCGGTCCGCTGCCTAGAAAAAAAAAAAAAAAAATCACCAAACCTTCCCACTGTGGGCGGTCCACTAATTTTTTATTTTTTATTTTGAGAAAGATATTAATAAAAAAACAGTCACGGCACATGGTGTGCTCTTTTTGATGTAGTATATTATAGACTTTTGTGTTCTTTATATCAAAATAAAGGTATGAAAGTCTAATTTCTAGATAATATAATTTCTCTATACAAAAATATTACAGATTGGTACAGTTTTAGCGATTATTGACAGAGGTTAGAATTCAGAAAAACTGAATTCCAGTGAGCAGTCCTATAATTTTGACCATATTCAAAATTCAATTTAGAGAAAATGGCTACATGGACTTTTGTATTCTTTATATCAAAATAAAGGTATGAAAGTCTAGTTTCCAGATAATATAATTTCTATATACAATAATATTACAGATTGTTACGGTTTTAGCAATTATAGGACTGCTCACTGGAATTTCAGCTTTTCTGAATTCTGACCTCTGTCAATAATCGCTAAAACTGCACCAATCTGTAATATTTTTGTATAGAGAAATTATATTATCTGAAAACTAGGCTTTCATACCTTTATTTTGATATAAAGAGCACAAAAATCCATTTATCCTTGTTCTCTAAATTGAATTTTGAATCTGGTCAAAATTATAGGACTCCTCACTGGAATTTCAGCTTTTCTGAATTCTGACCTCTATCAATAATCGCTAAAACTGTACCAATCTGTAATATTTTTGTATAGAGAAATTATATTATCTGGAAACTAGACTTTCATACCTTTATTTTGATATAAATAACACAAAAGTCTATAATGGACTACATCAAAAAGAGTACACCATATGCCGTGACTGTTTTTTTATTAATATCTTTCTCAAAATCTATAAAAAAAAAAAAAAAAAATTAGTGGACTGCCCCACAGTGTGGCGTTTTGGTGAATTTTTTTTTTTTTTTTTTGGTAGCAGACCGCCCCACTGGCGGGCGGTTCGTTGGAAAAGCAGACCGCCCCACGGGCAGGCGGTTCGTTGGAAAAGCGGACCGCCCCGCCCCTGAGCGATTAGGCTATATTTGAAAAAAAAATTCACCCGAGGTTATATGTGATATTTTTCTTTTTTTGGAGGTTATTAATAAAAATATCGGATCTCTTTTTGTTATCGTATTTCCAACGAAGAAAATTAGTTGCGCCGTTATCAATTTCGTTACATTTATGTCACAAAATAAAATGTCATGTCGTGTGTGTTAGTCACATGACATCGTTCGCACATCGAATGACGTCTTCTTTCGATTGAAAATGACACGTTACATGACTAATTTTTTCAAAAAAAAAAAAAAATTCAATTTATTTTACAATAATTTTTTAGCATCATTTTATTTATTTTTATGAACTAACCTAAATTTGAAAGAAAAAAAATAACTAAACTTAACCAGTCAAGTCATATTTAATCACGTCACGTGTGATCATGACGTAACATTATTATTTGTATAACTTGATTGTCTTTTACTATTTTTTAGCCACATTACGTCACATCATGTCATGTTATATGAAAAAAAAAAACAATTAGTCACATGGAGTGTGTGACGTGACGACTTATTAGTCACAACATCATGCTATTTAACAAATCTCTTACAGCTCTGTTTGAAAATCCTATAAAAATTTCACAATTGTGCTTACTAAAAGAGTATGGTATATTAGTTCGATATAGAAGAAATTAAATTTCAATGTAAAAAGAACCGTTGGATCCCAGCTAGCTGACTGCAGTATAACGTAATTCTTACTTCTTATAGTCTTGCTAATAATTTTTTTTTTAAAAAAAAAATAATACAAATAATAATTAATAAATGGTCTGGATTCAGTGGGAGGTCAATATAGCATGCCTTTGAAACAATGATTTCCTCAAGAGGGAAGTCGCACAAGCCTTACTCCTAAAAGGGGAGGCAACATGTGTTATAATCAATCCATGCCTTGTACCTTTCTTGCCCCCTCTACCCTTCTCCCGGCCACAATCATCAATTCCCCAATACAGCCTTGCAAACATTTCTTTCTGTGTCATGCCAAGTTGTAAACAACTTGTGGTACCTTAACATTTACAATATTTTTCTTGCTCTTCGTAAAGCCACACAGATTCTTTACATCTGACTGTTACAAAAGATCAAATTTTAGAGAACCTCATCACGTGCCAAGCACCTAATGGAATTACCAGTGCCTGTTCTTCTTTTGAAAAAAATATTCAAAACCCATTTCCTCTAATCATGCTTACTCACACTGTTCACAACTCGCATCTTCCCCTTCTCTCTTATCTAACCACAAAAAATTAGTCCTGATCTATATAAGTTTTCTCTGACAAATCTTTACCAGAAGGAACCAATGAGCATTAGTACCCTGTTATTCCTTCTATTTCTACATCATGCATCTTCACATAAAACTGAATACACCTCTCTAATCGACCAAATTGTCAGAGATGCTGCCATGCGATCTTACCATACTCAAAAGCATCAGAAAACAGCTGTTCATTACAGTCTTTCGTTACCTTCAAGCCTTTCTGGAATTTCAGCAGAGACAGTCAGGTACCGAACTGGAAGTTTATGGCGGTACGGTGGTTCACTCGGGGAATTTTCGTTACCGCCCGGCATTATAATTCACCCCCATGTCAAGCACCTAATTGTCATTCGCGAAAACATGGGAGAATTCTCTTCGATGTACGAGCACTACATAAGCGCAAACACAAGGCTACGGCTCGTATCTCCTGTTCTAGGTCTTCTTTTCTACAATGCAACATCATTTCATAGCCCTTCGGTAGCGGGTCTTAACATCTTGGTTACAAAAACACCAATTATTGTGAACTTCTCGTCACTTGTTGAAGCCCAACAGGTGCAGAATGCACATTGCATAGTGTTCCAATTAGACGGCAACATAAGCGTAACAACTCAACCCTGGAATAATGTGTGCCTTACATGGCAACAAGGCCACTTTGCACTTATGATGGAAGAGATCAGTGGTGGAGAAAGCCAAAATAATACGAAAGTGAGTACATGGAAGCTGGTGGCAATGGGGGTTTTAGTCGGTACAACAGGGGCGGTGCTTATCGGGTTGTTGGTGGTGGCATTGGTGAGTGTCAGAAGAAAAAGGGTTTTACTCGCAGAGATGGAGAGAAGAGCGTATGAAGAAGAAGCACTGCATGTGTCAATGGTGGGGCATGTCAGAGCGCCAACTGCAACTGGGGCCCGCACGAAACCGTCGCTTGAGGATGAGTTTGCACCTTAATTTTTGCTTGTTTCTGTTTTTTTCTTTGACAAGGTTAATAATTTGAAATAGATTGATTTTTCCCTTGTATTTTAATTTATTTATACATTTTTTGGCTTTAGGAGAGCAGTTGTTTTGGAATAATCAGGCTAATGACATGAATATTGTGTAGTTTTTGACCTTTGTTCAAAAATCTGTTTTTAATTTGCATTTAAACAAAGTTGTAATTTTCTTGGATAAATGTACGTCTTGTTCAAATTTGTGGTTCCAAATAGCATATTGAAATTTGAATGTACCGAACAAGAACTAGTAAAATGAAAGGATTTGAATATAAAGAGAAGAGTAGAACTAAGGTGCTCTTAAGCTCACCAAGCCAAACCGTAAGCTTAACTCAAAAATCTATCGGATTGACTTCAAACGACATTTCCAAATCATTAGATGTTCAATCTATATTAAAATGTGTTTGGAGACCAAATTTTTCATTTTTTGGAATTTTTTTACTATTTATTAAGCTGGTTTGAAAACCGCTTTTTTTTAATGCTCCAAAAATTTAATAAAAACAGCGGTTTTCAAACCAGCTTAATAAATAGTAAAAAAATTTCAAAAAATGAAAAATTTAGTCTCCAAGCATATTTTAATACAGATTGAACATCTAACGGTTTGGAAATGTTATTTGAAGTCAATCCGATATATTTTTAAGTTAAGTTCACAAAGGACTTGGTGAGCTTAAGAGCACCTTAGTTCTACTCTAAAGAGAATATATATTTTGTATATTATTGGAAGCAATTAAGGCAATGATCTGCAATTTTTGCAGTCTCCACCCTTTGACAGTTTTGACTTCATATGTTTTACTGGGCTTGATCTTCTGCATAATTAACGGACCAAAACTTGACCCTTATTATAAAAAAGAGAAAATTTCTAGTGTCCCCGTGTAAAATCTTATAATAACATAACATTCCTTCAACTATTCCCATTAAATAACATAATATTCAATATTTCTATAAAAACATTACATTATTCGATTATTTCTTCTATTCCCATTTTATCTATTTAACTCTTTATTTAATTATTTGAAATATTAAATTGACAACTTTACCCTTTCTTTTCTCAAACATTCAGTACTCTTGCCATTCCCTCTCCCCAACGAAACCTATATTGTGATCTGTACCTCTCCCACCGTCTCCTCTCACTGAACCCTTAATCACCAAGGTCATCTTTCTAGGGGCGAAGTTAAGATTTCAGTTAGAGATAGGCAAAAATATCTATGGTAAAACTAAAAATGAGAGTATATATGGTTGCAATTTTTTTTCCGGTACATATCATTATTTAGAAGTTTTTACATAGATTGATCAATTTCAATATTTAATTAACAAATCATTACATATACAAATTCAAGTGAATTTCTAACGTGCCTACTATCTTATGTTCAGATTTTCTTTCTAAATCGCAATTTAAAAAAAAAGATGGTACATCAACTAAGTAATATAGAGCAGCGAGTAGTTAAAAAAATTATTACAAGCATCAATTTAAAAAAAATAAAAATCTTGTACCAATTCTAGTTGACAAATTGGTTCATCAAACTAAGTAACATTTTAGAAAAAAAAATTGGTACACTTTCTAAATTATAAATCACATTAAAATAAAATAGGATTAAGTTTGAAGGCGGTACCAATGAGCAGAGGCACGGTTAGAAAAGGAAATTAGTCACGCTATTACCAGTCACGTCACGTCACGTGTGTCGATCACGTGACGTGACTGTCCTCCACCATCTTAGTCATGTCACGTGACACGTTACGTGACCAATTTTTTTTCAAATTTACATCTTAATTATAATTTATTTTGTAATATTTTTTTTTGTACATTTTGTTATTATTTTCTTTGAACCAACTTAAACTTGAAAACAATAATCAGACACGATCAGTAACGTCACGTGTTATCACAGCGTAACCACACTTGATGTAAATGTGCTCTATAATTTTAGTCACATCACTTCATGTCATGTCACATAAAAATAAATTTTAAACACGTGACCAAGTCATGTTAGTCACGTCACGTCATGTTTTTCCTTCTCTAGATACGAGCAGTCGACAACACAGAGGCGAAGAGGAGAGTTTTTCTTCTGCAATCTTCTCCGTGTTTCTGAATTGAGTTAGTTAGAGTAGGCAAATCTAATTTCAGGGGTAGGCAGAGATCTATTTTTCCACTGGGTTCCTATTAAAAAAAAATTAGTCGCCTACCCCTGTTACATGCTAGCTTCCCCAATGCATTTCCCACTCTCTCTAGCTCTTAGCGGGCATGAAATAAATTTTCTCTCCAAAAAGAACTCATCTTCAGACTGCAGTTCTCTCCATGCTCCTTTTATCCCCCTGACAGACATACATGCATATCCAAATACATATTTTTATGAAAAAAAACCTCTTCAATATCTAGCTCCTATTTATTAACGTATTTCTCAATTTCTCATTTGTAACCTTTATAATTCTGGGGTATGATAAAATCCTTCTAATTATGGGTTTTCTAATATCATGATCCATCTCATGAACACGAGATTATTCTTACAGTCAATCTGAACTCACTGTGCAAATCTACAATTAAGCATAACTACATAATCAATCCCGATTAACTGTGCCTAATGCACATAGGTAGCTTTAAATCAACTAGGTAGAGATTTCGTGTAGAAAATTCTGCTTAATGGGCTCTTCTTCTTTTTATCGGGCCAGTACTTATTGGGCTCTCCGCTGTTTAATGGGCTCTCTTAAAGCCTATAAGTTCCAGTATTCCGGGGACTGAGGAGAATAATTTTTAGGTTGATTGGAAAGGAATCCACGTTAATTAGGTACCATGTAAATGATGTAAGTGAATGTGCTATTATGTATGTCAATATTCCTACTAGAAATAAAGACTGTACTAGAATATTTTTGTATTAAAGAAAATTGAGATATAGTCTGAATTGTTTTAATTTTGATTTTAAGCACACAACCCAGAGTGCATAAATGCACAACGGCACATCTGTAGACTGTATATTATTATAATAACGGGAGCATCAGATGACAAAAAGTAAAATTCAGTCTTATGTCCGGTTTAAATTATTCGATCTATGTTAAAATTTGTGCGGACATAACTAAGATTTGTCCGAATTAAATATACACAAAAAAACAACTTCAACTAGTCATTTGACCGAATTTGATTCAGTATCGGACTACTCCTAGACTCCACAATTTGGAGCCACCGGAGAACGACTCTTTCAAGTTTCAACCGACTCTACTAGAAATAATCAAAGTTTTTTTTTTTGTCTTTGCACAAGTGCTCAGTACTTCGTTTTCTTACATCTCTTTATCACCGACACACTTGCTATTGCAATTGGTCATGCGCCTAAGTTAGGAATGCGTATCCTTTGCATTAACTCAAAAATTTTCTTTTGAGTTAATGAATCTCAACCGTCTGATTTTAAACGGAGCTAATTCGACTCCTGTCCATAAATAACATAAGGGATTTTTTAATATTAGTACGGATCTAGTATGCACGAATCTTACAACATATCAGATAGTCGAGATGCATTAACTCAAAAAATTTCCTTATGAGTTAATGCAGAGGATACGATTCCCTAAGTTAGTTGCACGATTATAAGATGTCCAAAGGCACCGCTCTTTCCTTGTAAATTTTCTCCGGGTACATATAAAATTAAATGAATTGCTTATTTGTGTGGAATTATAGAATTGCCATGTGATAAACTGATCATTTCCAATTATATATATAGAGAGGGGTTGGCTAATATCAAAACGTTTGTTCCGGAGCCGTGGTGCAACCAATTAGTTTTCCGATTTCAAAAGTTCAAACGGTCGATCCAAACTGTTAAATGTGATCTCTATATTAAAATGTGCTTGGAGACCAAATTTTGCATTTTTTTAGAATTTCTTTACTATTTATTAAGTCAGTTTTAAAATCGCATATTTTAATAAACTGTGAAAAATTTCTGAATCATTAAAACAACGATTAAAATAGTAAAAAAATTCCAAAAAATGTAAAATTTGGTCCCCGAGCACATCTTAATATAGATTGAATGTTGAGCGGTTTGGATCGACTGTTTGGACTTCGAAAATGTTGAACAGTTTGGATCGACTAATATTAGCCACTCATTATATATATATATATATATATATAGAGAGAGAGAGAGAGAGAGATAGACTAATGTGCTTTCGGTAGCACTTCGGCCGAAGTGCTACCGATTCAAAATCGGATTTTCAAAGTCCAAATGGTCGATCCGAACCGTTCAAGTTGTTCTCCATATTGAAATCTGCTTGGAGACCAAATTTTACATTTTTTGGAAATTTTTTACTATTTATTAAGCCACTTTGAAAATTGCTGATCCGGGTGAACAGTAAAAACAGTGCAACTAAATTCTGGACCATGCGATCAGCAATTTTCAAAGTGGCTTAATAAATAGTAGAAAAATTCCAAAAAATGTAAAATTTGGTCTCCAAGCAAATTTCAATATGGAGAACAACATGAATGGTTCGGATCGACCATTTGGACTTTGAAAATCCGATTTTGAATCGGTAGCACTTCGGCCGAAGTGCTACCGAAAGCACATTAGTCTATCTATATATATAAATATATAGAGGAGGGATCTAATTACACCTTTTTTGGTGACACATCATGACACCGTTTTTTATATAGGTCAATTTTGCGATTTCAAAATCCAAACAGTCGATCCGAACCATTCAACATGATCACCATATTAAAATGTACTTGGAGATCAAATTTTACAATTTTTTGAATTTTTTTACTATTTATTAAGATGGTTACAAAATCGCTGTTTTTCAATGGTCTGAAAACAACGATTTTTATAACCATCTTAATAAATAGCAAAAAATTCAAAAAATGTAAAATTTGATCTCCAAGCACATTTTAATATATCCATCATGTTGAACGGTTTGAATCGACTATTTGGACTTCGAAAATGGTAGGTGTCAAAGTGTGTCACCAAAAAAGGTATAATCGAATCCCTCCTCATATATATATATAGCTGGGCTTAGCTAAGCCATGGAGTAAAACAACTTGGTGCTCCATGCCTCATTATTTCCATTTTGAAAATCCAAACTACCGATCCGAACAGCTCAACATGATCTCCATATTGAAATGTGCTTAGAGACCAAATTTTACATTTTTTGGAATTTTTTTACTATTTATTAAGCCACTTTGAAAATCGCTGATCCATTGGTCTAGATTTTTTTACTGTTTTTTACAGTTCACAATGGATCAGCGATTTTCAAAGTGGCTTAATAAATAGTAAAAAAATTCCAAAAAATGTAAAATTTGGTCTCCAAGCACATTTCAATATGGAGAACAACTTGAGCGGTTCGGATCGGTAGTTTGGATTTTCAAAATGGAAATATGGAATGGAGTATAAAGCGTTTTACTCCATGACTTAGCTAAGTCGGACTATATATATATATATATATAGAGAGAGAGAGAGAGAGATAGGCTAATATGCTTTTAGTAGCATTTCGGCCAAAATACTTTCAATTCAAAATCAGATTTTCAAAGTCCAAACAGTCAATCCAAACCGGTAGATGTGATCTCTATATTAAAAGTCTGTTTGGAGACCAAATTTTACATTTTTTGGAATTTTTTTACCATTTATTAAGCCACTTTGAAAATTGCTGATCACATGGTCCAAAATTTGGTTGCACTGTTTTTATTGTTCACCCGGATCAATAATTTTTAAAGTGGCTTAATAAATAGTAAAAAAATTCCAAAAAATGTAAAATTTGGTCTCCAAGCAGATTTTAATATAGATTGAACATCTAACAGTTTGGATCGACTGTTTGGACTTTGAAAATCCGATTTTGAATTGGAAGCATTTCAGCTGAAATGCTACTAAAAGCATATATATATATATATATAGAGTATGGCTAATTTGCTTCCGGAAGCATTTCGGCCGAGGTGCTTACGGGGGCATATTTTGCAATTTGATGTTCAAACAACAAATTCAAACCGTTAGATGTTCAATCTATATTAAAATCTACTTGGAGACCAAATTTTACATTTTTTGGAATTTTTTTACTATTTTTTAAGCTGGTTTGAAAACCGCTGTTTTCAATGCTTCAGAAATTTAATAAAAACAGCGGTTTTCAAACCAGCTTAAAAAATAGTAAAAAAATTCCAAAAAATGTAAAATTTGGTCTCCAAGTAGATTTTAATATAGATTGAACATGTAACGGTTTGAATTTGTTGTTTGAACATCAAATTGCAAGATATGCCCCCGTAAGCACCTCGCCGAAATGCTGTCGGCAGCAACTTAGCCGCTCCCTATATATATATATATATATATATATATATATAGGTTGGCTAATATCAAAACGTTTGTTCCTAGGTCATAGAACAAACATTTCGGTTTTTACATTTTTCAAAGTTCAAACAGTTGATCCAAACCATTCAATATTCAATTTATATTAAAATGTGCTTGGAGACCAAATTTTACATTTTTTTTTTTGAATTTTTTTTACTATTTATTAAGTCAGTTTTAAAATCATTATTTTCAATGATCCAGAAAATTTTCACTATTTATTAAAATCAGCGATTTTAAAACTGACTTAATAAATAGTAAAAAATTCCAAAAAAATATAAAATTTGGTCTCCAAGCACATTTTAGTATAGAGATCACATCCAACTTTTGGATCGACCGTTTGGACTTTAAAAATTAGAAAACCAATTGGTTGCACCACGGCTCCGGAACAAACGTTTTGATATTAGCCAACCTATATACATATGAGGAGGGATCGGATTACACCCTTTTTTTGACACACTTTGACACCTACCATTTTTAAAGTCCAAATAGTCGATCCAAACCGTTCAACATGATGGATATATTAAAATGTGCTTGGAGATCAAATTTTACATTTTTTTGAATTTTTTTACTATTTATTAAGATGATTACAAAATCGTTGTTTTCATACTATTGAAAACCAGCGATTTTGTAACCATCTTAATAAATAGTAAAAAAAATTCAAAAAAATATAAAATTTGATCTTCAAGGACATTTTAATATGGTGATGATCATGTTGAACGGTTCGGATCAACTATTTGGATTTTGAAATCGCAAAATTGGCTTATAAAAAAAATAATGTCAAGATGTGTCAAAAAAAGAGTGTAATTAGATCCCTCCTCTATATATATAGAGAGAGAGAGTGTGTGTGGCTAAGCTCAAAACGTTTGCACCAAGCCCTTGGTGCAAACGATTCGGTTCTCCTATTTGCAAAGTCCAAACGGTCGATCCAAACAGTTAGATATTTAATCCATATTAAAATGTGCTTGGAGACCAAATTTTACATTTTTTGGAATTTTGTTACTATTTATTAAGCCACTTTGAAAGTTGCTAATCCGGATGAACAGTAAAAACAGTGCAATCAAATTCTGAATCATGTGATCAGCAATTTTCAAAGTGGCTTAATAAATAGTAAAAAAATTCCAAAAAATGTAAAATTTGGTCTCCAAGCAGATTTTAATATAGATTAAATATCTAACAGTTTGGATCGACCATTTGAACTTTGAAAATCAGAAAACAAATCGTTTACACCAAGGGCTTGGTGCAAACGTTTTGAGCTTAGCCACTGTGTGTGTGTGTGTGTGTGTGCTCATATCTCTGTTTTTAAAGACCAAACAGTCGATCCGAACCACTCAACAATATATCCATATTGAAATGTGCTTAGAGACCAAATTTTACATTTTTTGGAATTTTTTTACTATTTTTTTTAAATATTTCAAAATCACCTTTTTTATGGTACGAAACCATTAAAAATGGCGGTTTTCTACCTATTTAAAAAAATAGGTAGAAAAAAATTTGGTCTCCAAGCACATTTCAATATGGATATCTTGTTGAGCGGTTCGGATCAACTGTTTGGTCTTTGAGAACTGAGATATAAGCCTGAAGTAAAATAAGATCCTTATTTCGCAACTCACCATAGCCCATCTCTCTCTCTATATATATATATATATATATATATAGAGAATGGCTAATATCAAAACGTTTGTTCCTGGGCTCAGGAACAAACGATTCCGTTCTCCCATTTCCAAAGTTCAAACAACAAATCCAAACCGTTAGATGTTCAATCTATATTAAAATGTGCTTGGAGACCAAATTTTACATTTTTTGGAATTTTTTTACTATTTATTAAGCTGGTTTGAAAATCGCTGTTTTTATGAAATTTCTGCAACATTGAAAAACAGCGGTTTCCAAACCAGCTTAATAAATAGTAAAAAAATTCCAAAACATGTAAAATTTGGTCTCCAAGCACATTTTAATATAGATTGAACATCTAACGGTTTAGATTTGTTGTTTAAACTTTGGAAATAGGAGAACGGAATCATTTGTTCCTGAGCCCAGGGACAAACGTTTTGATATTAGCCATTCTCTATATATATATATATATATATATATGTGAGTAGAACTAGGGTGTTCAAGCTAACCAAGTTCCTCTGTGAGCTTAATTTAAAAATCTATTGAATTGGCTTCAAAAGATGTATCCAAACCGTTGAAACCGATCTACTTCACGAATGATGCGTTTACATGTCAAATTTATAATTTTTCGAACTAATTTAGTATAAAGTTAAGCGGTAAAAAAAAGATGGTTTATAAGTTAATTTTAATGTGTTCATTTTTCATTATTTTTTTACCACTTGATTTTATATTTAATTAGTTTGAAAATTTATAAATTTGACATGTAAACTCATCACTCGTGAAATAGATCGGTTTCAACGGTTTGGATGCGTCGCTTGAAGCCAATCCGATAGGTTTTTGAGTTAAACTCACAAAGAGGCTTGATGAGCTTAAGAACACCCTAGTTCTACTCTCTCTCTCTCTCTATATATATATATATATATATATATATAGTGCTGGGCTTAGCTAAGCCATGGTGTAAAACGACTTGGTGCTCCACGCCTCATTATTTCCATTTTGAAAATCCAAACGACCCATCCGAACCGCTCAAGTTGTTATCCATATTGATATGTGCTTGGAGACCAAATTTTACATTTTTTGGAATTTTTTTACTATTTATTAAGCCACTTTGAAAATCACTGATCCAGCGGTCCAGAAATTTTTACTGTTTTTTACTGTTCATAAGGATTTTCATATTTTCAAAGTGGCTTAATAAATAGTAAAAAAATTCCAAAAAATGTAAAATTTGGTCTCCAAGCACATTTCAATATGGAGAACATGTTGGAAGGTTCGAATCGACTATTTGAACTTTGAAAATGAAGATATGACGTGGAGTACCAAGTCGTTTTACTCCATGGAGTAGCCTAGTCGGACTCTATATATATATATATATATATAGAGAGAGAGAGAGAGAGAGATGGTTATGGTGAGTTGCGAAGTAAGGATCTTGTTTTACTTCACGCTCATATCTCCGTTTTCAAAGACCAAATAGTCGATCCGAACTGCTCAACATGATATCTATATTGAATTGTGCTTGGAGACCAAATTTTACATTTTTTGGAAAAAATTTAATGGATTATGGACCATAAAAAACAGTGATTTTGAAATATTCTTAAAAATGGTAAACAATTTTCAAAGAAATATAAAATTTGGTCTCCTAGCACATTTCAATATGGAGATCATGTTGAGCGGTTTGGACTGTCTCTTTAAAGTTTCAATATAGAAAATATGAGCGTGAAGTAAAACAAGGCCCTTACTTTACAACTCACCATAGCCCAACTCTCTCTCTCTCTCTCTCTCTCTCTCTCTCTTTATATATATATATAGTGCTGGGCTTAGCTAAGCCATGGTGTAAAACGACTTGGTGCTCCACGCCTCATTATTTCCATTTTGAAAATCCAAACGACCGATCCGAACCACTCAAGTTGTTCTCCATATTGATATGTGCTTGGAGACCAAATTTTACATTTTTTGGAATTTTTTTACTATTTATTAAGCCACTTTGAAAATCACTGATCCGGCGGTCCAGAAATTTTTACTGTTTTTTACTGTTCATAAGGATTTTCAGATTTTCAAAGTGGCTTAATAAATAGTAAAAAAATTCCAAAAAATGTAAAATTTGGTCTCCAAGCACATTTCAATATGGAGAACATGTTGGAAGGTTCGAATCGACTATTTGAACTTTGAAAATGAAGATATGGCGTGGAGTACCAAGTCGTTTTACTCCATGGAGTAGCCTAGTCGGACTCTATATATATATATATATATATATAGAGAGAGAGATAGGCTACCATGCTTTGCAAATTAAAGCACTTCTTGTGCTTTGCGCTCCTTTTCGGATTTTCAAAATTCAAAATGTCGATCCGACCGTTCAAGTTGTTCTCCATATTGAAATGTGCTTGGAGACCAAATTTTACATTTTTTGGAATTTTTTTACTATTTATTAAGCCACTTTGAAAATCGCTGATCCATTGGTCCAGAATTTTTTACTGTTTTGCTAGTGTGACCATTGGATCAGCGATTTTCAAAGTGGCTTAATAAATAGTAAAAAAATTCCAAAAAATGTAAAATTTGGTCTCCAAGCACATTTCAATATGGAGAACAACTTGAACGGTCGGATCGACATTTTGAATTTTGAAAATCCGAAAAGGAGCGCAAAGCACAAGAGGTGCTTTAATTTGCAAAGCATGGTAGCCTATATATATATATATATGAGGAGGGATCCAATTACACCTTTTTTGGTGACACACTTTGACACCTACCATTTTCAAAGTCCAAATAGTCGATCCAAACCGTTCAACATGATGGATATAAATGTGCTTGGAGATCAAATTTTACATTTTTTTGAATTTTTTTGCTATTTATTAAGATGGTTACAAAAATCGTTGTTTTCAGACCATTGAAAAACAGCGATTTTGTAACCATCTTAATAAATAGTAAAAAAATTCAAAAAAATGTAAAATTTGATCTGCAAGCACATTTTAATATGGTGATCATGTTGAACGGTTCGGATCGACTGTTTGGATTTTGAAATCGCAAAATTGACCTATATAAAAAACAGTGTCATGATGTGTCACCAAAAAAGTTGTAATCGGATCCCTCCTCTATATATATATATATATATATATATATATAGCAAAGCTAGGGTGTGATGTGCTCACCAAGAGGGTTTGATGAGCACAACTCCAAAAGTATATCGGATCGGCTTCAAACAACGAATCCAAACTGTTGAAATCCATGTACTTCATGACTGATGCATGTACATGCAAAATTTTAAAAGTTTCGAATTCATTTGCTACAAGGTCAAGTGGTCAAAGAAATGATGAAAAATGAATATATAAAATAACTTATAAAAGGTTCATTTCTTTGACCGCATTTTGCATGTACATGCATCACTTCTTAGCTTTCTGGGCTTACAAGTGTGGGATTTCATTCAATTCACTTGCTGACCCAGCATTCCTTCGTTTATACGAAGCGATAGGTCAATTTGGAGCAGGATACAAACCTCCAACCCGTTTTGAGTATCGTGTGCCACTATTGCAGAGGCAGGTTTCAAAAACCATCGATAGTCTGCAGGTTCATAAAGAAGCTTGGGCAAAAACTGGTTGCACCTTAATGACAGATGCATGGACTAATCGAAGAAGTAGGAGTCCAATGAACCTTTGTGTGAATAGTGATCGTCGAACAGTTTTTTTGAAAGCCATTGATGCATCTTCAGAATCTCACACGGCAGAATATATACTAAAATTTGTGGAAAGTGGAGTAAAAGAAGTTGGGGAGGAGAATGTGTTTCAAGTTGTGATGGATAATGCTGCAGCAAATATGAAAGCTGCTGAATTGTTTATGGCAAAATACAGTAAGACAAGCTAAAGAGATCACCAACTTTATCTACAGTCATATTCAGGTGCTATCTTTGATGCATGTACATACTGAAAATAAAGATATATAGCCGTGTTAATAGTAAAAAAATATTTTTTATATCTTTGTTGTGCGACCCGAAGCTACAAGGTTTCCTACTTCCTTTCTTACCTTAGATAGCATTTTACAAAAGAAGTTACAGTTGCAGCGATTTTTCCTTTCTGATGAATATGCTGATTTAATCAAAGCTTCTAAGAGAAAGAAAAGAAGTTTGCTGACAAGGCAAGAACGATGTCAGATATTGTTTGTTCCAATAATTTTTGGAAATAAGTGGCATTAGCAACCAAAGTTTTCCTGCCATTAGTGCTTCTTCTTCGTATTGTGGATGGAGAGGAGAAACAACCTATGGGATTTGTTTATGGAGGTTTGAAAATTGCAATAAAGGAGATAAAGGTGACTTTTAGATACAATGAAGATGTGTTCAAGCCTTACGTAAAGACAATTGTTGATGGAATGAAGGGTAGATTTGATAAAGAGCTCCATAAGGCAGCATATTACCTCAATCTCTATTATTTTTATAGGGATCTTGAAGAGATTAGAACATACCCTTCTATTATGGATTCCATTTCTAATTGTGTTGTGCGGTATTATCCAGATGCAAAGATTCAAGATATTGTCATGACCGTTGAAATGCGCAACTTTCAATTAGAAAATGGACAATTTGGAAAACCTCAAGCAAAGAGGGAAATTTTTTATTGGTAGAAATTAATAGAAAAGAAGAGAGAGAAATAGAAAGAGTACATCAGTTCTTATATTAGTAAAAATATCGGTAGGATTTCTACCTATCCTAAAAATCAAAAAGTTTAGATCGGTACGAATTATACTGATCCAAACTTAGTTTTTTCCTTTTTTTTAAATCTGATGTATAGATGGAGAGAATTCTTATATTAGATTTCTAGTAAAATATGAAAAGTTTTTCAAAAAATAGATAGAATGTTTCTATTATATCTAAATTTTAAGATACTCTATCTATTTTTGTAAAAAAAAAATATTTTACTAGAAAAAAATGAAAGGAAAAAAAAAACAAACTGGTTTTTGGATCGGTAAGAATTTTACCGATCTTTCTACCAATATAAGAACTGATGTACTCTTTCTATTTCTCCCTCTTCTTTTCTATTAATTTCTACCAATAAAAAATATCCAACAAAGAGACAAAGATAAACTAATGACTCCAACTTCAATCCAGGTTTGTATATATATTTCTTCCTGACCTTTGTAAGGGCGGCTGCTGGTACAGTTTTTAATATGGCTGGTACGGTTATTGCTGGTTTCTAATTTGTCAAAGATGTTGTAGCTCTATGATACAAGGGTTTGCATTTTCATGGGATATCAGGGCTTTTTAATTTCTATGTGGTGTTAGCTTACATGGATTTCTACATGTCATTGGTGGTCTGTGACTCTGTGTATGGCTTTAAGGTCTTTTAAGGGTTCAGATTTCAATTTTAAGGGCTTTAAGGGTTTTAAATTTTTTCAACCTTTTTTTGTATTGACAACTCATTGGTGTCTATGTATGGTTCAGAAGCTCCTTATCTACAAGTAATAGCTATCAAAATTCTTAGTTTGACATGCAGTTCTTCTGAATGCGAAAGGAATTGGAGTACATTTGAATAGGTACTTTTTTTTCTCTATTAGAAAGTTAGAATATATATTTAATATCATAATTATTTATTGTTTTTTGTAGACGTGTTAATTAATTTTTCTTAACTTGTACAAACTCATTCAAAAAAGAGGAGCAAGTTGGAAGTGCAACGGCTTAATGATATTGTCTTTGTTCAATTCAATGCACGCATAAAGGATCGAGAGATCTTGAGAGAATCTGATCCAATGTGTGCAAGAGAAGAAGAGCAAGAAGAGAATGTGAGGGATTGGACAAGGGGTCGAGCCTTAGATTTGTCCGAAGAAATTCGTTCAGCTTTAAGTTTAGCCTCTTCCTCTACACTGATGGCAGGAAATACAAACGAGATAGGCATTGATGACATATATAGGTGGTGATGATGATGATGATGATAACGACGATGATGATGAACCTAATTTATGTGTAACAGTGGAGGAAGATGAGTAATTTAGTATTTTAACTTATGTTTTATTTATGTTTATTTATACTGTTTGCTTGTTGCTTGTTGGCTTGTTGCCTTATTTGTACTTTTTAAGTTTGAACTTGTGCTGTCATGGAATTCTAATACGTTACTTGATGTTTGTGTTGTAGTTGGTTAATTTGGTTTTTGTTTATTAATTTGATAATTTAGTTGTATTTTAAACTAAATTTATGTTCGAATTTACGTGGAGATTTATGTGCGAATTTATGTTTGATTAATATTCATATGGATATGGTTGAGTTGAAATTTGGTTTTAAAATGATTTTAATATACTGGAATTCGATGTAATTCTTTCCTCTGACATGTGACACAAGTTATTTTTAATGGGAATATATTGCATGTTTTGAGTGGAAATAAATTTATATATAGTTTAAAATCCGCATATATAAGTCCGTATTAAAATCCGCATATGCAGTATGCAGTTACCTTCTGCATACATGAACAAAACCACATTTTACAACATTGGTTTCCGTAGTGTCATTCCCGTGCGTTGCAACGGGGACATATTATAAGAGAATAAAAAATATCTCATACAAAATGATATATTTTCATAAAGGATTTACACTAAATGAGTTAACAATTTTTAAATGACATATTAAATGACTTCTACACGTAAATAACATTCATTAAACGACATATTAAATTATAAATATATATTTTTTTTATCTTTATGACATATTATTATAAAAATATCTCTAACAAAATGACATATTAAATGACAAATAACATTCCTTAAATGATATTAAAAAAATATAGAAAGAAATGAAGATAATGACCAATCAATTATCAATCAATTCAAAAATCTCCTAAATGACATTTAAAAAATAAAAAAGAAATCATGACCAATCAGAAAAATGATACAATTTACTGCAGTCCCTAACAACACCTAGAGGGGGTGAATTCAATGCCTTACTGCAGTCTCTTAAAGACTCTTAGACGTTTTTCGGTTAAACCCTCTAAACTAACAAGTCAAACAAATGTCAAGCAAGTGTGTATAAGTAAAGTAAATAGAGTAGAGTTAGAGAAATTTGACACACAAGATACGGAGTTCGGAGTAAAATGCCTACGTCTCCAGAGTAGAGCAACCTCGTCGGCGCCCCTTTTCTATTACCCAACTCGTGAGCCTAGAAGCTCGAGCTAGAGAGTCCCTCGGGATCGTCACACAATTATGGATATATTTGAGCGAAAACGCTCGAGCTAGCGAATCCCTTCAATGCCTTACAAGCATGATGCACTAACTAGGATGGAAAGACTCTAAAACTAAATCCTAGACACTAAACTATATCTCCAAGAAGATAAGTCGAGTGGATTTGAGAGTGTTGAGAAGATATTGAAATTTAAGCTCACTAAACAATGAAAGCTTTCAAGAATGCACAATAAATGCTTTTTGAATATGGGAGACGGCTATCTTGGTCAAATCTGAAGTGAGGTAACTCTTTTTATAGTGGGGGTTCTAGATTTGCCAGATCCGTTTTAACGGAAGTGATCCGTTCAGAACGGATTGTACGAATTTTGAAATTAGAATTTTCGTAATTTAATTAAATTGATATTAACCGTTTTGAACGTTTATGTCCATTCAGGACAATTAGTACAATTTATCCAACAAAACTTGATAAGCGTTACAACTGATGACATCCGTCCTGGACGGAACCAAACTGGAACTCTATGTTATTATGATTTAATATGTTCCATACGGTTTGGTCCGTTTCAAATGATTTAATATGTTCCATACGGTTTGGTCCGTTTCAAATGGATGCTCCAAAAATCAACAAATCTCAAATATAGTTTACTTAACTACTTGATTATTACAAATCTATAGCTTCATAAAATCTTGTTGATTTATTCGGTTCTTCAAATAAGTCTTGCAATTAAGATCTTCATGAACTTTGGTTCTTCTTCATATGAATCTTGCAATTAAGATCTTGAACCTACAAACTCACTCAATCATGTAAACGGTTAAATTCAACTAATGTATGTTTTGCAAATTATATCAAACAAAATAATTAGAAGATTACATACAACCAACACTTGATTCCACCAATAATTTAGAGTAGATAGATTACTTAAAACACAAGAATGACTTTCAAACAAAATGCTTAGAAGATTACATACAACCAACACTTGATTCCGGCAATAATTTAGAGTAGATATATTACTTAAAATACAAGAACGACTTTCAAACTTGTCTGTCCAATCGATAGTTACAAGTTGTAGGGTTTAAATTTTAAACATCATCATATTCACCCCCTCTAGATGCTGTTAGGGACATCATAACGAATATCCAATATATGTTCTCTACATGCTAAAAAAATCATCATAAATCAAAGAAATATAATGTAGATACTTTTTTATAGAATATGCACAAATATATGTTTAATTGTTCAAAAGGTTAAGATTTAATTGTTCAAAACCTTCAACCATATTCTCTACGGATCGATGTCCGATTATACTACTCGATAGGATTATGCGCTTATAATCTGACTCATATAAAAAACTAGATTATAAATTTTATTAGCATGACAGGTTTTCGCCCATCACTTACTGCTAAACTGCCTCGATACTAACCTTATTATTATATAACTGAGACTATATATGGCTGCTTAAAGCTTTATTACTGTACACTACACATTTGTCAAGTTAAAGCTTTGCTATCAGGTACTCGACAGTTGACACCATTACTGAATAATAGACCACTTGATATTTTATTGTTGAAATACAGCACCGAGGTCCGAGGCCCAAGCCCATGTTCTAAATTATTCAAGAAAATCAATCTTCGGTTACAGTCTATTGAGTATAACCCAGGACTATCTAGCCGACTTACATGGTCGGTAGAAAAAAATATGCTAGAAATTAATGAACCGACTTTAGACACCTATAAATAGGTGAAGGCTCATGTGTGAGTGTGTGTCCGTGATTGTGTGAGAAAATTAAGTGAGATAGTTGGGTAAGATATTGTAGTACTTCTCTTTTAGTGTTAGAAATAAAATTAATATTCAACATTTATGTTGAGGTTATGGTATTTTGCAATTTGCAGATTGGTTTGTGTTATAGATCTATAATCTTGATATTAAGGTTCAAACAGTTATCTCCATATTATTTTTTTAGATAGGTAGAAACTCACTACTTTTAAATGGTTCTGAATCTTTAGATAAGATTATTTTCTACCTATTTAGAAATAAGTAAAAAAAAATTAATATGTAAATTTGGTCTCCATGCATATTTGCATATGATAATCAAGTTGAACAGTTCAGATGGACTGTTGTAACTTTGAAAGCAGATTCATGACACGAATATCAATCTACGCATTGCAAAGTACAGTAGCCTCACTCTTTATATATTTTTTTCAACAAGTGGGGGTCTTTTGCATTCATTCACCTATAGCCATTTTTAATTACTTCTCAAATCTTGGTTTTCAGAATTAACAGATTATAATCCAGCTTTATTACAAGCCTTATTTTAATATGAACAACATTATTAAATTCTGTATTGTTTCTCAATAAAGTAAAGAAGAATTGTCAAACGACCATGACTCGGCATACACAGCATGGCAGTTCTTTTGACTAGATTGTGATATTGCTTCCATCTGTGTCAGTTTATTTACTGTACTTCTCAGTTGCTTTCGTTGCCGCTGCAGTTCTGACAAGTGGCCACCCAATGTGCAACTCCGTCTCTACCTCAAATTTTTGCACTTCTTCATTGCTTGGCATGCTTTCAGCCACAGGAAATGTCTGTTGCGAATTACACTACATCATTGCAAAACTAGTAGCATCTCTTTCCATTGTTATTACAAATCACATTTTGGTTAGTCTAAATTTTTCATTCATTGTATATTTCAGTATACTCAGTTTACTCATGGACAGCTTTTAATTTCTCCCCGGAAATCAAATGAGGGTTAATTTTCTAGTTTGTACCTTACTGCTAAAGGTAGATAGTTGCAGGGCTGGTGTAAAAATGTAATGCCACTACCAGTTGGGTGTGTCCTTTAGGCATATTGTTTATTGTATCATTGGGTCACAAAATCACATATATCTTTTGACCTTAGTTCCCATTTGCTTATTGTGTAACATGTGACGAAAGGTTTAATACTTCAGTTGTTTTTTCTGAATTTCCATTACACAGGAAATGAAAATAGGATAACATGGAATTAACAAACTATTTAGGACCAAAATTAAAAATCATCTTTTGTGAACCCAAATTGTAATTCCTCACTTCCTTTTTGCATCAGTTGTATGGGAAAACTTGCACTGTCCAATTAATGTGTCAACAAATTTTACTTATAGGAGCTAATAAATCAAGAGAAGATGAAAACATATCAATTACCTGTTCCTCGACCTTCTGACGTAACACTCCATTTTCTCTAAGAAGATCTGTTTGCTGAAGTTGAATAATTGATAGCTCATATCATTATTTAAGTGCAAAAATTTTTAAATTACTCACAAAGGAAAATTTATAGCTTACCTTCTCCTGTAGTTTTGCGATCTGATCCTCAAACAGTTGGTCCTGGTAATTTTGAGTGGTACAACAGATGTCAGATACTTGTATCTCAATATGTTACAAGAAATTAAAATATTTCACACCAAATTTATACCTTCTTTCCTCTGACTTTTTGTAGGCTTTGCTCGATTTTTGCTTCAATTTGCTGCAATTCTTCAACTGAACATGATTCCAGGTTCTCAGCTAGAAATTTTCTACAGGAAAGAGAAAGCATTAATGGAGCAATGAAATAAACCTCAAATATTATAGAAAAAGAAAATAAAAGTGTGATCTTACTTTCTCGAGGCTTCAAGAAATTCTATCTTCTTTTGTAGGGCAGCTGTTTCAAACTTAAGTTGCTACAGTGCAGATGATATTAATAAATTTAATTAAGCTGCATTTATATTTATATGCAATGGCAGTAATGGGCAATCTAGTCTTATGTAAACTATTCCTCATTTGGCAACTATCGGTAGCATGTACATCTGTTCAATTTTGAATACATCAGCAGTACTATTCAACACTACGATAAAGGGTGTTACTTCAAGATTTGAAGAACAGTATCGAAAAGTTTGTCAAACTATTCTTATGTTTGTAAAAACCAAAATGCTCCTCGACATAATTTTGAAGCATAAGAATGATTATAATGTAATTTACTGCATCATTTATCATTATCACTACAATGTTATTAACATTATTACAAAAAAAAAGTAAGTACCAAGTATTTTCATCCTGTATGTTGGTCATCACTAGGCTGGCATAGTAAAGCCAGAGAAAACGAACAATAAACACAACTCCAATGTAATACCATATGAAATTTAACACTTTGGGCCAACAATGGTATATTATTTAACTTTATATGGAGATCATTTAGAAATATCTTTATGAAATTAATAGTCAACAAAAAAGTCTACAAGAAGTGCTTCATGAGAGAAAAATAAATAAAGGACATTGATCGCACTAAGATCCGCCCAAAACTACTACTAGTTTTAGCTGTTTTTGGTTTCAGAGAGAAGTAGAGACTGAAATACATGATCCTTCATTGTATTAATTTGATTGGCACTTTCAAAAATAGGCAAAAGAGTAGAAGAGAAAGTTCGAAACACTTTCTTTGTAAAAGTGGTCTTCTTCCCCTCCAAAGGTGAAGAGACTTGAAGACAAAATTATATATTTTTTGCAATTATCCCAAGCACAAGCTTGAATGCCAATGTTTGTGCTATTCCCACTTCCATCAGCCAAATTGACATATATAACCTTTTTTCCCTTCCCTTTCACTATCTTCATGTAATCACGTTCCTCCAAAGTTACATCATAGTTACTGCTTCTATATATAAAGCAAGGAGTTACATGATTCCCGGAAGTATATCATTACATAATACCTCCAATATAATTAATGATAACTTTAATATTGATTGGTAGATGTTGCTGGTGATTATCTTTTTTTAATGATATAATGCATATAATTAAGGATATTGCATGTGTGGATGTCACATTTATGTTCCAGGTTTCTTATTTAAAAGTTTTAAATAAAAGATCGTCGACATTTCCCTTCAAAGATGGTCACACCACATCAGCTATTCAACACTTATGCAAGACTTCCCATTGTGGTTTTGTCTGATGAAAAGAGTAACAACCACAACTTATAAGGACAAAAATGAATATTGATAGTCATAGCAAATCAAGTGGCAAATGCAATACACAGGAATTAGCAAGATCTTCTTTTCCTTTCACTTTAAACATTTGTGTGATTTTGCTTCTCTATCTTTATAACAATGTTGTTTCATTGCGATCACATAAACTCTTGATGTTACAAGTTAATATTATTACTTTTGGTTTTAAAATTGAAAAAAAAAAACAAAAACAGTAGATTGACCCAATTGTAATAAACCCATGTGTTATGATTGCAATCAAGAGTTCTATTGTTGTTATGATTGCAATTAGATTTCCAATCAAGTGTTAGGTTCATTGCAAACTAATAAAATTAATCCATGACAGCTACAAATCTTATTACAGTTTTAATGAAATTAGGGACCCTTGCTTTTATGCATACAAGAGTCCCTAATTATTTGGGTTTTAAAATGGATAACACAAATCGTATCAAATGGAGGGATCTAATGTCAAATAATTTGGGTGTAGCCAACTTTTGAATATGAGCTTAAAATAGAAAATCAAAGAACTGAATGTGTTCTACACATTATATCAATTACATGCCTGCAATATATTATCAGTGGTAAATTTAGTGGATAGGCACCAAAAGCTTAAAAAATGCTGACATGTGTTGGCATGAATATCAATTATCAAATACAGCCAAATAATATAACTACTTGTGTGCTATAGTGCGAAGTATGCATGTATCACATATCCAACTGTTAATTGCTATTTGGAATTTAAAAAGACCTAAGTTTCAAATTTAATTACATTAGGAACGATTTGGTACCGAAGTCTTTGGCATTAAGTTTTTCCACTGATTTTTTTTTTTTTTTTTGAAATGAAAGGTAAAGATCTAGCCCATCAGTTTCCTTCAAACTTCTATTTATATTACAGAGAATTTCTCCACTTTGTGGGTTTCAAACCCATGACTTTCCACATAAGAACTATGCGTCTTTGCCACTAGACCAAAGGATGGTTCTCAAGATTTTCCACTGATTAATTCAATGAAAATTTAAATTACTTCTAATTGTATTTGGCTTGTACCATGTACAGATGAAGTATATCTGTAAGTATATATATGAGAGGCTGAAATTTTTATTATACCACCTTAAAAAAAATGATAAACCAAATAACCACGATTTATGAGTATTTTCATTTTCACACCTCAGTTTGAAACTGCAGACAGAAATTGGGTGTCCGCAATTTCAAACTGAGGACAACTTAACATGTCTTCTATATAAGGAGGTCGGACACCAAATTTCTATCCGGAGTTTCAAACTGAGGACGTGGTGAAAATAGAATTTCTCAGAAATCGTGGTTATTTGATTTAAATTTTTTTAAAGATGGCATAAATAAAAATTTCTGTATGAGAGGTTCATGTGGCAGGTAGGTAAATATTTACTAGGACCAAAGGTTTATTATCGTTTTTATAATATAAGTTGTATTGACTTCAAATGAAAATTGATTTGATTTACTTGTTATTCATGCAATATATGCTTTGTTGAGTAAAAGCAAGGTGTCTATAGTTTGAGGAATAGTACCTGTATATTTTGTTCTGCTCTTTTATGATGGTTGGCACTCTCCTTTGAGTGACTTTTGTACCTCTCAATTGTCTTCGACATGCTGAGGAAATAAATAAATAAATTGAAGTCAGATAAAGAGCAACTTAAAACACAAGCTGCAATAAATAATGTGTACAGTACAAAAAATATGTAATCAGTATTGCTCAAGTTGAAGTGGAAACAAAACTTATTATGTTTATTCAGGTATAATCAATTACAGGCTTAATTTTTTCTTTTTTCCAAATGTGCTTGGGATTGTCCTGAGATTGTTCTCAAGTTTTTGGTACTTCCCTTCAAAATATCAAAGTCTTTCAGTATGCCATGAAAGTATCTGATGATATATTTGTTAAAAGCCATGGTGGTCAACAATAGTGGTTTTCAACAAATGAGAGAGAGAGAGAAGAAGACAATTAGGAACTTAATTCCTTATTATTCTCTTAATATTCTCTATTACATAACTTATTATATCTGTAGCCTTAAAAGTTAAATCATCAGATAAAAACTCAAGAAATTTGTACATAAAGAAAGAAACTGAAAAACAACTGTGCATTAACTATGCATGCTTTAATCAAACGCTCATATATTTAATTACTTCATAATTCTCAACAATATGTTTGTTGTCCTAATCTACATGTAATCCTCATATATCAATTTTAAGGAAAGAGTATTGTTGCGACTTGCAACAAGGTGTATTGGGGATCTTGCATAGTTGCATGGCAACTTCTCTTGACTGAATTGAAACAAATCAAGGTGTATAACATAAAAATGCCTGATACAAGAGTGCTTCAAGTATCGCCAAAAGGTAATATTACGGGTAATTATAGTTTTGCAGTTATCTTCATCCATGATATATATTATTGAGGCAAATACTACATTCACTGAGGTAAATATTATTGATATCTCATCCTCGATTTCTTTGTTTATCTCTCTCCTCCCTTCCTCCCTCTCCTTTTTTCGAAAATTAGGCAGTGGCTGCCAACTCTCTCTCTCTCTCTGTTTTTTTTTTTGAAAATCTTCGCATAAGCTGCTAAGTCGTGAGGGGAAATCGAACTCTCAACTTTTGGGTAACCATCAGTTTTAGGACTTTTTTCCTAACCAACTATGCTACCTCCCCTCTCTCTCCCTCTCTCTCTATCTCTCTCTAGGGGTGGGGGAGACTTTAATGAGAAAAAAATGTATTATTTCCTGATATTCTTTGCATTGAAGATATCAAGTTTCAACATCAACAAATATAGTTTATATCAATGATTCTTGCAAGTGCACCCAAGATACCTTACCAAGTTCTAAACTTGTGTGCATAGATAGAACTCCGGATAAAAACGATAGAGATGTAAATATTAACTCTGGATAGCAGTGTCCAGAAAATTCACTGCGTCCCTTAGACCAATAACGATAAATCGTTAATTATCTGCAAAAACACAGAATTAAAATAAAAACATTTCAAACTATAGCGTAAGTATATATTCATGATACATTCCATGACCTTAAGCCCACATAAGAGCTAGATTTGCCAAGAAAGCATGAAAATGACATTCGTTGGTATCAAGTTAGCATTGACATTCAACAGGTATGTTATCATACTTTGTCGCATGTTGCATTTGCACTACTCTACACTCTTTGCAAAAAATATGCAATTTTTTAATTTGTAGGCCAATGTTAAAAAAAATACATTATTGAATCCCTCTAGAAATACCTCTAAATTTTCTTAAAGCAATAAAGCATATAATTCAAAGTACTGATTGCTATTTTAATAAATAAGCAACCTTAAAAAAATAATTTTGTGATGTGACAACCGTATCTAGAATAAAGAAAGCAAAAGTGTGCTATTAATTGGAAGTGGCCCTATTTTGAAAATGAAAGTCAACATAGAAAACATAAATAGTTGATAATTTTCTATTATATTGGAATAATTCAATATATGTTTGTGCCTAGGAATAGCTGTTGCAAAGAAGCCAGAACATTAGTTGCCACAAAAACCGTTAGCAAAGCAAAATTATTCATACCTCAACAAAATCATCTTCTTAGGTATTCTATAAGTTGGTTTTTCCAATGTAATTATTTTTTCTAAAGAACTTGCTTTAATTTCTTTATTTTATGATTTAGTTTCTTTTCTTTTGTGATATGTACTTTTAAGCAATTGGGTTGTTAAGCTTTTAATTCAAAAAAAAGTAACTCTAGGTCTAAAATTCAAATTTTATTCATAGCATGAGCAGACAGAGCATGTACTTGGCATATGATCTCATGTGATTCAACATTTTGTACTTGCCATTTATTTGTGAATTGAGTTAATGAAGATGTGTATGCACACCTCGATATGTTGATTTCCACAGATTTCAAAATGCCATCTTATATTTGTAATGATATATAAGAATATTCATAATTAGTTTTTTTTTAAATGGAGCAGGATCGAGAATCAGTATAGTCTAATGACTAAGAAATTACCTTCATGTGATAGGTAACGGATTCAAAACAATGTCTCCTCTGAAAGTGAGATGCGGGCCGTAATTCTCATCTCATGCTCAAAAGAAAATTAGAGAAGGAATCTTAAAGTACGCAGTATCACTATCACTATATATAGATGATGCCAAAGTATATGGTTGTTGACTTATATTGTATTTATTATTTTTTAATTTTTTCTTAGATTTCTCTAATAGAACAATCCACCCTTCATCTACCTTCAGTTTCAAGATGAGACTCAAATGTATTTACATTATTTTGATCATTTCTTGTGGTATTGTTTAATGCAATACATTGTTGCTATTTTTACAAATTAAGTCTTGTGATGTATTTGATGTACTTGTGTGTAGTTTTGTTGCTAAATCTCTTAGAAACATCTCCATTTGTTTCCATTTATAATTGTTATTAAATCTCCTAAAGTTATCTCCATTTGTTATCATTTATACTATTTATTGCAACTACTAAAGTATGGAGATGAAGGATCTTTCTTTTTTTCCTTTTAGTGTTCTTTGAAAGTGCAAAGTTAAACATATCTTCTATGGAGTACACATTTGTTAGCATAATTAGTTTTTCTCAAATCGAAGGAGCAGTATAAGAAATAGGTAAATACAGTACAACTGGTTACTAGCTAGTGATCAATTAATTGTCTAATCAAACTGTTTATGTACTATATCTCTATATTTCATGCAGCACGAACAGATAATCATTTCTCCATTTTAAGTTTGTCTTGAAAAGTCATACCGAGCTTACAATAGACCAATAAATTCGTTTCCTATTTAGGATACAAAGGAAGAAATAGCTAAGATTGGACTATAGATTGTTTCGGATTTTTAGCATGAGAGGAAGGAGACAGCAAACTTAAATTTTCAAAATCAAGAGAGTTGTGTTGGTACGGATTTATGTACTATTATTTACGATTCTTATTTAGACAATGGAGAGTACAACAACGTTAAATTTTTCAAATTTGAAAGAGTTGTGCGCGGTACGGCCGGATTTATGTACTATTATTTTACAAAAGAAAATCTTATATATGTTAATTTCGGAAACAAGAGAAAGCTAACAAAAACAAGTGAAATAAATATATGCATACTATTAAGGAAATACAAAAGAAATCTGGTTCAAGTTCTCCAGGAATGTTAAGAGGAACTTTAAAACGAAGCAATCAAGTTTCAATCAATTATTTATAGTTATATGTAGCACTCACACTGAACTGGAATGTTGCAAAAATTGAACGGATCTCAGTTGAAATATATTACCTAAAACTAAATACACAGTTTCGACACAAAATGACACAGTAAAAAAGAAAACAACTCAATAAAAAATATCTAGCTAGCATCAAAGATGCATAGAACAAAAGAGAAAGAGGAAGACTGATCAGTACCTGGTGCTTGAGAACTCGTAGAGCTTTCCCCGGGGAGAAAAAACAATTAGTCCGACTTCGGCCTCGCACAGCACAGACAACTCAAACGCCTTCTTGAGGAGCCCACTTCGCCGCTTGGAGAAGGTGACCTGGCGACTTGTCGGGTTCTCGATCCGCTTCATCTCAGTCTTTCCTCTCACCATTTCTACTCTACCTCGATCCCTTGCTCAACCTCCACCGGTTACTTGATTGCCCTAAAAGGGCAATAGTACAAACAGAAAAAAAAAAAAAAAAAAAAAAAAACTAAAACCAAATAAAAGGTGAAGGGAGAGATAAGGGGGTTAGCTAGCTAGATCTTGTTTTATTAGGAAGCAAACGAACTAACCAAAAATGGGAAAAATGGGGAGAACGAAGTGGGGCCTTTGTTTTTTCCGAAACAAGGACCCCTTTGTTTGGAAGAGTAGAGGAAATGAGAGAGGCGACTTGGACAGCCACGATCGGTTTCTTTCCTTATTCGTTCCTCCCTGGCGGAGAAATTTTAGAAATAAAAGCATGGGGCCGGAGCTGAAAAGGACCGCCATTTTCACATTTTTATTCCATTCCAATTGAAGTAACAAAGAAATCTGAATATTATTTGGATGGCATAATGCACACAGAAAAAGATAGCATCAATTCAAGGAATGGATTTTATTGGAAATGTAAAAAAGAGAATCCATTCCTTTTTCCACTCATGGTTGGTTTGATTCTTTCATGTCTGCAATCCTGTGATTTCCTGTACCGAGTCAAGTATAATGCCTCGATAACTCGCCTCACGAATGTCGAATAAATTATGGAGTCTCTGTACAAATAGAAATCGGACATATTATAGGTGGATCTGAAAATAGGCTCTATTAATTAATGTATAGTTGGTACTGTTATGAAGCTACGGATGTTGCATATCCTTTAAAGGAAGTGATACCCTACGGATTTTTCTCAAAAAAATAAAAAAGTGATTTGGTACGAGAAATTAAAATATTTTATTTTCCACTTTGGATATTATTAATTGGAAGAAATGTGATCACATTATAGCTAGCGAAAGAACATACATGTTTCTCTCCGAAAAAGACAAATAAAATTATTTTTCATGTTGGGTGTATGGAGATGTAATCATATATTCAATTGGATAATTAGTTAGTTCAGACGTTTGTAAGCATTTTAATTAGTTCACATACTACATTTTTGTTTATGCAGACTAAACTTTAATTTTTATCTAATTTCTCATAGAAGAGAATAATTGAAGTTATGTTAGCACATAAGAGTAATGACATAAATTAACTATTTTTTTTTTCTATAATTTATATCCACAACTCATCAATGTTTCTGTATTGTAAAGATAATGTCATTCATGTTGGAGGTGTAGATTCGAATTTCGAATGAGAGATCTCATGTGGCATTAAATAATTGAGGCCTTGATCGACCTCGATCCAACTTTTACTCAAAAAAATACTGAAAAGTTAAAGTGTTAACAAATATATACTTCTTTTCGAAAAATTTGTAAGGTTATTATATTTTTCTCCATACTTGAAGTTAAGGAGTGATGAATGCATCTCTTAAATAAAAGGTGGACCTCAAGAAAAACATGAGTTATGTAGTCTTTTAAATTTTTGTGATTTATATGCGTTAATAAGAACACAAGTATTTATAAAATTGATATATATTAAATAAGTGAGGCTATAGTAATATGCATATTACATATCAACCATTGCTATGGATTTACATTTTCATTTTAAAGTTCAGCAAGTTGATATGAACAGTTAAATATGTTCTTAATATGAAAATTTACTTTGGAACTAAACTTTATATTTTTAAATATTTTACTATTTTTTATATAGATGGAGAATCACTTAATTTAAAATTTTGAAAACATCGTAATGATTTTTATCTATTTAAAAAATAGTAAAAAAATTCTTAAAACATATAAAAATTGGTCTCGGAATAAATGTTCGCATAAAGATAGTGTTTAAAGACCCTAATCGACTCTTTGTTAAAAATACAAATGAATTCATAGCAAGAGTCGATCCTTAATATGTATATTACCATAGCCTCACTCTATATTAAATTATATATATTGAATCAATCCTCGCTGCCAAGCTTTCTAAATGTACATTCGAAGCGGTTGATGGTTGAGAAAATTTGAAACAAAACCTCTGAAAGACGTTGTTCAAGCTTCGTCATCTTTCTAAAGTACTTGCATTAAGAAGAATCCATATCCTCTTAATAAAATATTTTCGTTTAAATCTGAAGTATTCGATTAGAATTCAGACCAATCTGATTCGAAATAGAATGCACAAGTCCTCTTTAATATGCAGCTCTGATCAGAATCTAAATCAATCTAGTCCGGATCTAAAGAAAAATATTAGAGTGAGGCTATGGTATTATGCATAGCACGGTTGGGTTCGTGCTACGGCTCAAAATTTGAGTTTTCAAAACTCTAACAGTCCATCCAAACCGTTCAACATGATTATAAAATGAATATGTACTTGCAAATCAAATTTTACATTTTTTCAAATTTTTTTACTATTTTTTTAGATAGGTAGAAAATCACTGTTTTTGGATGGTCTAGAATTTTCAGATCAAGTGATTTTCTACCTATCTAAAAAAATAGTAAAAAAATTTGAAAAAATGTAAAATTTGGTTTGCAAAGTACATATTCATTTTATAATCATGTTGGACGGTTTGGATGAACCGTTAGAATTTTAAAAACTCAAATTTTAAGCCGTAGCACGGACCCATCCGTGCTATGCAAAGTACCATAGCCTCACTCAAAATATTATGTTACCTTATCCAAACAATCCCATCGGCAAATAAGAAGCCTTTTAGCAGGTGGATCACCTTTAACATATAAGACCGATATAGATACTGTTCATAATCAATGTATCCGAGGAAATGTGAAGACAATTGGGACAAGTTTTGGGATACGGTAGCAAATATCACAACTTTTCCAAACTGAGAGACAATGTGGGCACGGATACCATACATTTATCAGCCAATCCCGATCGTCTGGGACCCACCTAGTACGAGGGTTGGGAAGCGGTCGGCATCCTCCCTGTCTAACCGTACAGACCCCCACCGAGATCTGGACACGTGTCACGCACTGTCCAACTTGTGCCTAAATCCAATCAAATACCTCAAGTCCTCAACTAGGACATTTAATTTTCACATGGTCCCTAACTCTCCTCGATTTTCACCTCTATCAATGTGCCTCCAATTCCATTGGTTCTCCCCTTAATTTGATTACTGATGCATCATAAATTCATAGCACGTATCCTCTGCATTAACTCAAAAGGGAATCTTTTGAGTCAAAGAATTTCAAACGTCTGATTTTAAACAGAGCTAATCTGGCTCGTGTCAATAACATAAAAGACTTTTTAATATTAGTGCAGATCTAATTTACACGAATCTTAAAACAGATTAAACAGTTAAGATTCTTTAACTCAAAAGATTTTTTTTGAGTTAATGCAGAGGATATGAATTCATCACAAGTCATAACAAGCCCTTTATTTTTCTATCTTTCCTTCCTCTGTGCTTGTTTTTTTCATACGAGTCATATCCTCTTAGGTAACACAATATTTGTGTTTAGATTCGGACTATCCAATTAGAATTCGGATCAAACTAATTGGAGATAAAATGTACGAAATCCCTTTAATATTTATGTGAATTCTGATCAAACGGTCATGATCTAAACAGAAATATTACATTATCTTAGGTGATATGAATTCATGCATAACAAACACTTTCTTTTTCTTTTGTTTCCCTTTTTTTTCACACCACAGTAGTTACACAACACATTCTTTTGTTAACTCAAAATTTGAGTTCATATTGGACCGTCCAATCTTTATTAGCATAAATATTAAAAGGATCTCGTACATTTCAACTCAAATGGAATTGATTGGGATTTTGATCGAACGGTTCTGATTTTAACTCAAAATTTGAGTTGCTTCAAAGAATTCTGACTCACATACGTTTCGTTTTTCACAAATGATACATAAGCTAATTTAATGTAATTATTGTGGGTTTTTCATAAGAAATAGATTGAGTGCGATAAGTCGGTACAAAAGACAGAAGGATCCGTATCCTCTGCATTAACTCAAAAATGAATCTTTTGAGTTAGTGAATTTCAACCATCTGATTTTAAACAGAACCAATCCAGTTTGTACCTATAACATAGAAGGCCCTTTAATATTAATGCAGATCTAATTCGCACGAATTTTAAAATAGATCGGATGGTAGAAGATGCATTAACTCAAATGATTCTCTTTTGGGTTAATGTAGAGGATACGAATTCAAGTCGGAATAGCCGGTATCCTAATGAAATGACGAACTTGTCGATCGACTGTCAGTATCCCATTCTTGAACAAATCCAAATTCCAGTGTGCTTTCCAGGCTTTGATCTGACCCCACGGGTGGTCCTGGAACTATTACTCCTTATTTGCTTTTAGTCCCACTCGCCGACTAATATTTCCATTTTATGTATGATTAAATAAATCAAATTTGAAGTAGAAGCGGGAAAAATGACATGGCGGAATCAGCTCTGTCACGGAACGGCACGGCACGCGTGTCAGTTGCGTGTTGTGACTCGCGTATTCTGTGTCGTTACTCGCGTGTTCCGTGCTGTGACCATTCGCGTGCCGTAATAATTTTTTAAAACTTTGGCATGGCACGTGAAAGATCTAGTCACGTGTATTTAGGATTATTAGATATTGATCAAATAGTGAATCTTGAATAAACTAATTTAAATTATGATCAAATAGTTACGCGAGTCACGTTTGGTCACGGCACGTTTGGGCACGACATGACTCACGTGGCGTGATTATTCGCGTGCCATGACCACCTGTTGACATTTTTGTCACGGCACTGCCCGGCATGTGAAAAATTAACTTAATTATGATACGAGACCAAAATTACAACATGTTAATCACGGTACGGCATGACACATTTTTTCCACTCTAATAACTATGCGTTGAGTAGAAAATAAATCTCCTGTTATTTCTTGAGAATAACAGAAACTTGTTATTCCGAGCTCAACGGTTGGCCTTTGTTGAGATTCATACATACAAAAAAAAAAACTTACTTCGTTAGATTTGCAAATGAAAAAGTTAAACAGATAGGATCGGAATAACGCCAGATTTATTTCCATGTTCCACTATTTAAATGATCGATCCAGTTCCAATTGAAGCAGTGTCTGTGTGGTGATGCATGTGTTGACATATTATTCATTCATCTAATTAGTATTAAAACTTAAAAGTATATAACTTGTAATTAAGGATTTTATTATGGTGTTCTTATATTTGGTAAATATATAAATTAATGACCACTAAATGTTATTAACTATTGTGGATCTTTGTTATATTATAAAATCAATATTTCATATTTTAGATATGAAAAAAATAACAATTATGACGGCGAGATATACCATATGAAAATTTAAAAGAAGAACATCATAGCAAGATTCTAATTATTACAGTGTTGCAGATGATCCAATTAATTCATAGAACAAAAGTTTATAATAAAATGCATCACTTAAAAAATCATTTCATTAATTATTGTATTTCTTAATTAAACTATGAGGCTTGCTATCAAGTTGCATGTAAAGTTTAGAATATTCCATATTTCATATATAAGAGGGGTAAATCTTCTGATATATGTAAACAAACATTTAACGGTAATACATTTTACGTCAAATTTGGTGTCGTTATATATTTAATTAAGAAATTTGATTTGTTTCGAGTGTAAACAAACATTTAACGGTAATATAACTTTCTTTATTTTTAATGGTTTGCGTCCCTTGTGTTTTAAGAAAGATACATGAGTAAGGCTTAGGTGTTATAGCTAGATAGCATAAGGTCTTCTGTGCTATGGTCTCAAAAATCATAAACTTTAAACTTATATCTAAGTAGCTCAGTAAATTGGTTATATAATGAACTTCTAGAATACCAATTTTTACAATTTTTTGAATTCTTTTACTATTTTTTATGATTTATGAAATATGGAAAATAATGATCTAAAATATTGGCAATTTTCTTCTATTTTTAAGTTATTTTTACCATCTTTCATAAATAAAAAAATAGTAAAAAAATTCTAAAAATAGTAAAAAATGGTATTTTACAAATTCATTATATAACCAATTTACTGAGCTACTTAGATTGAAGTTTGAAATTTATACGATATATTTTTTTAGACCGTAGCATGAAAGGCCTATGCTATCTATAGCATCTAAGCCTTACTCAAGGTATATTATACCAAAATTTTATTGATTTTTTTTTTATAGTAATTGTCTTATTTCAAATTTGGTAGCTTCTTCTTCAATCGATATTTTCTTTTCAGAAAATTCGAAAAAGCAACTCTAATAACTTGAACCTGTCAAAATCCGAAATTTTTATTAATATCCAAAAAAATATTAAATTTGAAAATCTACACCCTGTTTGACAAGATTTCGAAAACTGTCAAAACCGCAGATTTATTTTCCAATTTTAGGCCAAATTACAGCAAATTTATTTCCCGGTTTTGGAATTCCAGAACCGGGAAATAAATTTCGGATTTTTGTTTTGGAATTCCAAAACAGGGAATTAAATTTCCGGTTTTAAGTTTTTTTTAATTAAACAGAAAATGTTATAATTTATTTATTTTTTGTATTAAAATATTAGAAATATTTTATATATTTCTTTGAAAATAGATGGAATACTATATAATTTATTAGAAAGACTGTGACAAATAACCTGGATCAACATTTTTCAGGCCGGTTTTTTTTGCGGCTATTATTAAAATATTTCTTTGTGTGTTATTGGAAAAAAATAAAAATGTTTTGAATCTGAGTTATTGATCCCAGTTAAAAAGTCACTTCTAAGCTATGTTGCATGAATACGGGTATGGGTATCGTATCGGATACTATACGAATACGGCGATACGGCAATTTAAAAAAAAATGTAGGATATGATACGTCTATTATATATATATATATATATATATATATATATATATATATAGAGTCCGACTAGGCTACTCCATGGAGTAAAACGACTTGGTACTCCACGTCATATCTTCATTTTCAAAGTTCAAATAGTCGATTCGAACCTTCCAACATGTTCTCCATATTGAAATGTGCTTGGAGACCAAATTTTACATTTTTTTGAATTTTTTTACTATTTATTAAGCCACTTTGAAAATTTGAAAATCCTTATGAACAGTAAAAAACAGTAAAAATTTCTGGACCGCCGGATCAGCGATTTTCAAAGTGGCTTAATAAATAGTAAAAAAATTCCAAAAAATGTAAAATTTGGTCTCCAAGCACATATCAATATGGAGAACAACTTGAGCGGTTCGGATCGGTCGTTTGGATTTTCAAAATGGAAATAATGAGGCGTGGAGCACCAAGTCATTTTACACCATGGCTTAGCTAAGCCCAGCACTATATATATATATGTATGTATATATATATATATATAGAGAGAGAGAGAGAGAGAGAGAGAGATGGGCTAACTTGCTTTGGGAATTAAAGGGGGCGTTTTACTTTGCGCTCATATCTTTATTTTCAAAGTTCAAATAGTCAATTCGAACCTTCCAACATGTTCTTCATATTAAAATGTGCTTGGAGACCAAATTTTACATTTTTTTTAAATTGTTTACTATTTTTTCAGAATTTTTGAAAATCATCACTTTGCTGAATTTTTTATTATTTTTTTATTTATTGAAAAGTTGTGATTTTCAAAAATTCTAAAAAAATAGTAAAAAAATTTCAAAAAATGTAAAATTTGGTCTCCAAGCACATTTTAATATGAAGATCATGTTGGAAGGTTCGAATCAACTATTTGAACTTTGAAAATAAAGATATGAACGCAAAGTAAAACACCCTCTTTAATTCCCAAATCAAGTTAGCCCAACTATATATATATATATATATAGAGAGAGAGAGAGAGAGTGACTAAGGTCAAAGTGGTAGTTCCTAGCTCCGGTGCTACCAAGTCGTTTTTTGGATTTTCAAAGTCCAAATGGTCGATCCGAACCGTTCAAGTTGATCTCCATATTGAAATGTGCTTGGAGACCAAATTTTACATTTTTTGGAATTTTTTTACTATTTATTAAGCCACTTTGAAAATTGCTGATCCGGGTGAACAGTAAAAATAGTGCAACCAAATTCTGGACCATGTGACAGCAATTTTCAAAGTGGCTTAATAAATAGTAAAAAAAATTCCAAAAAATGTAAAATTTGGTCTCCAAGGACATTTCAATATGGAGATCAACTTGAACGGTTCGGATCGACCGTTTGAACTTTGAAAATCTGAAAACGACTTAGTAGCACCGGGAGTTAGGAACTACCACTTTGACCTTAGTCACCCTCTCTCTCTCTATATATATGAGGAGGGTTCAAATGCCTTCAATTTTTGTGCCTCCACCATGCTTCCATTTCTAAAAACTTTAATAAATCAAAATTTAAAACTTAAAAGTCAAAATAAAACCGTTGGATATGATCTTACATCATTTTATCTATGCACGTGTAAAAAATTATGGCATTTCAATTTTGTTTTGGTTGTCATCAAAAGCTTGTAAAAAACGTACTAATTTGGATAATTTCTATACATTGATTTTCAACTTGTTGATTCACATAAAACAAAAATCGAAATGTGATAATTTTTTATGAGCACATAGATAAAATAACATAGATCATATCTAACAGTTTTATTTTAACTTTATAAGTTTTAAATTTTGAGTTATTAAAGTTTTTAAAAATAGAGGCATGGTGGAGGCACATAAAATGGAGGCATGTGAACCCTCCTCTATATATATATATAGGGATGGGCTATGGTGAGACGTGGAGTAAAACAAGTTTGTACTCCATGCAATATTTCCATTTTGAAAATCCGAACCGCTCACAATGATCTCCATATTGAAATGTGCTTGGAGACCAAATTTTACATTTTTTGGAAATTTTTTACTATTTATTAAGCCACTTTGAAAATCACTGATCCGGGTGAACAGTGGCAAAACAGTAAAAAATTCTGGACCAATGGATCAGCAATTTTCAAAGTGGCTTAATAAATAGTAAAAAAATTCCAAAAATGTAAAATTTGGTCTCCAAGCACATTTCAATATGGAGATCATGTTGAACAGTTCGGATCGGTTGTTTAGATTTTCAAAATGGAAATAATGAGGCGTGGAGTAAAAACTTGTTTTACCCCACGTCTGACCATAGCCCATCCATATATATATATAGAGAGAGAGAGAGAGAGAGAGATGGGCTATTGTGCTTTGCAAAGTAAAGCGAACGTTTTACTTCGGGCTCATTTTTGGATTTTCAAAGTCCAAACAGTCGATCCAAACCGTTAGATGTTCAATCTATATTAAAATCTGCTTGCATACCAAATTTTACATTTTTTGGAATTTTTTACTATTTATTAAGCCACTTTGAAAATTGCTGATCCGGGTGAACAGTAAAAACAGTGCAACAAAATTCTGGATCATGTGATCAACAATTTTCAAAGTGGCTTAATAAATAGTAAAAAGTTCCAAAAAATGTAAAATTTGGTATGCAAGCAGATTTTAATATAGATTGAACATCTAATAGTTTGGATCGACTATTTGGACTATAAAAATCCGAAAACGAACTCGAAGTAAAACGTTCACTTTACTTTGCAAAGCACAATAGCTCATCTCTCTTTCTCTCTCTCTCTCTCTCTCTATATATATGGGCTATGGTGAGATAATCATAAAAATTCTATTATTTATATATTGTATTTAGATAATCATAAAAATTCTAATTAAAGGCTCAAACTATAGAAAATTAAAGGCTTAATCTAAGAATAGATTAAAAACTATAGTTATTGGAATATATCACAAGTGAAACTGTGGCGGAGTGGTTAAAAGTTTTGGTCCTCTCCCAAGAGGTCCCAAGTTCGAATCCCGCAGGCACAAAAAAAAACACATTTGTGCCGGTGTATGCGCGGCTCACAGGTGCGGGCCCGGTTCACGGTCGCGGTTCATGGTCGCGGCTCACGGCTGCGGGCGCGGTTCACAGGCGCTATGGGTTCGACCCGACCGTATCCACATGTATCCCGCCGTATTCGTGAGTTTCAACAGAGTATCGGTGACCGTATCGACAACTAAGGATACACCACGTAAGCGGATACGCCAACTGGCGTATCGGATACGTATCGGTGCCGTATCGGGCGTATATCGGTATCCGATACGGGTACGGAGGTAAATCTGAAGTATCCGAGTAACATAGCTTCTAAGTAAATACAGAAAATATTGTGATCCTTCTATTTTTGAAAAAACTAAAAGATTCTCTGACAACGTTCTGACAAAATATACTTTGAAAAAAATTCTTGACAAATTTTCTTATTTTTTGTATTTACCCAGAAGTGACTTTTGAACCGGGATCAATAACTTAGATTCAAAATATTTTTATTTTTTTCCAATAACACACAAAGAAATATATAAAATATTTCTAATATTCAATAAAAAAATAAAAAAATTATAACATTTTCTATTTAATTAAAAAAAACTAAAAACTGGAAATTTAATTCCCGATTTTGGAATTCCAAAACCAAAACCGAAAATTTATTTTCCGGTTCTGTAAAATAGTGTGGTTTTGGGATGCCTAAAACCGGGAATAAATCTGCGGTAATTCGGCTTAAAACTGGGAAATAAATCTACGGTTTGGATAGTTTTCAAAATCTTGTCAAACAGGGTGTAGATTTTGAAATTTAATATTTTTTTTGGATATTAATAAAAATTTCGGTGTCAAAAAAGTCAATGAGCATAAATATATGAATTAGTGTTGTAAATGAGCTGAGTGTGAGCGAGTTACTCCCACTCCTACTCAGCTCATTAAGTTAATGAGCGAGTCGAGTTGGGATGATAATAATGAGTTGTAAACGTAGCTCGAGTTCAGCTCATTACCAACTCGAGTTGACTCACAACTTGTTTATAATAACTGTTTAACCTAGTCCATTCCTATGTTTGGGTCGGAATTTGGGTGCGTAGAGTTGGGTTTGGATCTGTGAGTCTGAATAGTCATTTAGAATAGATGACATGGGATCTATTATGGCGAATTTTGTACAGTTCGAGTTGTTAATGAGTGAGTTGGAGTATGTTCAAACTCAGCTCAATAATTAAACGAGTCAGCCAACTCGAGTTGGAATTGACTGGAGTTGTAATTAAATGAGCGAGTTAAAACAAATTATTAGTGAACGAGTTACAAATTCATAATTTTTTTTTGCAACCATAATATGAATATAAGAAAAACAACCAAACTTTTTTATGACAAGTCCATACTACAATTATTTATTTAACCAATAAAATGTGATTTATCTGTGTCACAAGAAATCCAACTAGAGGTACACTCCATAGTATTATTTAACGAGGAGGATTCAAATGTCTCTATTTTTTGTGCCTCTACCATACCTCTATTTTTTAAACTTACTTAAAAGTCAAAATAAAACCGTTGGATATGATCTACATCATTTTATCTATGTGCTCATAAAAAATTATCACATTTTGATTTTGTTTTTATGTGAATTAATAAGGTGAAAAATCAATGTCTAGAAATTATCCACATTAGTACGTTTTTTACGAGCTCTTAATGACAACCAAATTAAAATTAAAATGTCATGATTTTTTACACGTGCATAGATAACATGATGTAGATCATATCCAATGGTTTTATTTTGACTTTTAATTTTTAAATATTGAGTTATTAAAGTTTTTAAAAATGGAGACACGGTGGAGGCATGAAAAATAGAAGCATTTGAATCCTCCTCTTATTTAATTCATCGAATAGTAACCTGGTCTTCAGGTTTCAGATACACTCCAAGTATATATATTCTATTTATTCAATTAGTTGATTTCAGTTATAAAAAAAATTAAAAAATAGAAACTAGTTGATTGGAAAGTTATTAACTTATTCGAATTTTGTTTCTTTTACAACTTCATTGAGTAGGACTACTTGTAGCTTTCAACCTTATTCTATTGATGAAGGCCCAGGATTCACGGCCTCATTGGATGGCAAAGGAGGACCACAATAGTTTCTCATCATTGACAAATTTGGAAAATAATATCTTTAAGCAATATTTTCCAGGTCAATTTAATTAGCTACCGACATAAAAGATTGATTGTGGATCACTAATGTTATAATTTGAGATTGAATGGAAAGATAAATGATTTTATGTTTTTCAGTAAAGATTGAAGGTCAAGTCACTCAACTATTTAATACTGATATTTTCTATCTGAATTTCAAACTTGTGACCTCTCATGTGAAGATCATGTGTCTTTGTTACTAAATTAAAGACTAGTTCTTTAAATGATTTCATTTATTGATCGTTTTTTTTCATTACATTACTTGGAAGGGTTTATATAGGCTACTTAGTCGTCGTGATATTGATCCTAATTGATTAGATATTAATGTAAATTAATTATAATTTTTGAAGTTAATATTGATAAGAATGCATATATCCAAATCTTGCATATTCTTCAACAACTAGTCCTTAACGCCATAAAAAAAATCCTCAAATTTGGTTAAATATTCAAACAGCTACTGTTCAATATACTTAAGTTCCTTCATTTTACATATTTAATATTCTAGTTTTTTTTTATTTCCTTCAAAAATAGAGCCGAATGATTTAAGATTAATTTTTTTTTCAAAATAGATGCAGTATTTTAGAATTTGAATGTACTAGACCACGATATTTTCTTTATTTATTTAGAAATAACTTTTGAACTAGGAACAATATAAATCAGATTCAAATTTTTTTTTTCCAATAACACACAAAGAAATATTTTAGTTTTTCTTACAGCCGCAAAAAATTCGGCCTGAAAAATATTGATCCGAGTTATTTGTCGCAGTCTTTCTAATAAATCCAATTATATAGTATTTCATCTATTTTCAAAGAAATATAAAAATATTTTTAATATTTCAATACCAAAAATAAATAAATCATAACATTTTTTATTTAATTAAAAAAACAAATCCGGAGAATAATTCTTGGAAAGAGAATGTTTGGATCCGGAGAATTATTTAACAATAATTATCATTGCGATACTATTTTGCAATTTTTATCATTGCGGATAAAACATATTCACATAGTATATTGTTTAACAATAATTAATTAATGTAGCTCAGTTTTCTACCAGAAATTATTGTGAGGGTAACTCGCCTTACAGAAATTCAGACAGACTCTAGTATTGTAAATTGCAAATTCGTATGCACAAATCATAGCAAATTAAATCGGACGGTGTAGACTTCACGGCTTCACCAATGCAACTTGTGCCCACCATTCCTCAATCTTACCCAGAAGGGATAGAAATTGCAAAGAGCTCTATCGGGTTAATTTAATTGTGATGCATCCATCATACGCTATTTGCTATCCGATCCAAACTGAAACTGAGCATTTAGATTTAGATACTGTAGATTTTTTTCTACTTATTTTACGTGATCCAATTAACTCAGATTTTATTAGAATGAGAGAAAAAATAGCATAATTATTTTTGGCTTTCTGCAGAAAATGTATGCCTGAAATCCGACTCCCGTTGAAGATTATAAAAACCAAAAATTACGCTTTTCCTTCACTTTACTATAATAATAATAATAATAATATAATAATAATAGTAACAGTAATAATAATAATATGAGGAGGGCTCAAATGTCTGATTACTTCATTATCCAATCGTACTCCGACATCTTTATTTTTAATTTCAAAGTTCAAACAGACGATCCGAACCGCTTAACATGATATCTACGTTAAAATATGATTGGAGGCCAAATTTTATATTTTTTGGAAACTTTTTACTATTTTTTAAGATAGGTACAAAATCATAGTTTTTCAAGAAATTGTGGACCATCTAAAAACAATGATGTACCTATCTTAAAAAATAGTGAAAAGTTTCCAAAAAATATAAAATTTGGCCTCCAATCATATTTTAACATGTTGAGCGGTTCAGATCGTCTGTTTGAACTTTAAAATTGAAGATAAAGATGTTGGAGTACGATTGGGGCATGAAGCAATGAGGCATTTGAGCCCTCCTCTAATAATATATACTCGTTTTCTATCATTATGACAGAACATGCACCGATTTTTTTATTAATAGAAAAAACAAAAAGAAAAATTTACAATACTGAAAGAATTCGATAGATTTCGAAATATAAAAAAACTGTGATAGTTTATAAAGTCCAAATTAACAAACTCAATTAAGCTCCTAATTAAAAAAAACAACAAAATAAAACAAAACGTTAATGTCTATAACGTCTTGATCCTTGCAAAAAAAATTCTCAAGTTTGATAGTTTGATAGTTAACACTAAAATGACATAATTTTTCAAGTTCGAGTCCGGACGTCATAGACAGTAACGTCCGAGTTTTTTTTTTTTGATGTTTTGTTAATTAGTTATTTAATTAATTTCGCTAATCTGTCAAATTCATTAACTATTGTCGATATTTTGTTTTTTTATTAATAAAAAAATGGGGAACATGCAACGCAAGTAGTTTAGCGTGGAACGCCCCTTTAAATTTTATAAGAGGAAATTAGAGAGCCGGGGGAAGGTGAGTTGGGCAAATGTCAACGAGTACGAATCTCAAAGCAAGTGTTGCCGTTCACTTTGCAATAAAATCTACAGAGCGAAAAACAATATCTATTGATTTTGAAATAGAGTGTGTTTGGATGAATAATGTTAATTCAAATTAGTGAACTATTATGTGTTTAGATGGGTGACCAATTGTTTGATTGAAATTATCACTAATTTGTTGTCACGCTAATTCAACTAAATAAAAAATCTTTCAAAAAAAATTCAATTAGTGATTATTACGAATAACTTAATTAGCATGCTTCCATCTAAATATACCCATAATTTATATGATCTTGTTAAGCAATTCTTTACTTTTCATCTAATATTATTCCGGTTAAGAACAGAGTTTTTTCAGAACAAGAACAAAAGTAGAAATAAAAACTTGATGATATTAATATCCAACTTACATAATAAAAAACCGATTGAAAAAAAAATATTTTTTCTCCTTTTATATATTGAAAAAAAACCGAACGAACAATTTCAGAAAAAGTTTGATTCCAAAATAAAAGTCACTTCCGTTTTATTTATTATTATTATTATTTTTAGTTGAGTTCCGCATGGACAAGAATATTTTTTATCAACTTACTGGTAAGAATACGGCTGAAAAATCATTAGCCTATCGGATAAAATCGTTATACATGATAAGTTTTTATTTGTATTTATAATTATATAATTTTATAATTATGATTAGGTTGAATTATACAACATTTTATATCGTTTTAATTAATTAAAATTTTTTATTTTAAAAAATGGTATTAATAATTCTAATTTATATATTTTTAAGATATTACGTACAAGATGTTATGAATTTTTATTTGTTATATTTTTTAATTAAATCATGTACTTTCTTCGTTTATTTAATAATTATTTATTATTTGTTTGTTTAAATATTAAAAGATAAAGATATAATAAACATAAAACTAATGCTTTAATACTTTTTCATAGGGCACATGTAAAGTTAATTTTAAAAAGGTATGAATTACATCCTTAGATATAGCTTGCCGCCAATGTTATTTGAACCGGACTGGACATCGATCCAATAAAGCTCCGGATTAAGAGTTTATCGGTCGGATCAATGGATCAACCAGTCCGACGGCTGGTTTTTTAAATACTTATATATTTGTGAGATATAAGTACTTATTATAAAATAATCATATTTTATATAGTACAAATTTTCACACACATATTAAATAATGTACTATAAAAATAAATTTATATATTATTAAAAATGCAAGAAAACATTTTTTGAAGCTCCAAATATGTAGAACTCATTGTTTTCCAACAAAGAGGTTTTATAATTATATACTTTCTTTAGAATTGAATAATAACTACATAGAAATTCTTCATTTTTTTTGTGATCAAACGAACCTTCGATGACTAATATTAAAATTTCAGCATATTGAAATATTTAAAAAAAAAAAATAGTTTTGTGATGATTGTCTGATCATGCTCAAACATATAATTATTAAGAAAAAAATAATACAAAAATACAAAAGACATAACATAATTGTCGTCTTTTCTTCTCAAAAGCTACTACCGTTTCAAAGAATAAATGGGCCGCCAAAATCACATACAAATAATAAAAGAATGTTTTTGGATTGGTTCACCGGTTTTCTGAAAAACCCGACCAACTATTTTATTTTATTTCTCGAGTACATGCTTTTATGGTCTTTTATTCCGACCGAACCGGATTTGATTCTGAGTCTGTTTTTTTTTTTTTTTTTTTTCAATCTATCCATCCGGTTATAGTGTACAGTAACAATCGATTATCCTTGCCTACGGGCCAATCGACTGTCCTTGAGGGATCCGTATCCTCTGCATTCAACCGTTTGATTTTAAACAAAGCCAATCCGGCTTGTGTCTATAACATAGGGGGCCCTTTAATATTAGTGTAGATCTAGTTCACACGAATTTTAAAACAAATCAGACAGTCGTTATTCATGAACTCAAAAGATTCTCTTTTGAGTTAATGCAGAGGATATGAATTCGTTCTTGAGCAGAAGATAGGTGGACTCCTGCTGAAACCAACAAAACTTTTATTGTTGTAATTTGGACCACACAAACTTGATTAGTCGGCTCCAATTTACTATAACTGTAGGCTGCCATCACATATACTACAGCTGACGTGAATACCTAACACATCCCTTTCGCGCCTATAATGAAGTGTTGAATATACTGCTTCTAATATAGCAGATAAATTGTAATACCCCGAATCAGAACTGAAAAGTGGAGAGGCGGAGCACATGTCAAACGGATCCGTATCCTCTGCATTAACTCAAAAGAAAATCTTTTGAGTTAACGAATTTCAACCTTTCGATTTTAAACGGAGCAAATTCGGCTCGTGCTTATAACATAGGGGACCCTTTAATATTAGTGTAGATCTAGTTCGCACGAATTTTAAAACAGATTGGATGATCAAGATGCATTAACTCAAAAGATTCTCTTTTGAGTTGAATTTGTATTCTCTGCATTAACTCAAATTTTGAATTAAGATCTGGACCGTCCGATTTGAAATCACACTACTATTAAAAGCCCCGTACATCATCGTCAAAAGTACGTGCCAGCAAAATTCGCGGCGAAAATTTGTGCCAGCAGAAATCGAACTCGAGTTGATGCATTAGCATTCATACGCATTTCCACTGGAGCATTTAGCACCTGTGATGAGATTATGATTTCCTTACTTATACTAATGTTTTTTTTTTTCCGGAATTTATAAGAATTAAAAACTCTATTTCACATATCAATAGATATTGTCTTTCACATTGTAAACCAATAAGAAAATCAAGTTAAAACTAGTGAAGCACAACCACAGCAATCTTCACTAAGGCACAATACTGGCAATCCATAACACCCCGTTTAACAATTGACCACCATGTCAGATCATCTAAACCAAAACCACCTAAAATCATGATAAAAGCCAATACTATGTGAGCAATGGTGGATACTGCTGCCTACGGGCTTTTCCTCACAAAAAAAAATGGTGGATACTGCTTGGCCTGCAGCTGCACCCTTTTGCTATACTCCACTCGGTCCTGTCAATTTTAACATGCAGTGAAAAAGAAATCATCAACAATATTTACCTAATAATGATGATATGAAGGGGAATAACATAATGTTATATTAAAGTAATAACCTCCATGAAGATTTGATACCCATCTGTCTGGGCTGGATCACTAGGATTGGGCTGATCAAGCAGGTCTTGAATTCCCACCAGGATTTGCTTCACTGTAATTGCTGGTCTCCATCCCTGATATATTTATTTCAAAGGTTTTTCAAATAACTCTGATGTGGAAAGGTCAAGTACAAAAGGCTGACACGTGTTGACCTAGCTTAACCTTCTTGAGCAAGGCCGGTTTGAGAAAAATGGGTTGGGTCTGGCTCAGGATCATTTTAAGATGCTAGTAGGTTGTTTAGACCTGATTTTTTTGTGCTTCATTAAAAATATTTTTGCTGAGATAGAAAAAGATAACAAACTAAAGGTGCAATATGTATTCCAAGACAAAAAATTGATAATTTTGCTATGCTGCCTAAACCAGATTTCTTCATATGTCAATGAGCCAAGTCAAACCCCTAACCTATTTTAATCTTATAAAAAACACTGAACTAATCAAATCTGACCCAACCACTGCCATCCCATATGCACACAGTACCCAAATTTATAATTTATCTAAAAAACTAGGTAAAATTTAACAATTGCATCAACAAAGGCAGACACCAGAACTTACGTAATCTTCATTCAGGATCGAAAGGCAAACAGTGCCAGAAGGGTAGACATTAGGATGGAAGAATCCTTGTGGGAACTTGCACTTCGGAGGCTTGCTCGGGTAGTCCTCGGAGAAATGTAGAGTTAGTGGGTAATACCCCCCTTCCCAATCAGTCTGGAAAATATAAACCCAATTTTTTACAATTGAAGGGAAAACAAATTGTGCACTTCACAGCATTGATGTGCTGCATCAACGTTTACTTTATATAAATTTTGGGGTTTTGGCCAATTAATTAAACTTGTGTACGTCACAAAAGCAAATTCAAGCAAAATAAATTTTCTTGAAAAAAGCAATTTGATGCAAAGGGCATGATGACCTATATTTACTATGCATAAGTAGAGAAATTAGGACTCCGTACATGCTTGTCACAATTGGTTGTGTAAAGTAACATCCAGTAGAGAATATACTGGTGCAATCTTCGTTCAAAAGTTGGATGCAAATATTAAAACTGGTAAATGCAATTTATGTGCCTGTAAAAGAAAAGAGCGATTTGACCTAATTTCCATGAGCATCAAGGGGTACAAGCAATGCCTAAAAGATATTGTCCCCACAATCTAGTATTACTTTTTGATTTGTTATGTGTAGCCATACATTAGAGACAAATTATAAGGCAATTTTGGTAATGCATCATATATAAATTTGATGAATTGTGTGATTAAATAGCATTCAAAAGCTTCTGAAATCAAATGCAGCAAATCGATTCCACTAAAAAAGAACCTCTTTAACATTATAGAATCTTTATAACTAATAAAAATTATAAAAAAAACTAAAAAAAAAATTCTAAAATCCGTAAATTTTACTAAAGTATAGTTGCTACTGCGATCAACTCAATCAGTTGTACAAATCGATACTGAGAAGAAACAAACCGATAGACACATAAATCTCAGAGGATAGAAAATAAGTTACTCCTTGTTTGCCTGGTATGAGGCAGTTCCAGCCCATGAGATCGACCGATCCATCTGGCAACCTCTCAGGCCACGCCACAAAACCCTACAAAACAGATTAAATTTAAAACAAAAAAATATATTTACAACATTCTTCTTTTTTATTTAAGAACGGAGAACGTAAATCAAAGGGAGGGAAGAAAACATGGGGGTGATTCTTGCGCCAAGACTTGCGCTCTTCTGTGAGTCGACCACAAGCGATACCGCCTGACTTCAGCAAACACCCTTTTCCTTGTGTGATGGTCGTTTTTGCGTATGAATATGTGCGGGCCGAATACATATAATATAAAAAAATGGGAGAATTAACTTACGCGGGTGAAGATGTGCCGAAATTTTTATTAATAGAAAATAAAATATAAATATATCCACATTGAAGAAGAGATTTGCAAAAATTCAAAATATAGCAATTTCGTGATTTTTTATAACGTCCAGAGGACGTTGTAGAAAATAACAGCCCGATTAGCAAATCTGATTAGCCAGCCGATTTAGGAAATCCCAGGCCGTTGTAGTCTGTAACGGCTAGGAAATTGCGGAAAAAGAAAAAGAAAAATGCGAGCCGTTATAGTCTGTAACGGTCAGAAAATTGCAAAAAAAAAAAACTCCTGGCCTGTATAGTCTATAACAGCCAGGTTTTTTTTCGCAATTCGGTGCCGTGATTTTTTCTAAGTTCGCGTGTGTTTGTTTTTTTTTTTCCACTGCTTCCTGGCCGTTATTCTCTATAATGGCCCGCATTTTTCTTTTTTTTTTCCACAATTTCTTGGCCGTTACAAAGACTACAACGGCCCGGGATTTCCTAAATCAGCTGGCTAATCGGATTTGCTAATCGGGCCGTTATTTTCTACAACGTCCTCTGGATGTTACAGTAAATCACGGAATTTTTATATTTCAAATTTCTCCGAAACTCTTCTTCAATGTCGATATTTTAATATTTTATTTTCTATTAATAAAAAATTCGGGAAGATGTGGGCAGAGTTGTTGTGAATTCGTAACCTTTGCATTAACTCAAAAGGGGATCTTTTGAGTTAATGAATCTCGACCGTCCGATCTGTTTTAAGATTCGTGTAAATTAGATCTACACTAATATTGAAGGGCCCCTATGTTATAGGCACGAGTCGGATTGGCTCCGTTTCAAATCAAACGGTTGAAATTCATTAACTCAAAATATTTCATTTTGAGTTCAAGGCAGAGGATACGGATCCAGTTGTTGTTGGGCTGGGCTGGGGAAAGAGGCGCTTCGTGCTTAGTGGGTTAGCAGTTTGTGATTAATGACTTCCGGAAACAAACTCAACATTCGAGTTACCTTAGGTGATAATATGAATTTCTCTCTCAGTTGACCTCTGCAAGATGTTTTTGACAGTCCAGCTTTTTGGATAAGAATGGTAGGCAAGACTAAATGCAAGGGTAAAAGACAAAAAATTGATATTACCACTGCACAAGTACTGAATTTTTTTAGTAAAATTGAAAGTCAAACAATTCAACTATTTATAATATCTATAAAGAATCTTTCATTAAATTTTAAAATATGCAACCTCCCACAAATACTTAGACTGAGAAGGGAGTTAATGAGTTGAAGATGGAGAAGCTATAGCTTGCCATGCTTCATTTTGTGCACCAAGATTCATAATTATAATTTGCAATAACCGACTATTATTATGAAGAAGACGTGTGCACTCTTACTAAGAGAAAAAAATTATTATTAGAATCAGAGACAATTCAATAAGCATTGGATGAAGTTTGATGTTATGTGAGGTGAGAATCATTTGATCTGCATCACAATTCACATGAACAACTATAAAGATTTGTACAAATCAATGCAGACAAACTAGATGCAAATCGAATAGTACCGATCATGCATCATTCAGTCCAATACTAATCGGACCGCCTCCACTCTTTTATTATTATAATTTGGACCATATAAGGTTGGTTAGTCGGCTCCAATTAAATGTAGGCTGTCGTCAAATATATGGCATTAGACGTGGATCTCTAACGTTGTAGCTTTTTTGCACCTAGAATTAAGTGTTAAATTTACCGCTCCTAATAAAACTGATAAATAGTAATACACAACATCGAGAACCAGCTTTTGATCTAGTAGCAAAAACACATGTCTCTCTCATGAGTTCAAAATCCAAATGAGAGGAATCATTTGTTACTTTATTTTTTAAAAAAAAGTAATACACAACATCAAAACTGAAAAGTGAAGAGAAAACAAATGTCAAACAAAGTTATAGAGAGAGCGGAAATTGGGGATGTTCAATGGGTATTGTATCCGATTCGGTCCAACACCCATTCAAATTTATTCAATCCGCGCTGAGATTCGCATATTTATCATGTGCATACGAATCTTAAAACAGATCGAACGACTCTAGTATTGGACTGCCCCTACCCTATTACATAGAGAACACGTTCAAGCAAATAATATTTTGTTGAGTCATTAATCACCCACTAGGTCATTTTTGGTGGTAAGATAAATTACTCGAGATTAAATTTTTTACTCCAAGTTAAAGTAGATTGATTTAATCATATATTTGGTTGGAGGTTATTGGAATAAGCCGATAAACATAGAAAAAATTAAAGATGGATGTTACTCTAACCCTGGAATCGACAAGTGGAGTAACTTACTTCGGATTAACTCAAGTGTTACTTCATCTTAATCATTCAAATTTAATTCTTATTTGACTGTTTATAATAAAGTTAAGAATTTATTCCACCTAAAGTCACTTTTGATTGTGGACTAAACCATGAAATAAAGGCTTTAAGTCTCAATTATTCTGCCAAACGTGATTTAATTGACATGTTGATCCACTTCTCAAAGTGGTTTAGTTTTATTTGACATGTTGATCTAACTTTAATTTTTTTTTAATTTCGGATCTGTTCCCTCTCTCCTGAAATGCAAACCGGAACCAGTATGCCTCAAGTTTTCATTTCTATTCGCAAAGCCTTAATTTTCTTTTTCCTTTTTTATATTTAAATTACATAGTTCGATATTGTCTTTAATTTTGTTTACCAGTATGCTTCATGATTAAACCGGGACAAGTATGTACCTTATTCAAGACTTTGCTAATTTTTTTATAAAAAACTTGAAATAGAGTTTTGAAATATTGCAAACTTGAAATAGTACATTTAACTATACAGCTTGGAAATAGTATATTTAGCTATACAGTTTAGAAAACTTGAAATAGTAATTATACAGTTTTGAAATGCAAAGTTGGAATAAAAAGAAATAGCATACCTCCTTTTCTTAAAAAAAAAATAGATATACAATAATGTATAAAATATTACATAACCAAAAGAAATTTTAGTAACTAAAAACTTTCAAAAAAAAAGGAAAAAAAAAAAAAAAACCAAATTAAGTCATGCTTTAGACCACCAAACTCCTACCAAAAAAGAAATAACTTAAGTCATTAAACTACAACCAAATATAAATAATTTAAATCGGTCTAAATTAAAAAAACTAACTTAGATTTCCTTAACTTTAGTTCACAATGAAACACACTTTGTACCCGAACATAATACTACAGACTACAAACCCAAAAAAAAAACTTCCTAACTAACCCAGCCCAACAAGGACCCTGCCTAATGGCCCTAGTCACATCTTCACTCGCTTAAATTAATTATCGCATTTAATATGACAACCGAAAGGCCCGCACGGCAGCACATATTCCTACTTTCCTTTCTTCGTCTCTAGTCTCTACTCCACCAATCGCTCTTTCGTCCCTTTCCCTTTCTCGCTGAGAGAACTAAAAAACGACCATCACACAAGGAAAAAAAAAGGTTTGCTGATGTCAGGCGGTATCGCTCGTGGTCGACTCACAGAAGAGCGCAAGTCTTGGCGCAAGAATCACCCCCATGTTTTCTCCCATCCCTTTGATTTACGTTCTACTAAATAAAAAAAAAAAAATAGGATGCTGTATGTAATTTTTCTTGTTTTTAATTTAATCTGTTGTAGGGTTTTGTGGCGAGGCCTGAGACGTCAGCAGATGGATCGGTCAATCTCATGGTCTGGAACTGCCTCATACCTGGCAAACCAGCGGTAACTTCTATACTCTGAGATTTATGTGTCGATCGGTTTTTTTTTGTCAGAACTGATTGAGTTTATTACAGGCAACTATATTTTAGTACAATAATTTTATACACGAATTTGAGAATTTTTTTAGTTATAAAGAATCTATAAAGTAAAGTGAAGTTCTTTTTCAGTTGAATCGATTTGCTTCATAAAGTAGTTGTATTTCAGAAGCTTTTCAATGTTTTTTAGTCACACAATTTATCAAATTTATATATGTCGATATCTTTGTGGAGTCTGAATAACATAATTATTTATTCTTATGAACGATATACTTACATATGGTGTACTTGTTGTATATAGATCAAATTTTGCATCTCATAACATGATTTTTTACCAAAACTGCCTTATAATTTGTCTCTAAATCTATGGCTACACATAACAAATAAAGAGGTTATACTAGATTTGTGGGGACAATATCTTTTAGGCATTGCTTTTACACCAAAGTGCTCATGGAAATTAGGTCAAATCGCTCTTTTATTTTTAAAGTTACATAAATTGCATTTACCAGTCTTATTTTTTTGCATGCAACTTCTGAACAATGATTGCAACTGCATATTTTTAGTCATAGATATTCTCTATTAGATCCAGTTCAAATAAGATGTTACTAAACACAATCAATTATGACAAGCATGTGCAGAGTCCTAATTACTCTACAGATGCATGGTAAATATAGACGTTGTCCTTTGCTCCGAATTGCTCTTTCAATAATAAAATATTTTGCTTGAATTTCCTTTTATGGCTCAAACAAGTTTAATTGATTAGCCAAACCCCAAAATTACATAAAGTACACTTTGGCACATAACAATGCTATTAAGTGCGCTATTTGTTTTCCCTTCAATTGTAAAAATTTGGGTTTATATTTTGCAGACTGATTGGGAAGGGGGTTTTTACCCATTAGCTCTACATTTCTCCGAGGACTACCCGAGCAAGCCTCCAAAGTGCAAGTTCCCACAAGGTTTTTTCCATCCAAATGTCTACCCTTCTGGCACTGTTTGCCTTTCCATCCTGAATGAAGATTATGTAAGTTATAAACCATTCTTTCTGGTGGTTAAAAGAGCGAAGTGCAATGTTATTCTGTGCGCCTGAGTCGAAGTTCTATTGTCTGAATTTTGTTGATGCAATTGTTAACTTTACCTAGTTTTTGAGATGAATTATAAATTTGGGTACTGTGTACATATTGGAAGGCAGTGGGTTGGGTCAGATTTGATTAGTTCAGTGTTTTTAATTAAGAATAAAATGGGTTAGGGGTTTGACATGGCTCATTGACATATGAAGAAATCTGGTTTAGTCAGCATAGCAAAATTATCAAATTTTGTCTTGTAATACATATTGCACTAGTATTATGTTATCTTTTTTATCATAATAATATATATTTCAATGGGCTAACTCGGATTGAAGATATTTTGTATCTCAGCAAAAATATTTTTAATGAAGCATAAAAGAATCAGGTCCAAACAACCTACCAGCACTTTAAAATGATCCTGAGTCGAACCCAACCCATTTAACCCATACCTGCCTTACTTAAGAAGGTCAGGTTGTTCCAACACGTACCTGCCATTTGTACTTGATCTATCCACATCAAAGTTATTTGAAAAACCTTTGAAATGAATATATCAGGGATGGAGACCTGCCATTACAGTGAAGCAGATCCTGGTGGGAATTCAAGACCTGCTTGATCAGCCCAATCCTAGTGATCCAGCCCAGACAGATGGGTATCAAAGCTACATGCAGGTTATTAATTTAATATAACAGTATTTTATTCCCCATCATATCATTGTTAGTAGGTAAGGGTGTCAACGGGTACAAAATGGGTCGGGTGGAAGCATTTTCATACCCTTATCCGTTAAATTAATGAAAAAAAAAAACTTCACCTTTAACGGTACCCTATATGCTAATGAAAAAACAAAAACTTTCCTATACCGGTCTTATCGAATACAATACGGGTTGGGTAAAAGGATAAAAGTTTTCCATTTAATAGATATAAATGGGCCACGGATAAAATTATATCATATCTTGCATCATCCTCATATAAATATATATATAATTTTATAATTTTTATTTTAATAATTATTGTATAGGGCAACTGATACGAAATAAGCCATACCCTTACCCTTTTTATGTTAACGAAAAAAAAACTTTACCCTGCACTGTACTCGTCTTATTAAGTACAATACGGGTTGGGTAAACAGAAAAGGATACCATTGACTCCCCTATTAGTAGGTATGTATTGTTGATGCTTTTCTTTCTCACTGGATGTTAAATTTGACAGGACCGAGTGGAGTATAGCAAGCGGGTGCGGCAGCAGGCCAAGCAGTATCCACCATCGCTAGCCTAGTGTTGCCTTTTATGATGATGTTAGGGGGTAATGATTTAGTTGATCTGACATGGGGGTTAAATGTTAAACTGGGTGTTATGTATTTGCCAGTATTGTTTCTTAGTGACAGATTGCTGTGATTGCTGTGGTTGTGCTCAACTGGTTTTAACTTGATTTTCTTGTTGTGTTTTGTTGTTCTGAAGAAATTTGGATTGCTTGATCTCACGATTTGTGAATCTCAATTGATATCTTCGCAAGTACATGTTGGTGTTATTTAGACTATTCTAGTTTGAGACTTTTAAATTTACATTTCATTGTTGTATTCTTCTGTTGTGGCCTTTTAGTTTGTTTAGGTATTAGTTGATATAAATTTTCTGATAGGCGTGTTATACTGCTGGGTTTTTACGGTCCTATGGTTCAATATGTGACGTAATTTTAGTAAAATTTTCGGTTAGGTCCGGATTCTGCGTTTAATATCAAAAATGGGTAAAAGAAAAGATGTACAACTATTTTTTGTTCCTTTTTCAATTTTTTTTTTTTTGCAATTTCAAATATGGTTAGTATCATACTGGTTCTCTGTTCAATCATCTCAATAACAGTAATTCAGGCGTACATGACCCGTGAAATGAAGGGACCCGCTCGTCAACCTCTCAAGGATCTAACAATTATTGAGTGGTGTGGGGCCCAGTAGGCTTTGTTCAATGAACATTGGACACCCAATTTAAAACCATGCAGAAAGTACCCCGGGCCTAGGCCTGGACAGTGGTGCTTCCCCCACAAATTGAAACGTGTATTGGTTTCTTTACGACAGGAGTTCAGGGAACAAAATGTTTTATTTTTAGAAAATCAATAAAAAGATTATTAATAAATGGATGGAACCAAATCATAATTCGGTCCCTTAAATGCCTAAAGGATTTTATGTGGTCTAGACTCGAGATACACCCCTGTATACATTTTGTGTAGAACATAATATTTGATTCGGTTTCTTTTGTGGAATCGAAAAAACAAAAATAGTCATTTATTTTCCTATATTATTTTTTATAATTTTTGAAAACTAAAAAAGTCTGGATACGTGGTCTTGATGGTTTTACTTTCTAAGAAGGTGGGTTTTGAATGGTATTGGAAGAATGGTACTAATATTTCATTTCATCCTTCTTTCTTGAATGGTTGCGTTTGTTCAGTCCTATGACAGGAACTGAGGAATGACCCGGCCTTCCCACAATCCCACTTGTGAATTTTCGTTTATTCCCAAGTAACCTTCTATTTATCCTTTGCTACGCTCAAAACAGATCCCCTACAGTCTTTTAACATGGCACAAATCTCAAAACAGACCCTACAGTGTCCAAAGGCACCGGATTGAGTTTGGCCCAGATAGGATTAATCTGGGCCGTCCGTTTCAATTTGCTTGAGTCAGGTACCTGGGAGGATACGGATCCAGCCCAGCCCAACAAGGACCCGGCCTAGTCATATCTTCACTCGCTTAAATTAATTCTCGCATTTAATATGACAACCGAAGGTTTGCATTCGGCCCGAACGGCAGCACATATTCCTACTTTCCTTTCTTCGTCTCTACTCCACCAATCGCTCTTTCGTCCCTTTCCCTTTCTCGCTGAGAGAACTCAAAAACGACCATCACACAAGGAAAAAAAAGGTTTGCTGATGTCAGGCGGTATCGCTCGTGGTCGACTCACAGAAGAGCGCAAGTCTTGGCGCAAGAATCACCCCCATGTTTTCTCCCATCCCTTTGATTTACGTTCTACTTAAAAAAAAAAAATAAGATGCTGTATGTAATTGTTCTTGTTTTTAATTTAATCTCTTGTAGGGTTTTGTGGCGAGGCCTGAGACGATAGCAGATGGATCGGTCAATCTCATGGTCTGGAACTGCCTCATACCTGGCAAACAAGCGGTAACTTCTATACTCTGAGATTTATGTGTCGATCGGTTTTTTTTTTGTCAGAACTGATTGAGTTTATTACAGACAACTATAGTTTAGTACAATAATTTCATACACGGATTTGAGAATTTTTTTAGTTATAAAGAATCTATAAAGTGAAGTTCTTTTTCAGTTGAATCGATTTGCTGCATAAAGTAATTGTATTTCAGAAGCTTTTCAATGTTTTTTAGTCACACAATTTATCAAATTTATATATGTCGATATCTTTGTGGAGTCTGAATAACATAATTATTTATTCTTATGAACGATATACTTACATATGGTGTACTTGTTGTATATAGATCAAATTTTGCATCTTATAACATGATTTTTTACCAAAACTGCCTTATAATTTGTCTCTAAATCTATGGTTACACACAACAAATAAAGAGGTAATACTAGATTTGTGGGACAATATCTTTTAGGCATTGCTTTTACACCAAAGTGCTCATGGAAATTAGGTCAACTTTTATTTCTAAAGTTACATAAATTTCATTTACCAGTTTTATTTTTTTTGCATCCAACTTCTGAACAAAGATTGCACCTGCATATTTTTAGGCTTAGATATTCTCTATTAGATGCAGTTCACATAAGATGTTACTAAACACAATCAATTATGACAAGCATGTGCAGAGTCCTAATTACTCTACAGATGCATGGTAAATATAGACGTTGTCCTTTGCTTCAAATTGCTCTTTCAATAATAAAATATTTTGCTTGAATTTCCTTTTATGGCTCAAACAAGTTTAATTGATTAGCCAAACCCCAAAATTACATAAAGTACACTTTGACACACAACAATGCTATTAAGTGCGCAATTTGTTTTCCCTTCAATTGTAAAAATTTGGGTTTATATTCTGCAGACTGATTGGGAAGGGGGTTTTTACCCATTAACTCTACATTTCTCCGAGGACTACCCGAGCAAGCCTCCCAAGTGCAAGTTCCCACAAGGTTTCTTCCATCCAAATGTCTACCCTTCTGGCACTGTTTGCCTTTCCATCCTGAATGAAGATTATGTAAGTTCTAAACCATTCTTTCTGGTGGTTAAAAGAGCGAAGTGCAATGTTATTCTGTGCGCCTGAGTCATATCGAAGTTCTATTGTCTGAATTTTGTTGATGCAATTGTTAACTTTACCTAGTTTTTGAGATGAATTATAAATTTGGGTACTGTGTACATATTGGAAGGCAGTGGGTTGGGTCAGAGTTGATTAGTTCGGTGTTTTTAATTAAGAATAAAATGGGTTAGGGGTTTGACATGGCTCATTGACATATGAAGAAATCTGGTTTAGGCAGCATAGCAAAATTATCAAATTTTGTCTTGTAATACATATTGCACTAGTATTATGTTATCTTTTTTATCATAATAATATATATTTCAATGGGCTAACTGGGATTGAAGACATTTTCTATCTCAGCAAAAATATTTTTATTGAAGCATAAAAGAATCAGGTCCAAACAACCTACCAGCACTTTAAAATTATCCTGAGTCGAACCCAACCCATTTAACTCATACCTGCCATTTGTACTTGATCTATCCACATCAAAGTTATTTTAAAAACCTTTGAAATGAATATATCAGGGATGGAGACCTGCCATTACAGTGAAGCAGATCCTGGTGGGAATTCAAGACCTGCTTGATCAGCCCAATGCTAGTGATCCAGCCCAGACAGATGGGTATCAAATCTACATGCAGGTTATTACTTTAATATAACAGTATTTTATTCCCCATCATATCATTGTTAGTAGGTAAGGGTGTCAACGGGTACAAAATGGGTCGGGTGGAAGCATTTTCATACCCTTATCCGTTAAATTAATGAAAAAAAAAACTTCACCTTTAACCGTACCCTATAAGCTAATGAAAAAACAAAAACTTACCTATACCGGTCTTATCAAATGCAATACTGGTTGGGTAAAAGGATAAAAGTGTTCCATTTAATAGATATAAATGGGCCACGGATAAAATTATATCATATCTTGCATCTTCCCCTTATAAATATATATATAATTTTATAATTTTTATTTTAATAATTATTGTATAGGGCAACTGATACGAAATAAGCAATACCCTTACCCTTTATGTTAACAAAAAAAAACTTTACCCTTCACCGTACTTGTCTTATTAAGTACGATACGGGTTGGGTAAACGGATAAAAGGATACCATTGACTCCCCTATTAGTAGGTATGTGTTGTTGATGCTTTTCTTTCTCACTGGATGTTAAATTTGACAGGACCGAGTGGAGTATAGCAAGCGGGTGCGGCAGCAGGCCAAGCAGTATCCACCATCGCTAGCCTAGTGTTGCCTTTTATGATGATGTTAGGGGGTAATGATTTAGTTGATCTGACATGGTGGTCAAATGTTAAACTGGGTGTTATGTATTTGCCAGTATTGTTTCTTAGTGACAGATTGCTGTGATTGCTGTGGTTGTGCTCAACTGGTCGTAACTTGATTTCTTGTTGTGTTTTGTTGTTCTGAAGAAATTTGGATTGCTTGATTTCACGGTTTGTGAATGTCAATTGATATCTTCGCTAGTACATGTTGGTGTTATTTAGACTACTCTAGTTTGAGACTTTTAAATTTACATTTCATTGTTGTATTCTTCTGTTGGGGCCTTTTAGTTTGTTTAGGTATTAGTTGATATAAATTTTCTTATAGGCGTGTTATACTGCTGGGTTTTTACGGTCCTATGGTTCAGTGCTTTTTATGTATTTTTCTGACTTTTTATTCCGTACATTTGACAAAATGTGACGTAATTTTAGTAAAATTTTCGGTTAGGTCCGGATTCTGGGTTTAATATCAAAAATGGGTTTAGTATCATACTGGTTTTCTGTTCAATCATCTCAATTAACAGTAACTCAGGCCTGCATGACCCGTGAAATGAAGGGACCCGCTCGTCAACCTCTCAAGGATCTAACAATTATGGAGTGGTGTGGGGCCCAGTAGGCTTTGTTCAATGGACACCCAATTTAAAACCATGCAGAAAGTACCCCGGGCCTAGGCCTGGACAGTGGTGCTTCCCCCACAAATTGAAACGTGTATTGGTTTCTTTACGACAGGAGTTCAGGGAACAAACAGATGTCTATATGAGTGAGGCTATGGTGCTATGCATAGCACGGATGACTAGTGTACTACGGCTCAATATGGTACTTTTTAAAATCTTAACGGTCGATCCGAACCGTTTAATGTGATAACCATATGAATATGTATTTGCAAACTAAATTTTATCTTTTTTTGAATTTTTTTACTATTTTTTTAGATAGGTAGAATTTTGATTGTCCAGAATTTTCAAAAAACACTGATTTTTTTACCTATCTAAAAAAATAGTAAAAAAATTCAAAAAAATATAAAATTTAGTTTGCAAGTACATATTCATATGGATATCACATTGAACGGTTCGGATCAACCGTTAGGATTTTAAAAAGTACCATATTTAGCCGTAGTACACTAGCCATTGGTGCTATGCATAGCACCATAGCCTCACTCTGTGTATATTTGATTCCGTTTCTTTTGTGGAATCGAAAAAACAAAAATAGTCACTAATTTTCCTATATTATTTTTAATAATTTTTGAAAACTAAAAAAATTCTGGATACGTGGTCTTGATGGTTTTACTTTCTAGGAAGGTGGGTTTTGAATTGTATTGGAAGAATGGTACTAATATTCCATTTCATCCTTCTTTCTTGGATGGTTGCGTTTGTTGAGTCCTATGACAGGAACTGAGGAATGACCCTTCCCACAATCCCACTTGTGAATTTTCGTTTATTCTCAAGTACAAAACATTGTTGCAAACTACGTGATTCAAAATAAAGTTGCTAAAGCAGCTCTATTTTTTGTATGGTTGGGAGTAGAGTGGGAAAAATAGCACGGCAGAGCCGACTCCGTCACGAAATAGCACGGAACGACACGGCATGTGTGTCAGTTACGTGTCGTGACTCGCGTGTCCCGTGCTGTGACCATTCGCGTGCCGGGATCATCTTTTGAAACTTTGACACGGCACGTGGTCACGCGAGTCACGTGTAATTAGGACCATTAGATATTTATTAAATGGTGAATCTTGAATAAACTAATCTAAATTATAATTAAATGGTCACGCGAGTTACATCTGGGCACGGCGTGACTCACGTGATGTGACCATTCGCGTGCCGTGACTACCCTTGACATTTTAGTCACGGCACGGTACGTAAAAATTAACTTGGTCATGGCACGGCACGACACGAAACCAAAATCACAGCATGTTAGTCACGGCACAACACAGCACGGTACGTTTTTTCCACTCTAGTTAGTAGGCAGTTAAACTGCTGGCACCTCTTTTATGATTGCAAAATGAAGATAGCTCACTTCATATGGGTCCATCACTCGCTAGTGATTAAATTCGATTACGGTTTAAACAATAGTTTCAGACTTTCATTTAACTTGATAAAATGATGTGTCATGTTTAGACTATTTTTGGTGCCTTTATTCTATTTTATTATTTCGAGAGAAAAAAAGGGGTCGACTTCTGACTTTAAAACAAAAAAAAAAAATTGGTGCTTCATGAAAGTGATAAAAGCATCAGAAAGGGCCACTGGGATTAGAAAGTTAATAGTTTTGCACGTCTTTTGGAATTTTGATTGTTTCATTATTTACAATCAGTGCTGCTAAATTTCAATTATTTTCCGAAGTAGTTTATAACAATGTAGCGAAATAAGTTTGTTTCCCGCATGAAGGAATAAAGAGCAATAAAATCTTTCACTGGGGGTGCTTATTAAATATAAAACATTTATGTATGATTGAATCGAAAATTATAATAATTAAGGATGGAAATTCATTACCAACGGATAAGTTTGATAATATTGACAAATGCTAAAATAACTTATAATTATAAAATCAGCCGAAGTAAAATGTAATATACACCTTAAAACACATCATATACATATAAAATAATAAAATTTAATACAAATTTCACTATTATCATATAACTTTAAAAGTGCAACTATCTATATTTAACGATATTTGATAGAATATGAAATTATATATAGAGTGAGGCTATGATAATATGTATAGTGCACATCAGCTCTCGTACAATGGATTTATATTATTATTTGTAAAGTTCAAATAGTTGATCTCAGAGCCAGAGCCAGACCTTCAAACTATGGAGGTCAATCGTGAATGATGATCAATTGTATATATTGTTTTGCTAAAATAAAGATCAATTTTACAATACCCATAACATTTTACTCTAAACTATATAAAAAATTACATATAAACACAAAAAATTTGAAAATAAATGAAGGTCATTTGACTCTCATATGTTTTTACTATCTTCTCCTCTGGTTGATCTGATCTCCATATGAATACACAGAAATGTACTGAGAAATCAAAATTTACATTTTAGAATATTTTTTACTTAATTTATTTAAATAGGCAAAAAAAAAAAACACTATTTTGAAATAATTAGGAATCTTTAGATCTAAGTGATTTTCTATGTGATGGCGCCGGATCTTAACTCCTCTGGATCCGTATCCTCCCAGGTATCTGACTCAAGCAAATTGAAACGGACGGCCTAGATTAAACCTATCTGGGCCAAACTCAATCTGGTGCCTATGGAGACCGTAGGGGATCTGTTTTGAGATTCGTGCTATGTTAAAAGAACCATCTGATCGTAATTGTCTTCAGTCAGATAACCTGAGGTTATGTGAATTCAACTCGTCTGCCGTATGGCATTACGTAATGTCGTAATTTCTTTTGCACAAGCAGTCAAGCAAGCATAATGCCATTGAGGTCCGGGCTGCTACCAGTTCAAGAATTTCCCAGTAGAGTCCTCGTCTTTAATGCAGAACAAATAGATTTCCAGACAGTGACCTGGGGAAATCAAACACCCAAGCCGGCGGGGTTGAATAAAGAATACACAAATATAGTCCTAATAAATGCACCAATGGTTTTGTGCTCCAATCGTGTTTCACATTCTTATTTTTATTTTCAAAATCTGAACAGTCAATCCAAACCACTTATTATCATCTTTGTATTAAAATGTACTTGGAAACCATATTTTATATTTTTTGAATTTTTTTTACTATTTCTTTAGATAGATACAAAATCACTGTTTTCAAAATATTCTAGACCATCCAAAATATAAAATTATGTTCCAAAATTCAAAATATAAAATTTGGTCTCCAGGCACATTTTAATATGAAGATCATATTGAGCGGTTCGGATCGATTGTTCGAACTTTTAAAACATAAAAAAAGACGTGAAGCATGATTGGAGCACAAAACTAATGGTGCATTTTAACCCTACTCTAAATTATAATAGTAGTGCGACAAGCACTCGAGATTAGTCACAAGTCAAACCAAGAAGGTGAACCGTGAAATTCAAGCACCTTTCAAATTTTTTTTATTTCAGAAGTTACAAAAATCAATTTGGGAGAAACGTATTAATGATTATTTTTTCTCTAAATAATAATAATTGAATTATTGAATCAGTTCAAATTAAAGGTGACTGAAACAATAATTTGGTCCATCCTTTGATCTTTACACAAAGAACGACTCAAAAATCCGGAAAAAGAGGTTGACCGAATTATATATTAAGTTACTTCTTTTAACAGGTGTACAATTGTGAGTCTGTGACCAAGAGGTAAATGAACACTGATGTATATTTAATTATTTATCACCTAAGGTAACAGAAAAATTATGTTGGATCTGGACCGTCCAATCATAATTCGCACGAGTATTAAAGCTGTCCTGTGCGTTCCATCTAGGGCCGGATTGGCCCTGATCAAAACATAAATATTCTGTTACCTCAGAAGATATAGATTCGATGTATGTATGTACCACAAAAAAGATCCCAACTCTGGCTGTGGGGTCCAGATCTATACAGAGAACAGAGTGCCTTTGCGCCTTTTTGGGTGTACATCAGTATATGACAGTGACCTTACGTTATGTGGCTGAATATTTATTACTTGTGCTGACTCGCGCGACAACATAAGAAGTGACTTTGTGGTCATCAAAATGTTCGTAATCTCACGCTATTAATAAAATAAAGCGGTCATGTCACGCGCGCGAGATTTTTAAATTTTAGTTTGCAAAATGTAATTTTCCAACTTTTTTATTTTGACGATCATTTTTTTTAATTTGACGATTCTCAAATATTTCATTTAATATTTAATGCTTATTTTTTAAAAACGAAATGATTCGAACACGTGATTAAATATATATATAATTTATGATTTTTATTTGTATAAAGTTTATTTTTTTATAGAAATATAAGCACAGCTGATTAAATAGTCATAATTCGTTTATCATTTTTATTTTAAATGCTTCATTTTATTTTATAGAAAATATATAGTTTCATAAATAATTAAAATGAATAGAATCATTATTATTATTTTTGTGAAGTGCCGAGTGCGCATAGGCAAAAACTAATTCATACATGAAAAATAGCAAACAACATGAGTAAGAAATTATTATTAATTTAAAACTGATATTAAAATTGCAAAGCATTATAGTTCATAAAATATTTAAACAAAAATAAATTGATCAGTATTGGTTGATCATTTCGTACTTAGATTAAGCACTAAATAATAAATTACTAAATTAACTACCTAGGAGGGTCACTAATTGCATAGTATGGAGGAGGTGATTGTCAAAATTAAAAGTTCATATGTTTGATCATAAATTGCAAGACATTATAATGCATAAAAATATTTAAACAAGATTGAATTTGTCAAGATTGTTTGATCATTTCGTACCTAAAATTAAGCACTAAATAATTAATTGTCAAAATCAATTTCATAATTAATTGGTGGTTTGTCGCAATAATTTATTATAAATTTATTAGACCATTTCGACTAGATTTGAGCTGTTCATTTTAGATTGGTCATTACTTATAAATTGTTTAAATTGTTCCTAATATGTTGTTTGTTGTTCGGGATATATATAAGAATACACATGCAATATATCATGACAAGGGCTTTTAAATAACCAGCTTCGATTGCATTTTCTTTTTCTTCAAAATTCGATTGCACTACCGCTGAACATCCGCCGTGATTTTTATTTTTACCCAAAAACAAAATTATTTTAATATAAATAATCAAGTTTCTGGAAAAAATTTATTTCTGCCCAAGCTGTATATATTATTTACGGTTTGAATTCTTAATTCAAATCGTAAATATTCTGTACGGTTTGAATTACAAAAACTTACTCGAAATTTCAAATCGAGGAGGCGACGGAGGCAGCAAGGACCACGAGCGAGGAAGAGAGAGAGGGAGGAGAGGCAGTGAAGGATGCCGGTGAAGGAGGAAGAGGTGGCAGCAGAGGGCAGAGGGAGTGGCGGCGGGAGAGGGTGGCGGCGAGGGAGAGGGCGTCACCGCCAGCCTTCGGGCGAAGGGGCGGAGCCGTTTTTCCTTTACTTTTTTTTGTGTTCTGACGGAGAGGCAAAGAGGGAGAAGAAGGGAGTCACGGGCGGGTTTTAAATCCGATTTCAAGCCGTAAATAATATATACGGCTTGGGCGAAAACAAATTTTTTTCAGAAATTTGGTTATTTATATTAAAATAAATTTGTTTTTGGGTAAAAATAAAAATCACGGGAACATCCGGATATGTTGCTGGCGCCGATAGACTCTTTCATGTGTGGCCCCACTCCAGCTGGTACCTCTTGTTAATTTTCTGTGAACACTGATCTTGTAAACTTGATGTGTCAGAACTAATTTCACTTCAGAATGGAAGTTTGTTTAGGTGTACATTGGAAATGAGGTACATTTTATCAAAATAAGAAATATTGACTAGAAAAACAAGTAAACAACTCATTGTATTGGTTGACTCAGAAAACAAATCTAATTGCAGTACAAAGACAGAATTCAAGTACTCGGTACATACAAATATGAGTGTTGTAAAATACGGTTCATGGCCGCATATTCGGCGCAGATCTGAATAGATTCGAATCCATTTGTTGAGTCCCGACCCATCCAGGTAAACGATGCAGTGCCTTCTGACTTGATTTATAGGTGCTCAGCGCATTGATTTTTGTTTTGTTATCATTGTGGGACTATACAAGCGTATTGATTTTACCGGTAGTAGGGGAGTTCTAACGGTCGGTTCAGTTGAAGCCGAAGTAAAATGATCAAATTAAACTTTTTTCGGTTTTCAAATATAGAACCGAACCGAACCGAACCGATTAAACCTATCAACAGATTAAGAACCGAACCGAATAAAATGAAGTAAATTTCGGTTTGTTCGGTTCGAACCGAAGTAAATTTCAAGTGCCTGTATTAAAGAACATTTCTGCATGCATTGAGTAATGAAGATCCCGATTAAGTGCCCGTCTTATATTCATAGAAAGCTAATTATTAGATGCTAATTCAATAAATAAAAATTGGCGTTAGTTGCAAAAGCATATTAGGGGAAATTTGATATATCCCTCAATAATTTAAAAATTACTTAATTTTCTCTTTAAAATTTATAATATTACATTTATTCTTTTGTACTTGTGGTGCCACACAAGCGTATCTTGGATGATACCGTGTCTGCCTCATAGGTAAAAAAATGATCCATTTACCCTCGAAAACCAATCAACTAGAATGAACATTTTTCGTATACATACTATATATTTTTATTTATTTTTAAAAAAGGGTAAAATGAGAAATTTATAAATTTAAAATGCGTTTTGAAAAAGAAAGACAATAAATTGAGTAAACTTGTGATTTTTTGAAATTTACAAGGGTAAAGATGATATTATATATTTTAGAGAGAAAAATATATAATTAATATCGAGTTTTTTTAGGTGTATACTTGAAATTTCTGTTAGTTATTTATTTAATTATGTAGCCTATGTTATTATTGTACACCAATCTCTTTTACATAATTAATGAAAATGTATGAGTAATTTTTTATGGAAAAATTCAAATTGCTATGTAAAAATTATACTGGTCCCAAAGGTTACCTCATAATTATTAAATACTTCTCCTCTTATTTGGACGCATCCCATTATGTACATTTCGTTCATAAAAATAAAAAAAGTAAAAAGAAACATCTAAAGTCTCCATCATCACGTATGAGGAAAACCGTTGAAGATCAGTATTTACGCTTCCGCTTAACGATGTCGTCATTGAAGAACTGTAAGATTTAAATTACGTTTGTTATTTTATTTTAGATTTATGAATTCTGAATTGTTTGTGCATAAATTGCAAAACACGTTACGTTTTTATTATTTCTATCAATTCCTCCTATTTAATACTTACCTCTAATATTAATAAATTGCTAACATTTAGTGTCCTTAGGATTGTTCTTCCGGATTGTAGAATTTCATTCCCATTAAAACTTGAGCTAGAGTTCAAATTTAAGAATATGTCAATAGTAAGCAATTAGAGTCACGAAACAACTTTCCCTTTCAGAAATAAGATCTAGAAGGTCTCAATTTCAAGTGCATAAAAAAAAAGGTAATGATGCTGAAATGAGTAAGCTTAAAAGTAATGCGAAAAAAGTAACCTGACAATTTGTTATAATTTTTTTATAAGAATTGGAGGGAAGAACATATCTCCCTCCCTATCATGTGTGATTTTTCTTTTCTTTTTTCGTTTTTCAACAATTTTTCTTCCTTTCATTTTCATTAGGTTCCTCCGGAGATTTGGTGCATTCTTTATAATTTCTGATAAACGGGCTTGTGTTTGTGCGAATTTAGCTCCAGCCAGTTATCTGATCCGGTAAAACGAGATTCGGACTGTTTATTTTATTCTGACACAAAATTTAAAAACTTTTGCGAATTTAAGACAGAACCGAAAAAAAACAACTCCGGGTGCAAGGATGGATCCTTACATATTAAATGAGAGTCAAGTGACCTCCATTTTTATTTTTTTTGTTTGTATTTATATATAATTTTCTATATAATATAGTCCAAATGTCATGATTAATGTAAAATTAATCCTTATTATTTGCATGAAAATTTTATACAATTGATCTTCTATCATATGTTTAAATTTTATAGTTTGAATGTCTGACCTTGCTCGAGTAGGATTAATCATGCCTATGCACATAATTAATATATCAGACTACTTAGCGTTAGGTCAACTTGTTCAACTGTCTCAAAACAGCCAGTGTTTCTAATTAAAATTAGTGATTTCATGAATTAAGGCAAATTCCACCTCAAACTCTATCAAATGATGAGCTTTTGTTTAATCTAAAATATTGCTGGCTGTTGAAGAAAGGCAGTTATCACAAAAACTTGTGATTTTTGAATATTGAACGGTTTGAATCGACTGTAACTTTGAAAATTTAAATACCGAAGCATTTGTTCCACGGCCTAAGAACAAACGTTTTGACATTAGCCAACCTAATGTAATCAGCAATTTTCAAAGTGGCTTGATAAATAGTAAAAAATTCCAAAAAAAATGTAAAATTTGGTCTCCAAGCAGATTTTAATATAGATTGAATATCTAACGGTTTGGATCGACTATTTGGACTTTGAAAATCCGAAAACAACTTGGTTGCACGAGGGCCTTGGTGCAAACGTTTTGATATTAGCCACACACTCTCTCTCTCTCTCTCTCTCTATATATATATATATATAAACAAGTATGCGGTAATAAGCGGTCGGAAATACAAAACTGCATATTTGACCGGATATAGATTTTCTATTCGGATTGCAACCGAATACGATTATGCGGCCGCATAGACCGAACTTTAATACACTGCATAGAATAGATACATATTTTGAAAAAAAAATACACAAAATGTTATATTTTTTTTCTAAAGTTTAAGTATAATTTTATAAGTTTAAAAAATGCATAAAAATAAAAACATGTTCTTAAAAAAATAAAAAAAAAGTTAAGGTGGGCAACTTGACTTTGAAGAGTGGGACGTCAACAAGTGTGCATGCACTACTTTGCATAAATGCTTCAAAGGATTTGTTTCGGAAAAAAAAAAAAATCTCTCAACTCGGAACTCTATTTACTGATCTCGTCAAGTCGTTCTCTTCTTGATTGATAATTTGATATGTCATACAATAATTTTTGTTATTTTTTATTATAATTTCTTCTTTTACGGTGATCAGATGTTACGCAAATATTTGTGTAATAATCATTCTGTTTGTTGAATAAAAATATATCAAACAATAATTGCTGATTTCTGATGAAATTACTATACAAATTGAATACAGACACCAGAATTGTCTATTTTTTTATTTAATTAATCCGTGTCTTTGAGAATTCATATAGTCACAGAATATTTATGTTTAAATTCAATTAAACAGACTATCCGAGGGCTCCGTGTAATCCATGTCAGACCTAATTAATCATAATTTTATGTTACCTCAGAGGATAAGGATTCACGGCACCATGGGATTTAGCATGTTATAACGTAAATCAATACATAAGCAAGCTTACTTAGTGGGCCAATAAGCACCGCCCAATGGGGTCCTGACACGACTGCGCGAGGTGGGTAGATGGATCATGCATGGATTCTCCGGTTTCTAAATAACTAATTCCACCTCAGTTCTACACGCAATCTTCCTTTTATACCTAGTAAAAGGAAAATGAAACAGTACTAGCGTAATTGACCAAATAGCCCCTGGATATTTTGTACTAGGTGACCGCATTAACCAAGAAAAAAGGATCTAGGAAGGGTAAAATCGTCCGAGAATTCAGCGAGTTCAATAGCGAGGCGTTTTCTTGTGGCCTAGGCTGCGCTACGTCACCAGGGCTTTCAAAATTTTGAAATCAGAGGAAAAACCGGCACACCGACTGGTGTCGGTGTTTACTGGCTATGACCGGTTTATTAGGAAGCGCGACTGCACGAGGTTTTCGGTGAATGTACCATTGTATGGAGTATGGACTGTGGAGCGAGGGATTTTTTTTAAAAACCATAATTAAAAAAATTAAAATTAGGGAACCAACATGATTATCCGCAGATTTCGAAAAACCATAAGAACCGAACAGCCTATTCGGTCTCCAAATTTTTTTCCCCTGGGACCGAATAGGCATTTCGGTCCCCCCCATTTCACATTTTTTTCGAAAAAAGCTGTGCAGCCTTCCGTGTAACACCCTAGAACCGAGATCCCAATTCGGTCCATGGTATTTTCAGTGGGGACCGAATTGGCATTTCGGTCCCCAATTTTTTTTTTTTTTTTTTTTTTTTTTTTTAGATACAAAAAATCGAATTTTTTTTTAAAGACAAAATGATAAAATATAACACTAAAAAAATCGAATTTTTTTTTAAAGACAAAATAATAAAATATAACACTAAAAAAATCGAATTTTTTTCCATTTGTCAAATTACTTTTTTATATCATATTTATATGAAAATACGCTAAATTACTTGAAATTATGTTAATTTATGCTGATTTACACTAAAGTACTAGAAATTATGTTAATTTATTTTTAAGAGAGAAATAGGTAAAATGCTGATTAACAGAGCCGATTTTGTGCTAAAATACGGTAAATTACAATAATTATGCTAAAATACGGTAAATTTACTAAAATGCTGAAATTACAATAATTATGTAGAATTATGCTAAAATACGGTAAATTATGCTAAAATACGGTAAATTACGCTAAATTACGCTAAATTACGTATAAATTTACTAAAAGGAGCATAACTTTTGATCCGTCCGTCGGATCGAGCTGAAATTTTGACAGGAACTCCACAACCCAAAACCCGATCCGAAACCCATCTACGATCCGTTTCGCCCATTTGCGGGCTCAGATTTGCGATCCGAGTCTTCCTTCATGGACTTTTGAACATTTCTTTATAATTTTAGAGTTTTTAGGGTCTTTGATGTATCTTTTATATATATTTTCTGTTTTAGGGTTTGTATTTTCTGTTTTAGGGTTTGTATTTAAACAGACGTCATGTCTTTTGGCATAATTATTGTAATTTACCGTATTTTAGCACAAAATCGGCTCTGTTGGTAGCGTATTTTCTAACAAATATTTTAAAAAAAAATTCGATTTTTTTGTGTTATATTTCATTTCAGCATTTTAGCTATTTTTCTCTTAAAAAAAAAAATAAAAAAAAAAAGAGTTTCAAACCGTAAGAAAAATTTACGGTTTGGGTATAAATTTAAATTTTTCAAAAACTTGGATAATTATATTAAAATATATTTTTTTTTGGGTAAAAATAAAAATCTCGGGCTATTTGTCTCTAAAAAAAAAAAAAAAAAAAAATGGGGACCGAAATCCCATTTCGGGTCCCCATCCCATTTCGATTTTCTGTGGCGGCTCTGCCAAAAAAATGTGAAATGGGGGGGGGACCGAAATGCCTATTCGGTCCCAGGGGAAAAAAATTTTGGGGACCGAATAGGCTGTTCGGTTCTTATGGTTTTTCAAAATCTGCGGGTAATCATGTTGGTTCCCTAATTTTAATTTTTTTAATTATGGCTTTTAAAAAAAATCCGTGGAGCGACCTCTTCTCGCTATTTACGCCGTCTCTTTAAATATATTCAACACCTTTTCTTAATAGTTCACACTTCACATCATCCCAACGCTCGCTTATCTGTTATTTATTTTATTTTATTTTGACAAATTTTAAACGCCCGTAGGCGTTTTCATTTCCAGATCAAAGTTGCATTACGGATTCAACTTAGACTTCGCTTGGTTCATTAATTACGGGATGGGAATTTGTCCGAATGGCTTTGGACATAAATCTTCTCCAAAGCGTTTTCGGAACTACATGATTAGATCTTATTAAAATTGATTAAATTAATGCTAACGGATTTGTTTTGACGTTAACCCCTCTCACCGTTAAAAAAAAAAAAACAACCGGTCTTCTCTCTCTATTCCGATCTGAAATTAAATCGCCAAATACAGTGTATCAATGGAGGAAGCCTTACCAGTTTCATTTTCTTTCACTAATCTTTTAAGGTTGTGTTTGGATTGGCAAGAATAGAGCTAATTCAAAAATAGCTCCACTATTCTTAACATTGAGTGATCCAAATAACAATTAGAAAATTGAATTAGCTCAATAATAGCTCTATTCTACTAACCCAAGAAAATGGTGGGTTAGCAAGAATAGAGCTAGTGGGATTAGTGATATTAATAAAAAAATAGTTTTCATTCCTCTCAATTATAATTAGTTTAAATATTAAATTAGTATTAAATAAAATAGTTAATTAGTATTAAATAAATATAATATTAGATTAGATTAGTGCTATATAAAATATTAGTTTAAATATTAAATTTAATATAATGTTAATTAAAATATTAGACTACTATTAAACAAATATATTATCAAATTAAATTAATATTAAATATAATGTTAGATTAAAAATAATAATAATTAATTTAAAATTTTAATATAATATAATATTAGTTTAAATATTAAATGTAATATAATATTACTTTAAATATTATATTAGTATTAAATGAACTATTAGATTAAATATAATATAATATTAGTTTAAATATTATAGATAATATAATATTAGTTTAAATATTATATATAATATAATATTAGTTTAAAAATATAATATAATATAATATTAATTAAATGTAATATAATATTAATTTAAATATTAAATGTAATACAATATTACTTTAAATATTATATGTATTAAATAAAATATTAGTTTAAATATTAAATGTAATATAATATTAGTTTAAATGTTAAATGTAATATAATATTTTAGTTTAAATATTATATTAGTATTAAATAAAATATTATTTAAGTATTAAATAAATATAATATTAGATCAGATTAGATTATTATTAAATAAAATATTGAATTAGTATTGAAAAACATTAGTTTAAATGTAATATAATATTAATTTAAATATTAAATGTAATATAATATTAATTTAAATATTAAATGTAATATAATATTACTTTAAATATTAAATGTAATATAATATTAGAATAGATTCTATTAGTATTAAATAAAATATTAAATTAGTTTAATCAATATTTTATTCATTCCCTCCATCGCTATTTCAAATATACAATTCAAACAACATTTCTACTGACCCGGAATAGTCCAAATTAACACTATTCTCAAACCACTTGAGTTAGCACTATTTTCAACCAATAACCCAAAAATCACTATTCTTACACTAATTCTTGCACGATCCAAAGGTAACCTTAGTTGTTCAATTATTGTCACCAAGAACACAAATAAGCTCTCATACTCTATAAAGCTTCGTGCTATCAACCCGACCTTTTTCAAATCTCGAAATACTATTTGGCGTACGATCTCTAGTCTCGACCACACACTCATTCTTTCTCCTTTAATAAAGAAGAGTATACTTCAAACATATACTATTAATGTTGCTAAAGATGTAGAAGTACGTACTCAAGCTCCAACGTGTTGGTCTATTAATGGCCTTTTGTTATTTTTTTTTATATTTTATATTTAATGGAAGAGAGAAATAGTAAGGAGAAAAAGGGTAACAGAAATTTTCATACTATATTGATATTTCCATTCTCTTATATATTACAAATGATAACTCATCTATTTATAGGCTACATGATGCCTCTTAGATATTCTAGAACATAAATAAAATTTACCATGACACAAGTATGAAGTGCATCAATTGCACATTTCAACATGATTCTAGAAAATCTAAACATTTAATTTATCTAGAAAACACAAAATACATTAACTCAAATATTTGACTAATTGACCAATTAATTATTTTACTATTTCCCAAACTAAAACATTAATTTTAACACTCCTTCTTAATGTTTTAGTTTGTTATCCCCAATATCTTCTAAAATCTTTCTCAACACAACTTTCTTAGTTTCTTCATTTGTCTTAACACTCCCTCTTACTGGAGTTGAGCTTGGAGAAGATGAACTCGACCCGGCATTTGTCATAGAAGATTGTGGTTGCTCTTCTTCTTCTTCATGGCTACTTTCATATTGAACACTTGACTCCTTTTGTGGTTCATCTTGGATTGGAAAAAAAAATACATTCTCCACATTTTTTTCTTTCCAATCCCACTTATCTTTGTCATGAAAAATTACATCCCGACTTATAATCACCTTATTTTTTTCAAACTAAAAGTCTATAACCTTTTAATTTTGTGCTATAACCCATAAACACACATTTCACACCTTTATCTTCAACCTTGTACCTTATTTATTTCGAAATATGTGCATAGCAAATGGAGCCAAAACCTTTCAAGTGATTCACCAATAGCTTTCTACCACCGGACTGATAGGCCTAAATTATATACATGTTTGGTCTGGTTTTTATCACAAAAAGACACCAAATATCTTGTATTTTAATATATAAAAAGAATATATTATACCAAGAATCAAGTTACTGCGAAAATTTATTTAAATTACAAGAAATAGAGCAAATTGTAGATCTTCTCGCAAGCTTTATGAAAAGTGGTAGAACACTAAAAACGGAGTTACGGATCATGATTTATGCCCAGTGTGGACGCACTAAGACAGGGTGCGGACGCACTCAGTCTACCATAAAAACACTATAAAGTAGCACATAAGAAAGAACCAAAATATAAAATAATCCAACATAAAATACCCAACATAATATACCAAATGTAAATACAACAAAACAATATAACTAAAATTACCATAAAAAATGGGACTCAGCGGTGGCGATCACCAGAGGGGGACCATCGCTGAGGTGACTGTCCCTTGTTTTCTCTGTCGGGGAGTCCCTCCCATCTTCCCTGATCAGGTGTAACGACATCGGCCTCGGCCTTTATGCTCATCCGTACTGCGGTATCCCAGACATTCTCATCCTCACCCCTAGGGATTGGCGGGGGTGTAGAGAAGATTGATGGTGCCAACTTAGTCGCAAAGTCAGGCTGAGTCTGAGACCGGCTACCACTGGCCTCTCTATCATGAGGTAGTTTTGTATCATATTCTCACCTCGCTAAAATATGGTAAAATATGCTAATTACGCTAAATTGCACTAAATTACGCTTAATTATGATAATTATGGTAAAAAAATGCCAAATTATGCTAAATTACGATAAAATATGCTAATTATACTAAATTACGTTTAACTACGCTACATTAATCTAAAATTTAACTAATTACTCTAAATTACACTAAATTAAATAATTAAAACTAACTAAAAAAATTAACACTAATTACAACTAAATTATACTAATTTTGGTACATTACTAACAAATCCTAACATTTTACAACCATTTTGTACTAAAAATAAATTTTAAAAAAATTAGAGGGACTTGCAAATTTGGGAAGAGGACAAGAAATTTGAGAAAAAGAGATAAAGTGAGGAAATATAGTGTGAAATTCGATAGAATGAATTTTGAGAAAAACGCCTCACCCTTCACATATATATATAAATGTCCTAAACATGAAATTTTTTTATTTGCCACACCAAAACTTGGAAATTAGTTATTTACCACCCCAAAACTTGAAATTAGTTATTTGCCACTCCAAAACTTAGAAATTAAGCTAATTGCCACAATTATACACTAAATTCAGATTTTTGATTTAAATTATTCTGAAAATTAGTGTATAAAAAACCGTATTTTAGTATTTCCAATATTACCCCTCAATTTGTTGAATTTTCAGAATAATTTAAATCAAAAATTTAATTTAGTGTATAATTGTGGCAATTAGCTTAATTTTCAAGTTTTGGAGTAGTAAATAACTAATTTCAAGTTTTGGAGTGGTAAATAACTAATTTTCAAGTTTTGGAGTATATTTATTAGTTTGTAATTAATTTTAGATATTAATAAAAATGACGGCCTGATTTGCTTCATCTCCATTATGGAACGTACGGGATGACGCTTTAATATTCAAAATCAACACTGATCGTCTCCGGTTCATTGAAAAGCGCAGAGAAATTAGAAAGGGTCGTATAAAAACGGGGAAAAGGAATGGGATATTTAATGAGTGCGTATCCTCTGAGATATCTCATATTTTGCGTGACCGACGTGTCCGGTGCCTATTCGGGGATAGCGCAGGGAGCCAGTATTATTTGAGTTTTGAATTTCGTGCTGAACGTATTTGAACAGTTGAGATTTTCCAATAAGTCACGCAAAATATGAGATATCTCAGGGGATGCGAATTTATATTTAATAGGAGAGGTTCGGCCGTTGATGGGATTGAATGGCAGAAAGCTGCTTGAAGAGATCAGTAGCACTCTGCAACGAGGGATCCGACTCCGCTGCTTTTCAGAGAGAAAAGAGACTCTCCCCTCTTTCCAATCCAACGATTCAAAATTTTCATTTATTTATCTCGATAAAAAAATCTTTTTATTCACAAATCTTAACGAATTTTAAATCGTTAGATTCGAAAGAGAAAAGTCCTGCTTTTCTCAGAAAAAAGCAGCGGAGTCCATTCCCTGCAAACGAGGCCTCTTCTTTAACCTCTCTCTCTCTCTGTTTTTTTTTTCTTTCTATTCTTACTTCACCTTCTTTCTCTCCCTCTCTATAATTAAACAAAACATGGAGCCCGGGCCACCATGGCAGGATCCACTCTGGGGATCATACGGCTACGATGCCGGATCCCCTCTCCAAGGCTTATCGGACAGCGGTATCATCGGCGCCGGTGGGATGTTAAAGAGAAGTTTCACAGATATGGAGAGGCAAAATCAGCAAACACTGCTACAGCAAGCTCTGCTTTCCAGAGCGGTGAGGCAGAAGACGCTTCTGGAGTCGCCGGTACATGCACATATACCGGTACCATCTCCTGTCTCGCCTCTCCTTTCTCCCTCTGTATTCTCCGGCAGCTCTGATCTGGGGAGCCTAACTTCGGTTTCTTCCTTCTCCTCTCTCAATTCACTTCCCGGCTTCGTGTCGCAGCCACAGCAGAGAGAAACGATTTTGAACACAAGTATGAATATGAATAGGAATATGATTATGAATTCAAATTTGAATATGAATACGAGTATGAATTCAAATTTGAATTTGTATATGAATATGAACAGAAACCCAGTGGGATTTTCCTTTGCTACTCCCTCTCCAGCACCGGTAAATGACTCGGTGCGAGACCAGCTGCAGGAGCTTGAGAGGCAGCTCTTATGTGACGACGATGAGGATGACGAGCCTAGCGCATCCGGCTCGGTGGTTACCAATTCTGAGTGGGGAGAGACGATGCAAAAAATTCTAGAGATATCAACTCCGTCTCCATCAGCTCCACCGGTACCACAATTTCCTGTGATAGGCACAGCTCAGAATCAAATCCTCTCCTCTTCCCCTTCTAACTCCTCTTCCTCCACCGCCTCCTCCTCTGCCTCATATTCACCTCCAGTTTCAGCAACATCTCCCCGGCAACTGCTCTCTGACACTGCCACGGCCATTGCTGAAGGAAATCTTGAAATGGCTTTGGCCAACATGGCCGTCTTAAAAAGGAATGTGAACTCAAATGGTGATACAGAGCAGCGGCTAACGCGGATGATGGTTACTTCGCTGGCCACTCGTATAAACTCTTCAATGGTGACTCAAATACAAGCAGGGAATCCAATCGCTGAGCTGTGCAGCCCGGAGCAACGGGCTGCAACACAGCTGTTGCATGACACGTCTCCCTGCTTCAAGCTCGGCCTCCTAGCCGCTAACCTTGCGATTCTTGGGGTTACTGGAGGGTCCCGGCTTCATTTAATCGACTTTGACATTGGCACCGGATCTCAGCATGCTGGCCTCATACAAGCCCTCGGTGAAGGCCGAAGAAATGTGGTTTTCAAAATCACTGTTGTATTGGACCCCACATCCCCCTTCACCCCAGCTGCCTCTACCAAAGCCAGATCAGTCGGGGAGCGATTGAAGAAGGTTGCGGAGCATGTAGCAGTAGATTTTAGGTTCAACATGGTGACATGTCGGGTGACGGATTTGGACCGCTTACTACTAGGATGTGAGCATGGAGAAACATTGGCTGTAAACCTGGCATTTTCGCTATCGCGAGTGCCAGACGAGAGCGTCACACCTGCAAACCCTCGCGATGAACTACTTCGCCGGGTTCGCTCCCTCGGGCCCCATGTGGTTACTCTTGTCGAGCAGGAGATGAATGGCAATACATCACCATTTACCACACGTTTCACTGAGGCATATAATTACTATGGAGCAATCCTGGATTCTCTAGAGGCGACATTCAGTCAGGATAGCATGGCTCGGGCCCGGGTAGAGGCTGCCCTGACACATAAAGTTGTCAACTTGGTGTCAAGGGAAGGTGCAGAGCGGGTTGAGCGATGCGAGGTGCTCGGCAAGTGGCGATCCCGTATGAGCATGGCTGGGTTGGTACCGGTTCCTCTCGGACCTGCCATTGTCAATCATCTTCGTACCCGGTTAAATTCAGTTCGACCCAATACCGGCTTCATGGTTAAGGAGGAGTCAGGAGGTATCGGGTTTGGGTGGACGGGTCGGATCCTGACAATGGCATCTGCCTGGCGTTAGCTTGACGCGACTTCATCTCTCTTTTATTATGGTTCTCACCAACTTCTACCAGCATATCCAAAATTTTCTTTCTTTTCTTTCCTATTTCAACAATTAATTAATTATAGGCATGGTGATTGATTGATCGCTGGTAGCAATAACTTTCGTCAATTACTCAATTGTCATTTAAGCCGATCACCTTGTTGTTTCTATTGTTATTAACAAGGAAATATATGATATAAATAGTGAAATATATTGCAATTGTTTTTTTTTGTTGAGAAAAATTTATTGAATTGTGATCTGGGATGACTAGATGAGCTGTCATGTAGATATTGGGGTGCGTGATGGAGATGTGAATGGGGATTTGGAGCAAACAAAGAAAGAATGGGATGAGAATTTGGTTTTGTGGTTTATCTAATTCCGTAAGGAATGTAGTTAGGAAGGGCCCGGTCTCGTGAGGCTAATTTTAAATTATTATTACTTTTCTTAAATCTTTTATTTTTTGTGTTACAAGCGAGCGCGTATTGCATGACCTGGTTTACAGTAGTTGGAAGTGACTAGGAGGCTGCCATTGATTTCGTCTTAATTTATTTGATTATTTTTCAAATTGTACTGAGGATATTCCGACTTTCTGTGGTACTTGATATTTAGCGATTGATATAAGAAGGGTTTTAGTTCTTCAGACTTTATGCTTTCATTGCAGGGAAATTTAATATTAGCAACTGTACAGGTATAATCTATAAAAAATTATCATTGTTATATTGCTTGTAACCAATCACAAATGAAATCATCTTTCAGTCATCACATTATAAATATGAACCAAAGTTGGTCATTGTAGTAGATGGTAGTTATAAAGCGTATTTATTCCCAAATGATACATTGAAGATTCTTGGGCCAAACATTAATGATTAATTGCCACTAAATATCCACAACCCTTTATATGCACGCAAACGGTGAACGGATCCTTCTAAAGTTGGTAATATCATATGCACAATATATTAAATATATAAAACTCTTGCTTGTGGTTTCATCATTTCTATTCTAATCATCCAACATTTCGTGGTTAACAATGCCGATTTTGTATTATTTATCTCTTTCTTTAAAGATTTTTTTTTTTTTTTTATCTTGAGCTTACATCTTTCCGTTCATAAGTTGTATTGGAGTAAAGAAGAAGGGTGAGGATTTCGACAAAATATTATTTGAAGTCGGATGTAAATCATTTGACAGTTACTAAAATTTGTAATAACGGTTTGCAGCAGTTTAAATTTTTATATTAAGTAGTAAATTGTTTGTATGAATCTCAATACAGATAAGACGATTTAGACCTTACTTTAAATAAAATTTATCCAAACCTCTTTCAACAAACCCAATTCCTTCAAAAAGAGGAAAAGTTCGGCCGGTGCTTCCGAAATAAGGTCGTTCTCAAAGTACAATCGTTGGTTGAATTTTTAAGAATAAAATTTTCTCGATGTTGAAACCACAAGTATGGAAGATGTCATAAGCAATCAATGTCTTCTAGAAACCTAATTTTGACGTCCGGTGATTCTAAGCATATAAGGTGTGTTTGGTTGTAAAACAAGAATAGCTAGAATAGCAAAATCAAGAATAACTATTGTTGGTCTTATTAGAATAGTCAAATCTCAAAACTCTTAGAAATAATCTATTCTAATAAGATAAATAGTTTGGATTCACTATTCTAGCTATTCTAACTCAACCAAACACCGAACAGGCTATTCCAAATAGCTTAATTCCAAAAATAGTCTATTCTCAATCCAACCAAACATACCTATAGTTGCAATTGAATCGGATGGGGATCAATCAAATTTGATCCAATGTCATATCAGATTCATTCGATCGGAATTGAGATTCACATTAAGAACTTCAAGATTTATGCAAAAAAATATGCATAAATCTTGATGCAGATTGAATAGCTCCGACTTAACATCGAACTGAATTTTGTCCGATGTCCGTCAGACCGCCTCTGATTTCATTTGGTACTATTTGCCAAACTTTGTACATAACTAATTCAGGTTCGGCATATATACAAATAATTAGTGTTCATGATTCGCATATCGATCTTCTCTTTGGACGTCACCACCACAGAAGATGGGATATATCCAGTCTTTGTTATGTATGCCCCAACAAAAATTAAAGCAGCCACATACACATGCTCAACTTGTATGAGTTTATAGTCTTAAATGCGAAAAATATCCAATAATTTCTGCTGGGAATGTCTAATTCTGAGGACTGGATGTCAGTTTTTGGATAATATTTATGACCAGTAGTCAATATTCTCTAGTTTCAATATCAAAATTTTGTCCATTGAATAGCCAATATTCTCCAAGTTCCAATATCAAATAAAATATTTGGTTTATTGTTCTGTTATTCTCTCATTAACGCACAGTTGGAGAATTACACTAATAAATATGCTAATTAACAATGACGTTACTTATAATAGCAACATGGTCACATGGACTACACTGATTTAGATCACAATTTATGGTTCATTTCCTCGACTTGAATCTAGCTAAAAATCAACTTACTAGATTACATTTGTTTTACTTGTTTCAAACTCAAAACATCCCTTCTTTTAAAAAAAATTCAAAACATCGAGACTTTTTTTTTAACTAATAAAAAATAGGACCTGGCTCCTATTTTTCTGGTAAAAAATAAGACTCCTATTTTCACTAACAAAAATTAGACTAACCCAATCCAAATTATCTAAATATAACTTGCTATTTATTTACGTATATATATGAAATATCTAACAATAATCCAGTAAAAAGAACAACTTATTAGATTGTAATGCATAATTATATTTTATTTTTTTGAGATTCACCTAACATTGATTAATTACATTATTACACTTGTTCTATTGAAATAAATATCCAGAGCTCGTAGCTTGTGCACAGTGCAAGTTCACTTCAATTTGAGTCAACCCCGACATTTGTACAACAATACAACTCGTTCTGCCAAAATCCGAGAGATCTCTGAACACGGCTAATGGCGCTTAAATGCAGTAAAGTCTTTTCTAAGGCTTCTGAATATAGCGGTATGGAGTAGATAAAGACAATTGCTAGGTACCAGATTAACCATTGAAAGCATGGTGACCTGCACGTAATAATTAATTTTCCAGTAGTACTGCGGTTTCTGAAAAGTAGCTATGGGGCATGGAACTACATGGTCTCTCTCTTACTAGCTAATTAAGTTAGCACACTTTCCGTCCTATACTCCTATTTTTTTATTTTAGATCCTCAAATAGACAAATAATAAATTTAGCTCGATCACTCATTTTGGCAAATTTATTGTGAGTTATTTTAATCCTTCGGAAAAAAGAAAATACATCAACCTTATGTCAAAAAATATTGCATAAACGTCTCATGATCTTATCGTCAACCATATAACTCTTGCACAACGCATAATGCTTATCCTGGTTTAAGTTGACATCTGAACTGCAATCATTGGCATATACAAGTAAACAATAAGATTTGAGTCCATATCCTCTGAGGTAACATAATATTTCCGATCCAGACCGTCAGATCAGAATCTTGACCAATCCGGCATGACAAGAAATGCACGGGCACCTTTAATATTCATGCAAATTTTGATTAGATAGTCCAGATCTAAACAGAAACATTCTGTTACCTTAGGCGATATGAATTCCTACGATTAGTGGCGGGGGTGTAGCAGGGACAGGATTTCTACCTGACACCATATAGGATAAGACATGAGAACAATAGAGTAAATCAACTCAGACCATATGGGAGCACATGAAGAACACATGCATATCACAAATGTAACTAAATTGCCATAATGGCAACGGCATCCACAGAATTAACCATTCAATAATATAAGTAAATGAATCAGAAAATGGACACAAGCATTTGTCGCCTATATATCATAACACACTCACGTTAGAAGAACCACAACATAACCTCAGGAAGCACCCCATGCAAAACAAAAAGGATCAAATGAATGCATAAATATCCATCTCGACCATTCAAGATTCTCTTCAAACTGTTCAATTCTACTTGGGGTAGTAACTAGGAGGTGGGTAAGCCTGAGGTTGGGCCGGGTACCCTGGTGGTGGGTAGCCTGGAGCTTGTGCCTGTGGTGGTGGGTAGCCGTAAGGCTGACCATATGCTGGTGGCGGTGCGCCATATGCCGGTGGTGGGATGGGTTGATCTATGCGAGACATCTGTTGCATTGGCGGCACGGCCATGACACCAGGCGGACCAAATTTCCCGTCCCTCTTGTCCAGCTCTACTTTGTGTTGTGTCTGCAGTTAAAGCAGATAGTTGTCAACTAGCTTTAATTGGTAATTCAGTAGCTGGTCTTATTTATTATTATTTTTTTTGAAAAAAAAGTAGCTGGTCTTATTTTCTGAACTCTTTCCAGAGTTGGGATTGATGAAGGACATGGACAAATTAACCAACTAAACTTAATAGGAAAAAATAAATTTTCTTACCTGCATGCATGCACAGACCCTGCAAAACAAATTCAGACAGATTTTTAGCCTCTGGTACAAAAAAAGCAACAGTAAGTAAAAACAACTTTATAGATCCATGTAAAGGAATCTTTGAAAAAGCATGTAATTAGCTCATCTCGTTCTTTTTCAATTCACATTGATCTTTCAATACAAGGAAAAAAAAAATCACTAAAAGAAGTTTCCATGGGTACAACTCAAACAAGAAATTCACAAGGTCATACATGTAAAATGTTAGGAGAAAGTACTTAATAGAAAATTATGGAAAATTAACTTACGTCCAGTAGACAAAGTCAGCAATGCAGTTGAGAATCTGAGAGAGTTCCGAGAGTTCTTCACTCCCAACTAAACAGGCAATAATAGAGCAAATGCATGCAAGTTGTTGGAGAAAGAACATAAATCCCTGTAGTAACAGAGGCAGGGAACAGTTTTAGAGGTGAAAATATAAAAAAGAGCATTCTAATACATACAGCAGATTGAACAGAGACATTACAATAATGCAATTATCGCACTTGGTAGTCTGGATGTTGAACTCATCTTGCAGTAGGAAACGGGTTGAAGCAACCGAATTGCCGAAGCAACAAAATACCTGAAATTACCAAGTGCAATTAATCATTTATTTTATTTAATCTACTAAGTACAGCAAGATAACAACAATGGTCCGACTTTTATACTATCACCAAACTAGAAAAATTGAAGCCCCTCTATATAAGATATGGCGACTTTTAGTCAACATTAATTATATTAAAATGGGTTCTATTTGAGATCTAAGAGTAGAAGGGAGTTGAATTGGATAGAACAATGCTATAAGCTAGCTCATATTGTATGCCCCGCATTTACCTACGGGTATAGCTAAATGAAACGGGGGGGGGGGGGATGAGTAATTAGTAAATGTTGCCTCTACTATTCAAAACAATCCACTTGTAGAAACACATAATTACCAAAATTACGGGTTATCAACCAAAAAAAGGGAACAAAAAGAAAGGACAATGCAGGTAGTTGTTCCTTAAACTTTCTAAATGAACCAAATTGGTCCTTGATCTTTCAAAAAATTGACCCCATAAGTCTTTTGGCTCATTTGCTGGGGTTAGTTTACTTCACTAATACCATTACTTGTTCCGGCATGCCTGGCTGACCACAATTAATTGTATTGAACTAGAGTTAATTTAAAATGGTTCCTTTCGAATTTTGTTACAAAACTAGAGTTAGCTCTCCACTGATCTATAACCCTTTCATTTTTCTAATTTTTAGAATCACACAGAAACCTTTTCACTGGATCATTCGTAATATAATTCATGTGCAATCCACCCAATGCTAATAAGCCAATAATTAATAAAAGAAAGAAATTTGAGAATCGCCTCAATCAATTTTTTGAACATGGGATGAACTGGTAAATTTACCTCAGTAGCAAGGCAAAACTCAGGGCATTTACTTTCGCCACACCTTCCACTGCAGGGGAGATAGCCAGCACAACATGTATACCTGTTCAGAGAAAAGATGAATTAACTTAACTAACTTTAGTTAAAAAATCATAAACAGAAAAGTGGCAATCAGCAGTGAATATTAGTTTAATCTATTTTTACCTTGACATATCATTGTAAAGAGCTCTTTTCCGGAGCATGTAGGATACACATGGCCCACTGAAAGAAACACGTAAATATTTTAGTAAATTTTATATGATGATGAGCAATTAGTATTTATGAGAACTAAAATTTACACAATCAACTGAGGGATAAGAATAACCGTTTATGAACAAATAACAATATCCAAGAGATCCAAATTTGCTGATATCTAAGTTTTATTCTATAAATAGATTAATTTTTCCCCTAAATATATACAAGAACTAGAATCAAATTAGCGTATGCATTATACTCCTGAGGGTGTCATCAATTAATTTGTGAAATAATACAAAAGGTAGAATATCATTATGAAACAAACTGTCTTCACACGTGTAAGACAAACCTGGTACATACCAACCCTAAATAACTCATTGCCGTCAATGGTAGGGTTTATTATTCCAATTGAGTTCAACAACATATGCAAAATGCATTAATGGGTTATATATAAGTTGTTTGAAAATCATGCAAGCAAATTAATTTGTTCAAGACGCTGATTAATTAAAAAATCAACATACTAATTTCAGATCCTAAACAAATAAGCAATTACTTCAATAATTCGCTTGGAAGCAGAAATTAAAAACTTCCTATAGGTTTCTTCATATTCAAATGAAAAGCTAGTACTGCATTGCTTAAATCAGCTAATCACAGGAACAAATTAAAAGAAAAAAAAAAAGGAAAAGAAAATAGATCAGATTCTTACCACCAAAGCGACAGACAGCAAACTGCAAAGAAAAATTAACAAGTCCGATCAGAAATATCTAGTAATAACAATAAAGACAGAGCATGAGATAAGTACAAAGAAATAATTTCTTGATTGAAAAAGAACCATACAAGGGAAGTCGGCCTTGATCGTGCTCAAGAGATCCGTGTGCCACAAGTTGCGGTAGTTCTGTCGGTGCTGCATCTTCTCGAGGGACTCCTGAGACGCCATTGCTTTTTCGCCGATTGGCTTCGATCGACAACCGGAAGTAGGGGGGAAAGAGATTTGATTTTGGACGGGTTTAAGAAAAAAAAAATCGATCTTATACCACGCGCAGTCAACGACGACTGAGGCAGCGTTCCCACAAAGAGGATAGAGGTTTCAATTAATCAATTAATTTGCTTCTTTTTTGGATTTCCAGAAGAGAAGTGCTTTCATTGGAGCACTAGGCGCAAGGAAACAGAGAATTTATATGACCTAAGGTAACAGAATATTGCTGTTTAGATCCAGACCGTCCGATCAAAATTCGCACAAATTAAAGAGGCCCAGTGCTTTCTATCTCGGGCCGGATTGGCCCGGATTCTGATCGGACGGTCTGTATCTAAAGAGAAATATTCTGTTACCTCAGAGATTATGGACTCGGCAACAGAATAATAGCAACCTTCGCCGCTTTTCTCCAGTGGCGATGATCCCGTGAACTGTCCATATCTGTGAACGGATCGGATTCTATTTGATTCGAATTGAGATCCATTAAGATATGAAGTATTTTTTTTGTTTTTTGTGTTGTTGTTATATGCGAGCAAATTTCATATCAGACTCGGATTATATTCATCTTCAGTTTCAAACATTTTTATAACTAAATTGTATATATTGAACAATACAAATACAATATTATAAAGAAGCATATTTTTTCTTTTCTTTTTTTACTTTGAAAATTTAACTACTCTGAAGTCTGAACCATAGTGACAAATGAATAGTTCGGTTCGGTTCGACGGAGTCAAAAATTTATGATTCAAGAATAATTCAGATATAATTCAGGAATGATTCAGTACTGCAAGGAAGCAAAAAAAAAAATCCAAACCCCCCCCCCCCAATTTTTTTTTTTTCGTGTTTTTTCGTGAAAAATTCATGATTCGCTTTTTATTCGCGTTTTATTTGATGTCCGGTTCAGAAACGTCAAAAAAACAAATTAAACGTGAATAACTCGTGAATTGTGTTACTATGCTCTGGACCATACAAGGACCAAATTAAATTAGAAGATTTGTAAAAATACATTAAGTTTCGTTCTCAATTATATCTTTTATTTTCTGAGATTTATATCATATTTTTTATCCTAATAATTTCAACACACTAACACATTGGTTTCCGAAATCAACATCCAAATTGACATTGGGTTCATTATTTACATTATTAAATTATAGATAAACATTGATTATCAACAGTCCTAGTCGAGATAATATGGTCTATTTATTAAGCAATGAATATACGGTTAAAATCAAGCATAGTGTGGTCAGGAACGAAACTAGAAAATTTAGATTGAAAGAGAATGAGAGATGAGATTAAAATGTAAAATACATATTCTGGTAAGTATAATTTGAACTCAAATTTCTATGACAACAAGATGAAATTCTAATTAAATTTTTATATACATAATTAAAATTTAGAAAATACAGAATAACTAAGCATCCTATAATTAACTTAACTGTAGATCCGTCACTAAGTGTTGATATTTAGCGAAGTTTTGGAAGTTATATATGCTCTGGGAAAATAAATCTGCTGTGATTCTCGGGAATCGCAGGACCCTGCGATCCCGAATCTCAGCTGTTGGTTTTTTTCGTGATGCGTGCATGAAAATTTACTTTTCTAAAGTGTTTTCGAGATCCGCGCACAGAAAAATTTGAACCGTTGATTCTGAATCGCAGGATCCTGCGATCCTACCCAGGATCGCAGTAGATTCGGACTCATGCTCTGGGACGATCCTATAAAACCAGTAATGGAAAATAGCCGAATCCATTTTGATTGGAGAAGAGAGCATTCTAGTTTATATTTTGTTTTTATTGTTTTTTCCTTTTCAGTTAATAGCTGGTGGCAACTAAAAAAAGTTGTATCGATCCTATCGGAAACGAAAATCAAAACATGTGCGCACCATGACTCTCGGAACTTTCATAATGAAAATATAACAGGGAATTGCTGACCTGGGGAAGTTGGAGTCTGGATTATCGTTTTGTTTTTAATTCGGTCAAAGGCGGCTTACAGACAAGGTTAGGACGGATTCAAAATTTTTGTCAGGATTTTTGTGAGGAGGTGATAAATGTAAATGTGATCAGGTTAATAAAATTTATACTCTGATTTTCTATTGAGTCAGATTATAAGTGCATAATTTTATCGAGTAATATAAATGAGTGTAAATCTAGTGTAGATCTGCAGAGAATAAGATTTAATGTTTTGAGTGATTAAATCACAATCTTTTGAAAGACTAGACAAAATCTGAAATCAAAGAGTTGTTGATTTTTTATTAATATATTTGGCGAAAATTAAAAGTAAGTAAAATAGAGATATGAATTCCTAGAATTTTGACACACTGTTGTTACTTTAATCCGTTTTGATTCTTACCTTATTTGATGTTGGTTTTCAGTTGTTGTATGAGAGTTTCTAATCCAATTTAGTGATTACCGTTTTCGCCTAGCAACCACCCTATATACTAATCAAGAGATCCCGTTAATGCTTGTCTTGATTAGTGCAAGGAGATCTGTGACTAGTCCAAAATAATTCAGACTTTACTTATTGGATATGTCGCCCTACTATCTTGGTCATGTTGGTGTCTCCATGGTAAGGCACGATAATGCGACATTCGTCTGCGAATGTCGAGACTCCCATGTGTATTTTTGTTGATCCAATTAATGGTATCTCCGGTTAAGATCTCCACCACTAATCTAGTATTTTTATTCTCCATTATCCCAATTCGATTAGTCCAAAGATGACTAATGTGTCAATTACATGACGGTCTAGACTAATAAAAAAAAATCAAGTAAAATAGAACCTAAAATCTAAATCCAAACCTGAATAAATAAAATCTAAAAATCTATCATTTTCAGGTCGGATTAATTAATCAGGTCAAACGAATTAGTTGGATCTATCATTTTCAGATTGGATTAATCAGGTCAAAAGTGGTTAAGGTCGTTTTAAGTGAAATCATTAGCTATATATGGATCTGCAACTCATTTATTTTAATTCATCAAAGTACATATGTCAAGTGTTTCAATTTAATTTGATAATTATTTAGTCCCGTTGTTATAGTTGTCAAATAATAATTGTTAATATAATATATATTTTCTTATTATATTATGAGTGGAAATTTAATGTCAATCTTAACAATCGTCAAAATTAATTTCTTATTTTGAAATTCAACATTAAGATATATGGTTGTGTACAATTAATTAATTAATTAAGATATTGCTAATGCATGTGGAAGACACGTTTAATTGGAATCCTGAAAAACTTATGGATTGAGCTTTTCATCACACAAAAAAAAAAAACAAGAAGAAGAAGAAGTCATAAGTCATTCTGACCATTTTTTTTTTCCCTCTTTTGATGGGTAGTGAGCTTACGCTCAACTAACAATTTTGTATTAAGAAATCAACAGAAGTTCGGTACAAACACCACACAACATTCTTAGACATAATAATAATCTTAACGTGTTTTGTAATTAAAACACAAACAATTCATAATCCGTAAATTCAAAATAAAATAACAAACGTAATTTAAAACTTACAGTTTTGAAGTGATGATATCGTTAAGAGAAGTTTAGGCTTTTTTCTTTTACTTTTTTTTTAATTTTTATGGACGAAGTTTTCAAAATAGAATGCGTCCAAATAAGAGGAGTTTTTTAATAACTCTGAGGCAACCTTTGGAACTAGTATATTTTATAAATAGCAATCTGAATTTTTTCATCAAAAATTACTCATGTTTTTTATTAATTTATGTAAATGAAATTTTTATACAATAATAACATGAGTAGAACTAGGGTGCTCCTAAGCTCACCAAGTCCTTCCGTGAGCGCGACTCTAAAACCTATCGAATTGATTCCAAACGACATTTTCAAACCGTTAGATGTTCAATCTATATTAAAATGTGCTTGGAGACCAAATTTTACATTTTTTGGAATTTTTTTACTATTTATTAAGATGGTTTGAAAATCGCTGTTTTCAATGGTGCAGAATTTTAATAAAAACAGCGATTTTCAAACCATCTTAATAAATAGTAAAAAAATTCCAAAAAAGGTAAAATTTGGTCTCCAAGCACATTTTAATATAGATTGAATATCTAACGGTTTGAAAATATCGTTTGAAGTCAATTCGATAGATTTTAGAGTCGCGCTCACGAAGGGCTTGGTGAGCTTAGAAGCACCCTAGTTCTACTCATAATAACATAGTTCTCATAAGTAAATAAAACTAACAAAAATCTCTACTGGTATTCGACTTACACCGACGAATACCAGATGCTCACATCAGCTACACCAATTTACATAATTTTCCCATTTCACATAACCTCATTTCTATTCCGGCACCCTAAATTGCATAATCGCAGCTAGGCCCCCTCCAAAATTGCACAGCGTACGGACATGTGAAGAGTAAGTGGTCTCGTGTCTCAATTTGGTCATCAAGGCATAGTTTGCAACCGGAAACCACATTACATCCCCTTGTCAGTAAGACCTCTTGAGTGAGGATCTTATTTTGCAACGCAACCCAAAGAAAAGATTTTACCTTTATTGGAGCCCTTATTCTCCAGAGTCTTTTATACCACGGACAAATTATTCACTTGAAATGTAACACCTTGTAAGCTGATGAACTGGTAAAGACGCCATCCTCCGTCCATCTCCACTGACAATCTTGTGTTCCTGCGATTTATATCTGGCTGGTAGAAGTAACATAGAAGGGTATAGAGGTCCAGTTTCCATTTTTTTTTTAATGTCCATAAAGAATCCTCATCTAAATTTCAATCTCACGGTTTGATACCACAATACTGTTTTAATGATTTTGAATAGATATCGGTGGGTCTATTCCCATATTATATATATATAAAGCAATCAGCTTAGTTCCTGAAAAAAAAATGTTTATAGCTAGCAAGTTTCAGGTCAGGTTGACCCTTGCTGGGAGTTACTAAGATGATAATCTGAAGGTTTCCAGGATGCTGTTATACTACAAATAAATTCATCCAAAAAATTGAAAAAAGGGAATTTTTTTTTAAGTCTGGGCAGCTCTATGTTCTGGCTGACTAATAAATGAATTATTACAACACCCTATTTACATGTGCGCTTATATGTTTTAACATCATCCAGTACATTATTTGCCAGATTGGCTTGATGCAATTCTCCGGAAATGCTCATTTTTTTAGAATTAATTTGTGGAATTATAATCTACGTACGTTGTTAATTTCCCTAAAATTTTGTTAATCGTATTTCTCTCTTTAAATTATGTTTGCAGCACAAGCATAAGAAAAAGCATATATGAGTGATGATAAAGATAACAAAGTATCTAACAATCAGTCTATCTTTAGGATTCTTTTTCAAGCGTATGAAAGAGTTAACCAGGCTAAAGAATGCAATATTTAGTATTCTCCATTCAAATATTTACTATTTGTCATGGGTCTGTATGCAATGGCAGACCTAAAGAGAATCAGGAGTAGGCACTTGTCTACTCCTGAATTTTCAGACCCAGTAGTATTTTTATACTTATGCTAACCTCTAGATGGAAATAATACCTACCCGGCACTGGATTTAATTCACGGTCTAGTAGAAGAAAATTGCATGGAAAAGAAAATCAGCTTAGACTTATTCACATAAAAGAAAGAAAGCAAAAAAAAAAAAAATCGCAGTCCAATTCACTACTCTACTAGAAGAATATTTGATTTGCCTGGAGAACAAAGAAGTCCGCTACTAGGAATCTAAATATGTATCGTGCCATGATTAGTCACACCATGGCTTGGATCACGTGTCGTGTCGTGCTGTGATCAAATTTGGAAGAATGATCATGGCACATAAATGGTTACAACGTTAGTCATGTTGTGTCCAAACGTGACCGGTCACGTTTGGTCACGTTTAACTATATGTTTATAATTTATATTAGTTTATTCAAGATTTACCATTCGATCAAGATCTAACATCTAATAAAAAAATTGTACTGTTGTCAATATTTTGTACCTACTCTTGATCAAAATCCTGAATCTGCCCCAATCTGTATACACATATCTAAAAATCTTAATTGATTAAGATGCGCATGCAAGTAGCATCTTGCAAAATCAAATTCAACCTCCCCAGCCCTGTTCTGAACTGAGTAAGAACGGCAATGTGCTCATAACCGCTTTGTTCCCTCTATTTATAGGCTAAGGTGCTTTGTTCCAAGTGACATGTCGTGCCTATGAAACCTATCGGATAAATTTCAAACGACAAATTCAAAAAGTTGAAACCGATATACATGCGTTTAATGCAATATTTATAAATTAGGGAATTCATTTAGTATAAATAATATGAGACCGATATACGGATATGATGACCAACTAACTATTGTCTTACCCGAATAGCAGATTATGGTATTTGGCAAACTCTTCCGATAATTAAGCTTGTGAGTTGTGTGGATAGAGAGATGAACTCCTGTATATACAAAAACTTAGATGAAAATTAAACTGAAAGTTGAATTTACATTTATAATACAAAATTATAGAGGATCGATATCTCTGGATAGAAAAACTTTCATTATTCGACAAGATATTATTGCGACATCTCTGCTCACAATGATGTTACATCTAATTTTCCCTACTGTACTACATCAAGTTCAACATTTTCCAAACTCGCATTGATTTCACATACGGTTTGCAGTCCCGGTATTCATTTCTCGAGTCGCAAAATCTATTTTACTACAACACATCGTTGAGTGTACCGCTGAAAATTATCGTACTAATGCCTACATAATTTGCCAAAGATGCACCTAATAATGGAAAAAAAACACACTAAGCTAATGCAATAATTAGGGACGATGCCAGCTTTTATCACCGGTGATTTTAAAAGTCTCCAATGATCAGTTCTTTATTTAGTCAATTAGTTAGATTTTCAGACAGTATATAACCCTCGGGTCATCCTCCCTCTATCATCAAAAGAGAAGTGCAATTGAGATACAGGAGCTTGAAAGAATCAAGCTCCTGATCTCCTTGTTCTTGAAAATCTAGCTACATCTTGAACAACAAGGCGAAGAAAAATGGCGAAAAAGGTCATTGTTGGTCTTGTTGCCACAGTACTTATAGGAGTTGTGTGCGCTGGCGCAATCATAGCGCTCGTGAACTCAACCAAGAAAGCTAGTTCTCACTCTGATGACAACTCATCCTCTCTAAGTGCCACCTCCAAATCCATGATGGCCATGTGCTCGACAGCCCTACACAAGGATTCCTGTGAGAGCACAATATCTAAATTACAAACAAACAGCTCGGCAACACCCGATGAAGTCTTCAAAAGTTTTGTTGACTTGGCGATCAAAGAGTTTGAGTCCGCTGCTCAAAACTCCGCTGAAGTTACCAAAGCCAAGCTGGCTGCCGGTAACGACACCAGAACAGCTGCTGCTGTGTCAGACTGCAAGAAATTCCTTGACGACGCACTAGAGGACATGAAAGGTGTATCGTCGCTTGTAGGAAAAGATATGAAAAACTTGACTGCTGAGGCCGACAACATAGTGCACATGCTATCCTCCTCTATGACATACCTGTACACCTGTGTTGACGGCTTTGAAGACCCAAAGCTGAACGCTGAAATGAACAACGCATTGAACAATGCCACTGAGATGAGCAGCAATGTTTTGGGGGTGATTACAAGCATTGCTTCCTTTGTAGAGAAACTTCAATCTGTCGATCTTAGCTCACTTACCTCCCAGGGAACAAATAGGAAGTTGTTGGGGTATGACATGGACAAACAGGGTTATCCCTCGTGGCTCTCTGCCGGTGACAGGAAGCTATTGCAAGCAACAACTAACAGGTATTTATTTGATAACCAAGTATATATTGTAAAAGTTAACATACTGAATATCACCTTATTTATATCATAGGAGAAAGACGACAATAATTACAAGGAAATGCATATTTGAGACACCTTAAGCAGGGGACAAAACTAGAAAATTTAGATTGGAGTTGTTGAAACATAAAGTGCAAAAATGTTTAATGTGTGATAAGTTGGATTTGAACTCGAATCTCCACAACCACAATTTGTAATTCTTATCACTAGGCTACAAGCATACATTTGATATTTTAAGAGGGTTGAACTATTTAAAAACTTAATATATATATAATTAAATATGTCAATATATATAAAATTTGGAGTCCTTAACATTAACTATTATTAATCTAAAGATCCCAACTATAACAAATCCAGGCTACTCAGATGGAATTATCGATAATCATTTTTAACCATGAAATAATATCTGAAAAGATTAAAAACTGACTATCTATGCAATGATTACAATTTCTGGTACAGTGCGAAGCCAGATGCAGTTGTGGCAAAAGATGGAAGTGGTCAGTACAAGACTATCAACGATGCAGTTAAGGCCATTCCGAAGAATCACACGGGCAGATACGTGATTTATGTCAAGGCCGGGGTATACAACGAGATAGTCATGGTGCCAAGGGGCACAGATAATGTGCTCATGTATGGTGACGGGGCTGACAAATCTATCGTTACCGGAGACAAAAGCAATGTTAAAGATAAAGTCACAACAAGGCTCACATCCACATTCTGTAATCCCTTCTCCTTTTCAGTTTCTCTGATAAATGTGTTAAAAAATCAAACCATATATATTATCCATTAATAAATTCTTTAAATGGCGTGTTACCATATATTTTTCATTCTGTAGCGGTAGAAGGCGCCAACTTCATCGCCAAGGATATGGGATTTAGAAACACTGCCGGAGCAGTGAACCACCAGGCTGTGGCCCTTCGCATCAGTGGAGATTTTGGGGCATTTTTCAAGTGCCGCTTTGATGGCTTCCAAGATACCCTCTACACCCATGCTGGTCGTCAGTTTTTCCGGGACTGCACCGTTTCGGGCACAATTGACTTCATCTTTGGCAACTCTGCTGTGGTTTTCCAAAACTGCGTCATCATTTGCAACCGTCCAATGGACAACCAACTGAACACCGTCACCGCTCATGGTAAGAATAAATTTCTTAAACTGGAAAGATTTTTTCTCTTCTATTTCTTTAATAGTTCAATTTTCATTCAACTCTTATATAATTAATCATTGCACAATAAATTGAAAATGATGATCAAATATGTAACATATGAACTTATTTCTCCTTGCTCTTGCTTCAAAAAAAAAATGCCCAGTATTGAGGAGTATACCAAATATATGCAGGAGCAGAATCAGACTTTTAACTTATGGGAGTTAAAAGTGAAAGAAGGCCAATCATATAAAATTTGCATGCTGCATATTGGAGCCAATTTTACATTACCTATAGAATTTTACTATAAAATATATAGAAAATCATACACAAGTACAAAAACTTTGAAAATAAATGAGAGTCAATTGGCCCCCATATGTTGAATGTGCATCCGCCTCTGAGTATATGAGAATGAGAAAACATGTTCTAAAAGTATATTGTATTGACTTGAACAGGGCGTACCGACCCGAACATGAAGACAGGTATTGTGCTTCAAAATTGTCAATTTGTGGCAGACAAAGCACTTGAGCCAGTCCGCACGAAGATCGCCAGCTACCTCGGCCGACCATGGAAGCTGTACTCTCGCACAGTGGTCATGGAGAGTTCCATCAGCGATGTGATCCGTCCTGAGGGGTGGGTTGCCTGGGATGGTGATTTTGCACTAAAGACCTTGTACTATGCTGAATATGCCAATACAGGCCCTAGTGCAGCCACCGCTGGCAGGGTGAAGTGGCCCACGTTCCATGTTATCGATAAGGCTGTCGCAACTCAGTACACAGCCGGACCATTCCTCAATTCTAACAACTGGATTGCTTCAACTGGAGTTGCCAATTACCTTGGATTCAATAAGGCCTAAGTATATATGTATAATATCATACACACGGTTTTTTTATAGAGAGGGAGAGAAATTGGGCCAACAATTAAAGATATGTGCCCGGTTGTATCTTCTTTTTGGTACCTAGAGCCACTGTAACTTATGTATACAATATAAATGTAACACATAAAATTGTATATCCTTTTTGTGTTCAATTTAAATAATATGAAGAGGTCAAAAAATAAGTGTTATCAAATAATTTATACAGTCAAGTATATTCGTTCATTTTATGGAAGTACTGATCTTGTCAAAAATGAACTAAAACATTTAAAATTTTACATAGGCACATCCCATGTCATAGAACACGATTAATAGTTTCAGTTTGAAATACATATTGTGAATTTTCAAATGTAAATATATATATATGTATGTATGTATATGTGTAAACGTAATAGTATTTGATGACACTGAAATGCTCCTCTCAATTAATTCAGGTCACTAAAGAATTTTTGTAATAAAAGGTTACTTTAGCATCTTACATATGGATCTTGGATAAATTATCTCCACTTCACTTGTTTGGAAAAAATTGATATACTCGCTATTCAACATAATTTAGGTGGTAATTCAGAATTATTCACTTCGGAAGCAGTTTAAGTGCCAAAGATCTTCAAATGTTCTTATGGAATTCAGTTGATAAATTAATTAAGCTGATTAACGCTTCAATTCAAAAAATTCATATCCCAAAAACAGAAAATAAAAACTAAAGAAATATGTGTTGTTCGTACTCTACTTTTAGGAATTTTAACAATTCACAGAAATATCTTGGATCTTTAATTCAAAGCTTAATTGTCCCAAGTTAAAAGTTTGTGAAGTCTAGATATTCATGAAATCCAAAAAATTCGAAAACCATTATGTGGCATGCTCGAGAACTAAATATAACGATATTGCCATTCTTCTTGTGTCTACTTTTAGGAAGAAATTATACAATCCAAGAAAATATCATTAAATTTGAAAATCCTTATAATATTCTTTGGATTCCTAACCATGTAAAATCCATATAAGACTTCTACAAGTACTAGCGAGATGATTATAATATTCTTTTATATTCATTTTAGATAGCATTTTTGTTTCGTTTGGCCAAACTGAACTGGCAACTAGCACAACAATATTGGCAAGAATTTTAGCCATTCTATCTATAATTTTTTTTTTTTTTCGTTTCTTGGTTCTCCACGTGATAAAATAAAAAGACTTTGTCATTAGATGACACATATTTTTCATACCAAAATGGTTACAAATGTAATTACTGATGTTACTAATAACAAATATTAATTTGTTGATGTGATGGACAAATAAGCAGCTAGTTGATGGTTCTAACACGATAAAAGCAGAGACTGAGCAATAACAAGGAATAAAGAAATTGAGATACATATTTAATTTTGAGTGAGGCTATGGTGCTATGCATAGCACCAATGGCTAGTGTACTACGGCTCAATATGGTACTTTTTAAAATCCTAACGGTCGATCCGACCATTCAATGTGATATCCATATGAATATGTACTTGCAAACTAAATTTTATATTTTTTCGAATTTTTTTACTATTTTTTCAGATAGGTAGAAAAATCAGTGTTTTTTGAAAATTCTGGACCATCAAAATTCTACCTATCTGAAAAAATAGTAAAAAAATTCGAAAAAATATAAAATTTAGTTTGCAAGTACATATTCATATGGTTATCACATTGAACGGTCGGATCGACCGTTAGGATTTTAAAAAGTACCATATTGAGCCGTAGTACACTAGCCATCCGTGCTATGCATAGCACCATAGCCTCACTCTTTAATTTTTTTTTAGACCCTTGACAGAGGTTGTCAGGGTGGTACAGTAAAGTAAATTTACATCCAATTTCCTCAAAATTGAGGATTACACCCTCTTAAAAAACCTGTTATCCTCTATAGCTTATCTCAACAGAACATCTTAAAAAACTTGAATTCAAAATCTTACAGTGTGATGGTGGCACTGAATTTAAACCCCTAATGAGTCGGTTTCCTGAGCTTACCTTTCGGGTCTCTTGTCCCTATTGTTGTGTATGTGGGCCTGATTCTAGCATATGAATCCTTGTATCCAATGGCCCAGATTAGCCAAATTTGTGATCTGTATGTACGGCCCAGATCTAGGCCTTTTACTGTTGGCTTGTTTTAGTTTTTCATATACATTCGATCTCCTTCTTATTATTTTTTATCGTTGTAACCTAACTCAAAGTATAGTGGATTTGTGCGCAAGGCGACGGCCGTGGGTTTTCTCCCCTTCGAGGGTTTCCCACGTAAAAATTTCTGGTGTTCGATTGTTTGATTTCTCTCTCGATTTCTCTCTTTGTGTGTTAATATTGCTCTCTGGTACTCGATCACCCTCAACACCTATACCCCTCAACAAAATGGTGTTGTTGAACGCAAGCATCGGCATGTGGTGGAGCTTGCTGTTGAAATAGATCTATACACGGTCCTTATGCCTCTGTACACGGACCGTGTACCTGCACCGCCAGATCAAAGAAGGAAGGCGGCAGCTGGCTATCAGAATTAATTTCCTTAATTTGTTTCCTTATTCTAAAGATTGTTTCTCTTCTCTATATATTCTCTTCTTCTCCCTCCTGTAAATCTATCTATTGAAAAGAAAAGAAATAAAAAAGAGTGTGTGTGGGTGTGGAGGACGTAGGTACCAAGTTGGTACCGAACCTCATTAAATCTTGTGTCTGACTCAATACATACGGACCGTATACCACTGTATACGGACCGTATACTTTACTTATACTTGAACTCTTACACTTGCTTTGGCCTCCATGGATCGGGCTTCTATTCCGACTGTGTATTGGGATCATCTCTTTGAAAGCATTGTGTTTATCATCAATCGCCTTCCTACTGCTGTACTAAACTTCAAGTCACCATTTGAAATTCTTTTCGGGCACCAACCTAACTACTCATTTTTTAAGGCTCTTGGTTGCTTATGCTACCCTTGGCTACGACCTTATGCGAAAAACAAACTTGAACCTCGCTCTCTCCCTTGCATTTTTCTTGGCTACTCATCTCTTCACAAAGGGTACAAATGCCTCCATCTACCCACTGATCGGATATACATATCTCGTCATGTTGTTTTTCATGAATCAGTTTTTCCTTTTTCCACACCTTCTTCACCTTCAACCTCTTCTTCTCAGCCTCCAACATAGTGTATCTTCGCTTGTATATTATTATCTTCTTCCCAGTTACCTTGGATTCAATAAGGCCTAAGTATTTTTAAGATTATACACACGGTTTTTTTTTATAGAGAGGGAGAGAAACAGGGCCAACAATTAAATATAAGTGCCCGGTTGTATCATGTTTTTGGTACGTAGAGCTACTGTAACTTATATATACATATAAATGTAACACATAAAATTTTATATCTTTCTGTGTTCAATTTAAATTATATGAATAGGTCAAAAAATAAATATTGTTGTTAAATTATTTATACAGTTAAGTAGTCGTTCATTTTATGGACTGATCTTGTAAAAATGAACTAAAAAAGTATAAAATTTTACATTGACACATCCATGTATATAGAACAAAATTAATAGTTTCAGTTTGAAATATAGATTGTAAATTTCAAACATAAATATTTAAAAAAAAAACGTAATTGTATTTGAGGACACTGAAATGCTCCTCTCAAAAGAGGAGGAGAGAGAGAGAGGAGAGAGAGGATAGAGAGAGAAAGAGGAGAGATAGAGATAATAGCAGGGACTAACAGCATTTTTGGAGAGCAGCGGAGTCGAATCCCAATTAATTCAGGTCACCTGAACAAAAATTTGAAAAAATTACTTTTGCATCTTACATATGGATCTTGGATAAATTATCTCCACATATACTTTTAAAATGTTTGGAAAAATAGAGTAGAAGTGTAGAACTAGAGTGTTCCTAAGTTCACCAAGCTCCTTTGTGAACTCAACTCTAAAACCTATTGGATCAGCAAACGACGAATCTAAACCATTGAAATCTTTCTACTTTACGAGTGATGCATCTACATGCAAAAATTTTAAACTTTTAAATTAATTTAGTATAAAGTCAAGTGGTCAAAATTAGAAGATTTATAAATTAATTTTAATATATTCATTATTTGGACGCCTTTTGACCACTTGACTCTATACAAAATTAATTTAAAATTTTAAAGTAGAAAGATTTCAACGATTTGAATCATTCTTTGAAGCTAATCTGATAAATTTTAGAGTTAAGTTCACAAAAGAGATTGGTGAACTCAGAAACAACCTAGTTCTACTCAAAAAAATAAACCAAAAATCACAAAATCTGATAAATAACATTTTTGACACGGCCGCGGACAGAAATGGAATATCCGTGAAGTTGCGGACAAGCACCTTTTTTCCACAACTTGGACCAAACTTTTTTGTTTGTTGACCAAAATGGGGTGTAATGATGGGTCAAATATATTGGGGGCTCACAGACTTCAGGTGCAGCGCATTGATCAGGAAAAAAAGTAATTGTCCGTAACTTGGAAGTTGCTGAATTTCAAGCTGCGGACGGTAAAGAATTTTAGAAAGAGAAATATACCTGGAAGCTTCGTATATTGTAATATCCATCTCCTCGCAGCCTCAAATCTTTGCAATTAACCGTTTTTTTTTTTTTTTTAAAGTTTTATTCTGGTGATGTATTATCAAACAGCAAAACCGGTATATGATTACCAACTTATATAATCTATCATCTCTTCTTTTTTTCTTTTTTCTTTTTTGAGATTCCGTGGCAGTAGCTGCCAGTGATATGCATTAGCCAACAAAGTTTACAACAATTATCGTACATGCTCAACACAGAGCCCAATTACGGTACCTACTGGTAATTTACCAGTAAATAGGCTTCCTACTGAATGTTCCTGCAAAACAATAGAAATTTAAAAATCCCTGACCCCTAACAATGCTTGAGCCATAGACCAACTTCTGTAATTATTCCGCTTGCCAATAGTCTCGGAGGAATTGCTTTGCCTCTGTAATTAAGCGTAATATATTGGACCAAAAACTAACTTTTGGAAAGAAGCATTATGAAATATGGAAAGTGAAACCTAATACATGGACCAAAAGCTATTCATGCAAGAATTTATGGTTCATTTGTTCGCAAGAATGACCAAATTATACCTAAAAATAATGCAATACATTCTCCCGCCCAACGACAGCCTAATTATTTTCAATAGCAACCCAAGTATTTTAAAAATAAAGGGCATTACCAATTTCGGCTAATTTGTACTCCAGAATTGAAGATGGTCGAACTTACAATGGACCAATCCAGTGGAGTGATTTGAAATAATATAAGACTAAATTTAAGCTTTAAGATACTCAAATCAACAAAACCCCTATAACGTACAATACAATTTTATGTACAGAACATTTTCTGAAGAAATGAAAATAAACGAAATATGGGAAAATATTATAAATAAATGGAAACAAAATTTTCTAGAATATGTGGGCACATAGCCTCTGAATACCAGAATTCAGATCTGGTACCGTAATAGAGAATCTTTTAGAATTATTGGATTTGGACCATTCTTTTTAACTTGGTACGAATCTGAAAGCCCAATAATATTGCCCCTGCGCTAGTCCGAATCTCAAAGCAGATGGGAGTTACCTGGGAGGATACTTTTCCTAAATACCAGCGGTAATACATTTTTTTGTTAGTCTTTTTTTGCTTTTTTATCGGTGTCTGCAAACTTTTGATTTGTGATGAAGAACTAACTTTTCCAATTTGACAATTACCATTTTGAATATTTTTTTCTATCCATAACAATTAGTCCCCCACTTGTTATCTCACCTAGCATAACTATTTTTCGATCTGAAATTACTATGGTATTTCCTCTAAATCTTATTCTTATTCAAATAAAATTTTGAAGTTTATAACTCATATTTTTCAGTACCAAGTTTAAATTAATCATAATTTAGTTTCACGTGTCTGAATAATTTTCATCTAATTAATTACAAAGTAGTTATATCAAGATCAAAATTAAGTATTTGATAGGGGATTAACTGTTGGAGATTATTGTCAAACTAAAAGTTCGAAATTATTCGTCACACACGAAAAATTAAAATACCCTTCTCTACCATTTGGGAAGCTACAGCAACTAGGGGTGTTCATTGGGTCCGGTTTAGTCGGTTTTGAACCGAACCGAATTAGTTTGGACCAAACGGTTCAATTTTTCAGTTTAATGGTTTGGTTCAGTTTGCTTTTTAAAACCGAATTATAATTTTGGTTCGGTTCAGTTTGAAAATTTTCAAAACTGAAATAACCGAACCGACCGAACTTTTAGATATTATGAATTTGGTCCGGACCGCCCCGGTTTATTTCTTAATCAATTGCTTTAAATACTTCGGTTTATTTCTTAATATTCCGGTTTATTTCTTAATACCCCAGTTTATTTCTTAATATACTTCGGTTTATTATAAACCAATTGCTTTAAACAAAAAAATTCATATATTTTGGTTTGAACCGAACAAACCAAACAAACCGAAATAAAACTTTGGTTCGGTTCGGTTCGGTTCTATTTTAGAAACCGAATTATAACTTTGGTTTGCCTAGTTCGGTTCGGTTTCAACCGAACCGAACCGATGAACACCCCTAACAGCAACTAAGGATCTTGGTTCAAAGCTGGCTGTTTTTATTTTTATGCTTTTATGGACCTTATTGCATAAAGTTTTGTGTACTGTTGTCAGCTAGGGAGCCGGAGGCTAGGGTTCTCTTGATAGACTATTTTGGTTTAGTTTACTAATCATGCCTGTTATGGATTCGTTGCTTGTAATCGTTTTAGTAATGTTGTAAGACTATTGTGGGGTGGTACCAGCTTGGTACACCTTCACTGATCTTATGGTTTTCTAAATGGAAATCGGTGGCAAGTCAACGATCCAAATAGCTAGTACTTGCTAGAATGTCCCAGTTAATTACCTTGACACATTCACTAGAGCAGATGAAGATACTTTCAACAAACAATGCTTACATTTTCCATGGAAATTGGAGGTCTCAATGCCTCAATCACACACAGTAGTGACATAAACCGAAACTTAATTTAGATTCTCTAGTCCATTAACTAACCAAAGCAACTACTTTCTCGCTGATAATAATTATTGTACATAGCCATGACTTAGGTAAGATAATTAATTACTTGCCAATCGATACTAATACGTAATATTTCTCAAGTAAATTTCCAAATATTTATAAGTAACAAGCTGTCCGCGAGCACTCAACGTGCAAAGACATCGGTACCGCTGACCGACGACAAACTCTCTCCTGAATAATCTGCAAATGTCTCATCTGCCTTCGAGAGGGTGTAGGCCACCTCGACCATGCTCGGCCTCTTAGCAGGATCCTTATGCAAGCACGCCTTGGCAACATTTATCACGCTTACCACGCTATCAATTGGACATGATTGCTCCGCTAGAGCCGGGTCCATCCAGTCGCGGATCTTCGCCTCCTTCGTCCCATCCCGGGAATTGAAGATTGTCTTCTCGGCCTCCGACCATAAGGTCTCTCCTTCAGCATTGACTGCCTCTTTGCCTGACAAGAGCTCCAATAGAACAACACCATATGCGAAGACGTCCATCTTTGTAGTTACAAGCCCGTCAGCCAAGTATTCCGGTGAGATATAACCCTAAAAATAGACAGGAAATTCTTTTAGTTGAAAAGTTAACTGTGTAATTTCAAATGAGTGAGCAATTGAGTGAATACGCTAATACGACGGGTTAAATCTCCTTATAAGCCGGTATTTATTATTCTGGAAATTGATTAGGCATTAAAAAGCCAGTCTTGCTGGTAAAGTTTTAATTAATCTAGGATATTTTTATGTAATTTAGAAAGCAAAAACATGTACCGTGTCAATTTTGACTAGACACTAGACCATACCTGGGTGCCAATGATATGAGTAGTGACGGCATTATGGCCGGTTTTGGCGAGGCCAAAGTTCGCGATCTTAGCACCTAGTCTCGAATCAAGCAGCAAATTACTACTCTTGATGTCCTTGTGCACGACACGAGGCCATGTATGCTCATGGATGTACTGTAACCCGTGTGCCAGGTCCAAAGCAATCCGCAGTCTTGTTCGCCAATCGATCTTGCGGGAAGATGCCGGGTCATGAAGCCACAAGTCGAGCGACCCATTCTCTAAGTACTCGTATACCAAGTAACAAGTGCCCGACTCGGAGTCAACACAGAAGCCTTCAAGCTTTACCAGATTGGTGTGGTTCACCTACGATATCATTTCGATTGAGACATTAGTTTAAGAAGATATATATTGGATGTATCTTTCAAAGACTCAGAAAGCTACCAAAATATGAATTCCATGTTTGACAAGAAACAGAGCTATCAGTCCTGTTTTTTTCTTAAAGAAAACAAAAGAGAAGCCGGTTTCTAACGAACTGTCCATGTGATCGCAATACTTTCTCGGATGAACAAATTGAATAACTTTCAAAGTTGAAGTTCATATGGGACCATGGCTAGCTAGCTGCTGCTTCTATAGTCAAGATTTCAATAGTATGGTTATTTGTCGCTTTCTGATGGTTATTGTCGCAATCTAAAATTTTATATTACTTTATGGAAGACGCGTCAAACTCATTAATTTGGGTGCTCAGCTGATCAACATTTCCAAATTTATTTTATTTGAATATCCAGTATATGAATTGTCCCGACACATAAAATCTTTTCTGCAAATTAATGGCACATTAAAAATTGCTAGTTGCGAAACAAAACTAATCAACAGTCTGGTTAAAAAGGGAATAATTTTAAACCACAATAAATAAAACACTAATTAATTAATTTAATGTAACCTTTTGAAGAATCTTGAGCTCTTCACATGCGTTCCACTTCATCTTCTTCACAGCAAAGGTCTCTCCATCGATGCTTCCCCTGTACACTGTCCCCTGAATCAGATGGCTAGAATCGAAATTCGCCGTTGCCTCCTTCAATTCTTCTAATTTAAACACTTTATACTTATCTAACCACTCTGTTATATCACTCATGAGCTTCACTCCTGATGCACTCCTTCCCAATCTTTGCTCGGCAGCACCGCTTCCTTTCCCGCCATTTTCCTCTGACATCCTTTGCCTCAAAATAAGGGATCTCCATGAGCAAGATAATAGTATCAACATGAAAACAAATAGCGCACCAACAATGCCCAGAGCAATCGCTAACCCGACAATCACACCGTTTCTATCTTTCGTTTGCACTACTAGCACAGGAGTCGGTGACGGTGCAGGTGTCGGGGCCTGTTCAGATTTACTGTTCAATAATATCGGTGGTGGATTCTGCGCGAGCGGAACCAAAATGGTAGCGAATTGGGCGCTCGTATTTTCCGGACCATTTAATGAAACTAAAGATTGCACGGTGGTTCCGAAGCTAGATGCTACATAGCTGTAATTATCTGATGGTTGCATCACATAGGTGACTAAATTGGTGAAGTTATCAGTTAAGTTTGGGCACTGGCAAAACATTGGAAAAGTTACCATTTGTCCGATATCAAGGTCGGTCGGTACCAGAGTCGGGTTCACTATCTCCACTGCTTGGTACTGGGTTAAATTCTGAAACTTTCCAGTGGAGACTAACCAATACGTATCGCCGGCAGTTATCTGGTAAGCTACCGGGTAGTAAGAGTGGTTGTTGTAGTCTGGGAGGCAATCACAAGTGAAGGGGATAAGTAGCGGCTCGCCGAGCCCGGGAGTGGTTGAAGTGGTTAGGTTGCTTGCCCGGGCAACCATGAGGCGGCTTACACCGAATAGGTCGCCGATCGAGACTAGGTCCTGCAGGCCCTGGGTTAGCCCGGCACGGTACAGTCCATAGGCCTGGCATGGATAGATGCTGCGGTTTGCTGAGCAGTTGAAACCATCCGATGAGGCCGGTGACTGACAATTGCCATGGAATATTATTAGAAAACAGGAAAGTAGTATTATTAAAGAGTGAGAATCCATGGTGATTTAGGGATTATTTTTTTGCTTGTGGATCAGTGGATATGGTAGGTGGGAACTGAGAAGAGATATATGTTTTGGTCTCAGAAGGAAAAATACGACTTATTCTTTGGGGTACCGAGACTTTAGAAAGAAACCATATTTCCAATGTATGAGGGCGGTGCGATGCTTATAGGACCAAAAAAATTCCGATATAAGGTTGAAGTCGTTCGATCCAGGTTAAAAATTTGTGCAGATAGCTTTAAATTTGCATCGTTTTCGATGTGTCCGAAATTTGATGTGTATCGAACGGTCCTGATTAAATATCAGATCAAATTTGATTCCAAACATTAGTTGCATCCAATGTTGTTATACGTGATTATGACGATTGTTGACTTGACCAAGGCGGCATGTAGACAGGAAAGTTAAACGGAACAATAATTGTTACTTGTGATTAAGTTGATTGAAGTTGTAGACAGGAAAGTCTCGTAAATAATTAATTGAATGATATTATTTTTATTTTTATTTTAAAAAAACAATTGCTATTTACTGAGCAACCCAACAATTATAAATTATAAATTTATTTATCGTATCAATAAATTTAACATATTTCTTGACATTAATTTCAAAATATATTTTACCGTTGCAATTACAATTGCAATTTTAATTTTTATTGACGAGGCAAAAAGAATTAACTTTAAAAATTAGAAAAAAAAAAAAAATTTGCAATTGATAAGGTGAAGGTACATATTTTTACAAAAGTTTGTGACAATTTCAGACAAATTATTAATTTAATAATATTGTTAATTTGAAAGTGCTTCATATTTTTACAATTAAAAATGCAATGCAATCAGTACATCAATAGCATCTGTAATTTTTTTGTGAAGAAAATAAAAATGCTCTTATTCATAAATCTCCGCTTAATATTTTTATGCAGATCAGTAACCAGTCTTTGATATAGTGACAAGAACAATATTCTGCATTACTACATATGAGAACTCGCAAGTTCGAAACTCAAAATTTAATGAAATGGAATTTTATATATAAAGAGTTGGACTTATTTACAATGAGAGGGACTAAGCAGATCCAAACAGATCCGGACTACAATTTTTTATTTTTTTTTACAAATTTTATAGAATTTTCGGAGTTAATTTGATTTTCTTGTCCGGATTCCATATATTTTTTTTCTTATTTTAAATACATGAGAAATTTAAATAGAATACAAATTTTTTAAATAAATCAATATTTCTCACAAGTAATCTCACAGTACAACCGAATACTTATTTCAACACATTCTCGTAATTAATTATGTGTTTGTCTGTATCCATGGGTTCCCTACTTTTTCAAATTTGAATTTTCATTTCCGTCAAATTTCAACATGTTTAATTTCGTGACCAATGAACAGGTCCGAAGAGTTAGATTAGGTAGAAATATGGATTTTTTTTTCCATTTTCATGAAATAAGAAAAACATGTTAAACGAATGTGAAAAGAAAAATGGATTTACTTTTCCATTATCGTAATTTTCCGTGAGATGAGAAACAAACAAACGGGGCCTTAGTGCCTTACTCAAAATTTATGGTGCTTCCACCAATTTCAGTGTCCATTATTGGGAAAATAAAAAAATAAAAAATCAACTCTATCGGGAAGGCCCAATTAATCTGGCGAGGCCTCCACGGTCCATCAAGAAGGCCCAATAAAGAGAAAAAGAAATGCGATGGGGTCAACTGAATATCAATTCAATTTCCTGGGCTGTCTGTTGAGTTCAGACTTGGGATGTTAATTTCTGATTCGGCTCGAACGAGTCGACTTGATTCGATTAGATCCGAGTCGAATTGGATCTAGAATTTTTTATCCAACTTGAATTAGGTCGGGTTTAGTTCAGATTCCACTCAATTTATTTTATTTCATTTTGCTGGATTTAATTTGAAATTTACTACTAATTCATATTAGTTATATAATAGAACTAGGTGTTTTTAAGCTCGCTAAGTTTCTTGGTAAGTTTACCTATGAAACCTAATATAGAATTGTATTCAAATTTAAACTGATCTACTCCATGAGTTATGTATTTACATGTAATTTTATAAAAAAATGATTAATTTAGTATAATTCAAAGGGTCTAACAAAGAAAGTTTATAACTTTCATATGTTTATTTTCATTATTATTTGACGGCTTGACTTTATATTAAATTTAATCAAACTTTTATAAATTTTGAAGGTCACTTGTGATGTAGATCAATTTCAACATTTGAATTCGTGAAACTTATTCGATAGATTTTGAATAAAAATAACAATCGTGCTCTTATTATCTATTATCTATGATATGTCTAACAAATGCAACACCTTACTTTTGTCTACCTCCATCTATCAAGATAAATTATGGATAAATTACTCCGAAATTGGCTTGTCACTGACATTTCAGTCTTTTGGGCCATACTGCTATACACTGAATTTTTAGCATCAAGTATGGTTGCTCTTCAAACAGCTAGTAAAGCACATAGATGCTTATGAACTACATCAAAGTGGGAAGAAGGAGATGCTTAATTAACAAGTAGGGGTGTCAATGGGCCAATGGCGCACCCTTTTAACTGTTTATCTTATTCGTATTGTATTCGATAAGACGAGTATGGGTAAGATTTTTTTCGTTAGCTAAACGGGTAAGGATAGGACAGGAATTACTTTAACCCAATGACTCTACATTTTTACCATGCCTATATAAATATTTTTACCATGTCTATTGTACCACACGAATGAGTTTAACCCAAGGACTCTACATTATTACCAAGAATAAAAAATATTTTTACCATGCCTAACTTTAGGACAGGAATGAGTTTAACCCAAGTACTCTACATTTTTACCATGTCTTTGTTACGACAGGAATGAGTTTAACCAAGGACTCTACATTATTACCATGATCAAAAATATTTTTACCATGCCTAAGAATAGGACAGGAATGACTTTAACCCAAGGACTCTACATTATTACCATGAATGGAGAATATCTTTACCATGTAAAAGTTAACGACAGGAATGAGTCCATCATAAGAGATTTAATATTATTTCATATTATCCAGTACCAATTCATTTTTTATTCATCAATAAATTTAAAACACAAGAACAGACAATATGATATTAACACAGACAAACAAATTAAGCTGGCAAATATATATAATTTCATCACATCAGTTCGTAATAGCGTAGCATATCTAATACAAAGTTCTTAATATCCTAGTACAAGGTCAGCATGACCACAAAAAATATATATTACACCAGTTCATCACGCCAGTAGATCACACCAGTTCATCCGTACGGGGAATTTAATATTACAAGTTAGAAAAGGTCAGCATGCATGACCAGAAAAAATATGGACGAAGGCTGAATAACAGATAATTAAAATTAAGTTTGTGAGAGCAATCACATAGGATTATTGAAGTAAAAATCTGTATCCAGTACTTCATCCGCAGGGTCTCTGTGTTCCTCCAAGTCGGCGATAACCGGGTCCGCAACTGATGGGTTGCTAGTCTGACCCTGCATTTGAGAAAAAACAAAGCAACATATGTTACCATCACAGTTTTAAAACAAACCAAAGTATTAATTTGTACCAGCCCAGGAGAAAATTCTAAATTTTACTTACACAACCTCGGCATCTCTAAACTTTACAGTTTGGTCCTGGGTGAACTGTACTGGCTTTTTTACCTTTCGTGCTTTTGCCATTACATGATTAATCAAATTATTATGTCACCATTATGCTTGTAACATTCAAACTAAGTTTAGATGATGCGAGATAACCAGCAAAAATCCTAAGAACTACCAGAACTCTAATTATTACCTCATATACTAGTAATTTTTCAAATAAATTAGATGTATCCCTCAGAATGGTACCTCTTAGTGTGTTGTCACTCTTTTTATTTTTGTATTCAATATTACCAAACAGGCTGTTGGTTCATAACCTAAACCACTATTTCCTTCCTAAATAATCTAGCTTCCCTTATAGTTGACAAGACAAGATGTCTTTTGCATTGGCTTTTGCTTCACTTATAAGTACTTGTGCAAAATTATTAACATATTACATACCGGTCCACTGGGCAACGGCCGGCCCATGTCTTCGTACAAACTATTTATGAGAAATCCGTAGCGCTCAAACTCTGCCTGAGCTTCGCGATAACGCGCCTCGGACTGCACTCGCTGCTCTTCCAACATGGCAATCACTTGAGCCTGTGTGAACCTTGGAATACTGTCCGCATCAGGCCTCTCGTTTGTGAGAGCGGAACCTTCATAAGCGAACCTGCCACTGTTCCGCCTTCTCATTGTGCTTAGGCTACTCTGTGAGACACAGTCCGGGAGACCATACACATGGCCATGTGTTAGTTTTTTTCCATTTGCAAGCCAGAAAAGTTTTTCACTTTCCGTGCCTGCATAGTTCTCATCGGCCCGCATTTGGGAAGCTCGATCCTGTATTTTAAAAGTGGACAACCACAGTTAGATTACAATTTTTACAAGATATAAAATTTTAGAAATGTGACCAATGTTTGAAATTACGAAACTAACAAAAGAAATTTGATGTTCGTTAATAGAATTAATTAATTGTATCCATACGTATATTTCTTTGGCTCTGGTGTTGGGGAATGGCAGGTCTGCTTCATCTACATCCACTCCATCTGCCATGAGTTTCCGTATGGACTTCGGCAACTTAGTTTCTCGAAAGATGGCAAACGGTGTTGGTTCTTCTCCATTATTGGCAGCTTTCTACATATGTTGCAATTGAAAAAACTCAATTAGTTGCTCTCTGTTTTTGTCTTCTTCTTCTTCTTTTTTCACTTTTTTTTTTGTTTTTTTCCTTTTCTTGTTCGATAATTTAGTAAAATATAGTGTAAAGACTAACCATCATCTCTTTCGTTCTAAAGGTTGGCCTGTTGCCTGAGTGATGGTGCACCAAATGTCCCTTCACCACTCGATTGTTCCTGTTGGTTTCGGACAGTTGACTCCATTCCATGGTGTTCCAATAATCGCACAGTCCCTCCCAAAACTGCGGCTGCTTGCACCAGTGAGGGACCGCACTCTTCCATAGAATTTTGTCATCGCCGTGTAATTTAATGGCATCCTTCCTTCGAAGGTGCAGCTCTTGATAGTAGCGCTCTCCAGCTACATTATCAAGTGCTCTGATGCCTTCACGTGCGTCCTGTCCTTCCATCCATTGGTACCGTGACTACACAAAAAATATAACAATGTAAGTAGTAGCAATGAAAGACAATTAGTTAACAAAAGGCACTAATAAACCTACTGTGTCAGCAGTCATAACAGAAGATGTGGTCTAGTCAACACACTTAGTTTGGTCAAAGTTAGTTAAGCAAAGGTTGTTAGACTAGGCTGTTATAGTAACCATATTGTATAGAGCTGTTAGCAACTAGATTAGTAGTTAGCTGCTGAGATATTTTCCCTATATAAAGGGCACAGTGTGTAAAGACAATTCAATCAAGAAATAATAAAGATTCTTGCATTCATCTCTTTACTTCTCTATCTTAATCTCTGTTGAAGAGCTTTTAGGCACAGATATTAAGCGGGAACAAAATTGAAATGAAACGAACCAAGAAGTCGGTGTGGAATTCAAGCTTGTCATTTAGACTAAAGTCGTGGTAGCTCCGGCACGGGAATGACATCCGGCCACATGCAAGCTTTCCTATTGTAGTGATCATTTTAACATGTAACCTGGGATTAACAGTAGTTAATCTCCAGTTGCCGACTACTTTGACACAAGGCTTAGTCTCGCCTTCACCCATGGGCGCCTTTTGTGTCTCACTTGCCCCTCGTCTCCTTCGTGGAATTGCAGGTGGGGGGTCCTTGGGGTTCTTCAACCACGGGGTGAGCATCCTCGTTAACCAAGGGGTGAACCTCTCTCTCTGGAGCCTCTTGATCGGCACTTTGGGAGCTGCCCTCCTCATACCTCTGCCGGCGTCCTCTCCTTAAGGCTGGGCATTGTTCTCCAGACATATCGGTAAATGCTGAAAAAAATACAAAATTAAAAATGTTGCAATTTTACTGATAAGATATCCAGTTATATTGAAGGATGCTGTGAGTAGATCTGTTTTTTTTTTGGTTAAAAAGGCCGAAGCCTAGTTCCATTGGTAGAACAAAGTATTTTTGGGGTTTTTAGAGTACAGTACTGTACCAGTAGCAAGAATGGTCAAGTGTGTTTTCAGCTAGCATTTGTTACCAGCAAACATGAAACAAGACCCACCAAGTTCCAAATTCAGTTCTTTAACATGTTCAGCTACTTAAAACAATAAGAATTTGAAAAATGAAGGGAAGCCCCTGGTTTTAATACTATTTAGAATTGATAAGAACAATGACATCACATTCAGAGGCACAATGGTTCACAACCACTCACGAACTCTCAGCAGAGGAATCATCCATAGAAAACTTCTTCTCGAACTGATCTTTAATTTTATTTCGCTGCGTATTTTTCAGTGCCTTTGATGCATAATTTTTAGGAAATCGTCGGAATCCAGCAGTTCGGGAGCGAATCTGGGGTGAAAAGTTCCCTGAATGGGTAAGGAAGAAGCTTCTGATTGATCGTGTTACCGACACGCATGTCAAAAACATATGTCATGGACCTGATAAACATGTCAGATGTTATGGCGCATATGACATCAATGGTTTCCGATTTCACACCAGGTCATACGGCCAGCACAAATCAGTGGACAACTGCGGGGTTTGCATCCGAGGAGAGGGCGGTATTGACTACTACGGATTTCTAGAAGAGGTAGTCGAGTTACATTACTCAGGATGTGGTAGCAAGGTTGTGCTATTCAATTGCACTTGGTTTGACCCAATAAATGGAGTCAAGGTAGATAAGAACCATGGTCTTGTTGAGGTCAACCATAGATCTAGACTTCGAAATTATGACCCCTATTGCCTGGCTTGCCAAGCAATTCAAGTCTACTACCTACCGTATGCATCACCTGATCGATCTGATTGGTGGGTACCCTACAAGACTAGACGCAAACCAAATTTTAGTCATGAAGGGGAAACAGAAGACCTTAATATTTTTCAAGAGGAGATGCAGAGCTGCGACTATGTGGTTTCTGCCGGAGACGAACTAGATGTACCTTCTGTTTTGGTACGACAAGGTGTTCTAGACCCGGTGGATCCAGAAGATCTCACAGTAGCACCCAGAAGATCTCGCAGTAACACAGAATCAGATGTTGGCGACAATGGGTCTGAAAGCGAAGATGATGTGCCTAATTAGTACATTTATTTTGTCAGTTAGCTCTATTAATATTTTTGGCTCTTAAGCATTTGGATTCAAAGTATTTATAATTTATAAATTAATTAGTTAAATTTGTTTGTCGGTAATATACATTGGCGCAGAAATATATTCATTTTCAGGTTCTATATGCGCTCACAGAAGATGCTAATTATATTCTAAGAAAAACAAAAAAGAAAATATTATCACCTTGGTAATTATTTTATTCCCGTGTATATAATAACTATGGTAATTATTTTCTGTTGCGTATTATTACCGTGCATAGTTTAGGCACGAAATTTAGGCACAAAATTTATTTAATGTACGTATAACTTATCTGCGAGGTAATTTATTAGCCTCGCAGATACCTTTTATCCCCGAGCGTTTCATCCCATTATTGCCGACCCAATTTCATTAGCCTCGGTAATAATTTATCCGCGAGGCTAATTAAATTTTCCTCGCAGACGTATATTATTAGCCTCGCGGAAGCCCAGAATTCTTGTTGTGATCTATTGTCTTTTTTTAATAGCATATCCTAGATCTGAATAACAAAAACACTAAACTAAATCCAATCGTTGTCATCTTTTTTAATAGCATATCCAATATCTAAATACCAAACACGCTAAACTAAATCTCATCAATTGTTTTTTTTAATAGAAGATCTGAATACGAAAAACGCTAAACTAAATCTCATCGATTGTCTTTTTTTAATAGCATATCCTAGGTCTGAATGCCAAAAATGCTAAACTAAATTTCAAAATAAAACATTTACATGAATAACATTCTAACTAAACAAAATAAAGATACAACACCAAATCCTAGATTTGAGACTTTATACAGTTAAATTAACAATGTCTAAGAAAAAATATCACATATTATTAGTTGCATGAATAACATTAAAACTAAAAAAAATAAAAATACAATAAAAAAAACCCTAGATTTGAAACGTTATACATTGACTTGAACAATTCTCAAAAAAAAGTATGGTAAATGACGAAAAAATTGAAAATGAAAAATGAAAAACTTAATCGGAAACTTCAACTCAAGTTTTGAGATTATTCCCTTTGTTTTCATGTAATTATGAAAATCTGATAACTGTTATACTGTCAAAATCGATATCTTCTTCTCGCAAAGATTATGAAAAGTGGTCATTTTCTGAAATCGAACACTTGAGCTTCGAGATACGCCTATTTGAAGTTTCTTCGTTGGAAATCACATTCTCGTTGAAAATATCGCCTCTCTTGCCTTATCTCTCGCCCTAGCCTCACCTGTGTATGAGACATGTCTCAGATAAATACTTGTACAACCTACAGGTTCTTTAGAAATGAGACACGGATCAACCACGTGAAAAAGTTTGTATTTCTTTTATCACATACGGATTATACAGTAAAACCGTGTACAATTGTTGGAGCATTTATACTTTCGTATGAAAGAAGGGTGTTCCTCTTTTTTTTAATTGAACTAATACAATGTTTTTGTTTTGATCCGGTCCTATGTCAGGATTTTGTATTATCTATTTGATATTGAAAATATAAAAATTAATCAATGAACAATTTCACTATTTTATTACTCAATTACTCCTCAATTTAAAAAAAAAAATCCATAGTGAACTACCAGGTTGTGTGGTAGTTCTCTTCTGAAGTGGACCACCGCACAACCTGGCGGTTTGGTCAGTTTTCAAAATAAAAAAATGAGGGCATATTTTGAATTTATTATTTAATTGAGGGTATTAAAAAAATTGGAAAAAAAAAAACATTTAATTTTAGGGAGAATTCCCATTGTGTCCATGTAAAATTTCAAAATAGTCAATTTTCTCATAAAAGCATCATAAATTCGTAATATCCAATATCTCCATAAAAACTTAAAAAAAATCTTCTATCCCCTTATAATAAATTAATTTTTTATCTTAAAAATTAATTATACCCTTTCTATTTTGTCTCTTTATTATCTGTTTGTCTTCAAATCTTTTTTTTTTTTGACGAAAGACACAAGCTTGCTTTTCTCAACACCCTTGAGTCCAATAGTAATTCTCCTCTCAGAGGTAAATACGAAAGAGGACCTATGCTAGACCAGAGAGAAAATCTGTCACAAAACCCAGTTCTTCAATCAAGTACCGGCATATATTCATTTGGATCCACATCTGTTGCTCTTCCCTTAGAAAAGCAGCACCTTGCTTGCATCCCATCTCAACCGTTCAAATTGAAACAATGGCTTATATTTTTTTTCTCTTCCATTCATTTAAACAGCCCATCCTGCCCATGCTACTTTTTATTTTTTTTATAATTTTCTTTTTAATGATACATGCTACTCTTCTCTTTCGTTTAAAGAGCGTTATTAATCAAGCAGGAGAGAAAACCCATTTTCCCTCCAATTTGCTACTATTCTCTCTTCTCTCTCTCGTGGCTACCACTTTCCAGATTTTATCTCACTGTACACCATTTCTCATAATCTCATTTACTCTATTAATTTCAAGTTCTCTCATATCTTCTTTCTCTTAATCAATCAAAGCCTTTTCTTTGTAAAATGGAGGTCTTCGATGAGATTGAATCTGTTGATACCGTTGATTCGACTCCTCATGTTGGTATGAAATTTGATACACTAGACGAAGCATGGAATTTTTGGGTTAGTTAAGGAGGAAAGATTGGCTTTAATACTCCGAAGGATTTCAAAAATAAAAAAATGGACCGACCACATCAAAAGGGTTTGTTTATTCTAATGAAGGATATTGCATGAATGACAAATGAAATCGGGAAGTTAAAAGTCCCTGAGCTGAAACCATAACTGGATGCCCTGTTTGTTTTTCCCTTAAGCTGATTCGGCAAACACGGAAGTACCAAGTCTATGACTTTTATGATGAGCATAATCATGTTTTATAACGTCGTGAAGCAGTTGGTTTAATGCCATCACAACACAAGATTCCATAACCTCATGGTGTGACTATTAATTTAGCGATGATTTGGGAATTAGGCCGAGAGAAGTGTCTGAGCTAATGAGACGAGAAGTTGGTAGTCGGGCAAACCTTCCCTTTTCTGAAGAGATCACGCAAATCGTTTACGAGATAATCGAAAGAAAAAAAATTTGCGGTGAAGCTGCATGCATGCTAAGGTACTTTTATGATCAAACTTCGAAAAATGGTTCCTTTTGACATATCAAATAGTTAGATGATAAGGGGCAAATTACAAATATATTTTGGACTGATGCAAAAATGCTTATTGATTATGCTCATTCTGGTGATGTGATAACGTTTGACACAACGTATAGCACAAATAAGGAGTTCAGGCCTTTAGGTGTATTTGTTGGTTTTAATCACTTTAAAGAGATTACGATATTTGGAGCTGCTCTTCTATATAAGAAACGGTTGATTCTTTTAGGTGGCTTTTTGAAATTTTCTTAGCCACCAATAACAACAAACATCCAAAAACTATCTTCACTGATCAAAACCAAGCTATGGCTACGGCACTAAAAGAGATAATGCCAAAACACATATCATGGTTTATGTACTTGACATATCAGTCAAAATGCTATTAAGAACTTGACAAGCAAAAAGAAGAATGAATAAGACATGACAATTAGTGAGAACGAAATTCTAAAGACATTCAAAGCTTGTATGTATGACTATGATGATGAAAATGAGTTTACAAATGCATTTAATTCTTTAGTGAGTAAGGTTCATGGAACAAGTGTGACTAGTGGAGATGAGGTCGATGAAGAGGAAGAAAAAAAAGGACGATTAGTAAAAGAAGGTTAATAGAGAGAATTGGTTGAATTTCATATTTAAGGTAAAGGAAAAATGGGTTGAATGTTATATGAATGATGTAGTTACATTGGGAATGCGAAGCACACAACTCAGTGAGAGTTTTAATTGGGATTTGAAAAGGTTTATAAAGTGGAATATGGATATAATGTGATTCTTTAATCATTTTAATAGGGTTCCTGTACACAAGCATGAAAAAGAAGTAGAGTCAGAGTACGAAATGAGAAAGAAGCAACCTCAAGTGAAGACAAATATCCCGATCCTTCAACAAGCTGGTGCATTGTACATGCCGAAGGTGTTTGAAATCTTTCAAAAAGAATGGGAGTTGTCCATGACAGCTTTTGTCAAGTCAAAAATTAAAGGGTCATTAATAACTGAATATTGCATTGAGATTAACACATTTAGTAGAGACTTGCAGCTTGGATAAATATTTTCAAGTAATTGTTGATCATGCTAATCACACGTAATTTGTAGTTGCAACAAATTTAACAGAACGAGAATTTTATGTGGCCACACTTTGAAGGTACTTGATGTGATCAATGTTAAGGTAATACTAGAAAATTACATTCTAAAAAGGTGGACCAGAGAAGCAAGAAGTGAGATTGTTGAAGATTTTAATGGAAAAACCATTGTTGAGAACCCCAAGTTAGATTCCATAAACTGATATCGGGTTCTTGTCGAAAAGCTTCTTAAGCTAGCTGCTAGGGCATCTAATTTTGAAGAAGTCTCACAATTTGTTGACAATACTTGTGATATACTTGATAAGAAAGTCGAAAAAAAAATTCAAAACCTTTCGACAACCTCAATTGATGGTGCTGATATTGTTCCTCTATTACATCAGCCAAATTTCGGACCAAAAGAAGGTTGTCTGATGGAGAACTCGACTCAAAACTCAGTTAGCTTCAAGAAAAAAATTGGTAGAAAGGATGGAAAATGCTTAGAAAGTTGGGTTAAAAAACTAACAAAAGCAAAGAAAGGAGCATCAGCCAATGCAAAGTTGCAAAATATTTCTAGTGGTGAAATGCCATCCATTTTAACAATGGTAATTATACAAAAGTAATTTAATTAATCTGGTTAATTCTTATAGTTTTATGCACTGACACATCTAATTCATTTGTTTGTTAAGGCATCAAATTTGACTGCACATGTGGCTACCAAGGAATTGTCTCATACTACTTTTACCAATATTTGATGGTAAGTAGCACTTTATGACATACATGCATTACTTTATTTAAGAACTGCATTTTGAATTTATGATAAATTATGGTTCTAACACAAAAAAGAAATCAATTATGTTTAGGCATCAAATTCATGCTGTAATTTGGCTGCACAAGTGGATCACAATGAGCCATCTCATAGTACTTTTACCAATCTTTTGATGGTAAGTGACACTTTATGACATACCAGTATCAAATCATACTTGTATTGTTTGCTAAATTTATATAAGAAACTAATTTATTTGTTGTTTTAGAATTCCCCAAGTCAGGCTCTTGACTTTACCTTTTAATATACTTCAAGATGCAACTTTTAGTCAGTTAACAAAGATTTTATTTATTTATTTATGAAGCTGCACATTATGGATGCTTTTCTTAATGCAAGTAAGTTTATGTTTTTACTTCTTTGCATAATTCAAGTTTCAAGGAGAACACAAATGAATGCTGAATTGTTAGAGCTAAATTTGATGTAAAAACTTGATAGGTCTTTGGTGCATTTTGATAGATAGAGGCATAGAGCTCTCTTTTGTGTATTTTAATAGATAGAGGCATAAAACTCTTTTGTTTTGTATACTGATGAAGCCAAAACCAGTGTTGTAAAAAACAGTCTTAACGGCCGATTAAACGGCTGTTTAATTGTTAACGGCGGTCAAACTGTTATGAATACACTTAACGGATGCATGTTTGCGGATGAAAACGATAATCGATTGTTTTTTCCGATTAATCGATTGTTTTACCGTTTAATCGTCTGTTTATTTCCGTTTATTCCTGTTTATTTCAGTGAATATTTATTTTTAAATTGTTTTTTTCGGTGATAGCGTGAGATAATAAGATTTATAAATCCTGTATTGTAATTTTATTTGTGCTTAGATATACATCCAATATTTTTTTTATATGTTTTTTTTTCTTACTTACTTTGAAATTGATTAATTCTTCTATTATTTATATACCATTTCTTTTCTTACTTACTGTTCTCTCAGGGTTAGAGAAGAGTTTCAGTACAGATAGGCTGTACTTTTTAGAACCTTCGTATACTCTCGATTCAGACCGCAAGTGAACAGTCCTACTCGTTCGTATAGTCGGGTATCGATCCACAGGGACGGTTCAAATCTGAACTTTTACTCAACTTGGCTAGGTACTAGAAGTTTGAAGTGGTGTTTGAGTTTGTTTATATTTCCTAAATTCAGTCAACAAATACAATAACAGTAAAGGAAAACAATTAAATGTTTGGTTTTGGACTACTGTAAGAAAAAGGCGTTTCAAGGGGTTCAGACTTCATCCTCAACTTTGCTGCTCTGGACCTGTCACGCGACCCGCATACTTTCGTATGCGACCCTTGTGACGCGACCCGCGTGCTCTCACACGTGACTCGCGTAGCCCTCAAGCCACTCTGGACCTCTCACTCGACTCGCATACGAGCGTATGCGACCCTTGTGACGCGACCTGCGTGCCTTCACACGCGACTCGCGTGGTCCTGGAGCTGATACTGCATGTTTCTGATTCTGGTTGTTTAAATCGTGTAAGGTTCGATTGACCGTACCTAATGTTACTAAACCTCAACTCTCGTGTATTGGCTTAACAGACCTGGTACGGAATTGCAATTTTACCTTCTTAGGTTTAAATCAAACCTAAGTTCTCAATTCCGTTTACTAAATGTATCCACAATCTTTCGACAAACGGAAATTTCACCTTTCGGCTACTATTGATCTCACCTCTCGGATCTTAGACCTACCTCAAGTACTTAACCTAACTTGCAAGAAACATCAAGGCCAAATTACAAAAAAATGCCATAAGCAATCAATAGTAGACAATCAAGAATCAATCAAGCAATTTAGATCAAGCAATCTCATTAATACAAGAATCAAGAAACACGAATAACAATTCAGATTCAAACAACATTCATTATCAAGCAAAGTTTTAGACTACATCCAAACCCTCGAAACTAAAAATCTACTCAAACATGATAGAAAACAAAATAGAAGAGATAAAGAAGATGCAAATCATGGTGAAGATGAAGAGGATCGAAGAGAATCAAAGCTTATTGTCGAAATCTTGATCGAATTCCACTGCTCCAGATCACCTCCCCTCTGTCTCTATCGCGCTCGAAGCCAAGAGCTTCAAATTCCCGATCCCTCTCTATTTCTGAAATGAATTCTGGACTGGATCTAATTCGCGCAGGCCACTGTTTATATAATACATCTTAATGGGCTTCAATTGGGCCTGACGCAATTAATTCGACGCGACCCGCATTAGTTCGGATGCGACCCGCGTCGAGTCGGGTCTGGTGCACGCTATGAGGGTCGCGTCTGAGGTCGCGCTGGGCTGTGATGCGACCCGCGTCAGGTGGGACGCGGCCCGCATGGAGGGTGTCAAAACTCTGCTCTTTTGCTTGTTTCCGCCCATTTCCTGCAAAGTCATAACCAAACTGTAGCAGTACCATATTCTATCGATATTCAATGTAAACAGTGCAATTTAGTGGTTCAAAACATCATGTCTGGTTTGGAAATAGGTCGAAACAGTAGATCTAATAATGAGACATCACTTACTGATGTAATTTTCTCAATTAGTACGACATATTCATTTATGAAATTAAGTTGTTATCATAAACTAAATTTAGTGATTTTATGTTGAAATGTTTCATTTCTTTCAAATAATATGTTAATAAGTATTTGAAAAAGCTTAATTCTCAAATTTATTTTTTCATTAAATAAATGTGTTACTTACACATGTAAAATGCTTATGTGTTAAGGAAGAAATAAATGTAGTGTCATGTTATAATAATAAACTAAGTTAAATTAAGTTTATATGATAAGTTTAATGAGTTAAATAAATTATTTTTAATAAATTATGAGAGAGAGAGATATATATATATATAGAGAGAGAGAGTGGCTAAGCTACAAACGTTTGCACCAAGGCTTTGGTGCAAACGATTTGTTTTCGGATTTTCGAATTCCAAACGGTCCATCCGAACCGTTCAAGTTGTTCTCCATATTGAAATGTGCTTGGAGACCAAATTTTACATTTTTGGAATTTTTTTACTATTTATTAAGCCACTTTGAAAGTTGCTGATCACACGGTCTAGAATTTGATTGCACTGTTTTTACTGTTCACCCGAATCAGCAACTTTCAAAGTGGCTTAATAAATAGTAAAAAAATTCCAAAAAATATGAAATTTGGTCTCCAAGCACATTTTAATATGGATTAAATATCTAACGGTTTGGATCGACCGTTTGGACTTTGCAAATAGAAGAACCAAAACGTTTGCACCAAGGGCTTGGTGCAAACGTTTTGAGCTTAGCCACTCTCTCTCTATATATATATAGAGAGAGAGAGACACACACACACACACATAAATTTAATAAAAACTTTAAATTGTCTGTATAATTCCGATTAATCGGCCGCATACGGTTAATCGCTTGGTGGTATCCTGTCCGTCTGACAACCGCATACCGTTATTTACAGCCAGTGTTCTAAATAACGGTATGCGGTCGTCGGACGGATGGGGTACCGCCAAGCGATTAATCGGTATGCGGCCGATTAATCGGAATTATGCGGACAATTTAACATTTTTATTAAATTTATGTATATATCATAATTTATTAAAAATAATTTATTGAACTCATTAAACTTATCAAATAACTTAATCTAACTTAGTTTTATTATTATAACATGACACTACGCTTATTTCTTCTTAACACATAAATATTTTTACATGTGTAAGTATCACATTTATTTAATGAAAAAATAAATTTGAGAATTAAGTTTTTTCAAATACTAATAACATATTATTTGAAATAAATGAAACATTCCAACATAAAATCACTAAACTTAGTTTATGATAACAACTTAATTTCATAAATGTACACGTCGTACTAATTGAAAAAATTACATTAGTAAGTAAAAAAAATATGGTATATAAATAATAGAAGAAGAGTGAGGCTACAGTACTATGCATAGCACGGATTGGGCATTGCTACGGTTCAATATTTGAGTTTTCAAAATTCTAACGGTCGATCTGAACCGTTCAACATGATTATAAAATAAATATGTACTTGCAAACCAAATTTTACATTTTTTCGAATTTTTTTACTATTTTTTTAGATAGGTAGAAAATCACTTGATCTGAAAATTCTGGACCGATTAATCAGAATAAACGGCTGATTAATCGGAAGAAACGGCCGATTAATCGGAAGAAACGGCCGATTAATCGGAAGAAACGGCCGATTAATCGGAAGAAACGGCCGATTAATCGGAAGAAACGCCGATTAATCGGAAGAAACGGCCGATTAATCGTTCTCATCCGCAAACAGGCATCCGTTTAGCATATTTGTAACGGTTTGGCCACCGTTAACGATTAAACGGCCGTTTAATCGGCCGTTAAGACCGTTTTTTACAACACTGTTTACAGCATTGGTCCATACAAACCGTTAAAAAAATTCAAGTTCTGATCAAACATTTATTAATAAAAAAGGATCGGATATGCAGTAAAACCCGAATCCAATTCTTTATACTCATCCGGACACAAGTCCAGTTAAGTGAAGTTTCTCATAGTCCATGCAGCTTTGTTTATAGGCTCTAAAAAAATTATTTCTTTTGTTTTTAAGAGTTGGGACTAAAGAAGTGTTATTATACCGATTACTCCAGATGAACTCTCTGGGTGAAATTCACGTGAATTCAGTGTTTACATTATTTTATTACTAATTTGAGTTGAAGGATTTGAGCAGCTGAATTTATGACCCATTATTGGCTGATGTCTCACTATTAGATCTATTATTTCGACCCGTTTCCAAATCAGAAATGATGTTTTGAATCACTAAATTGCACTGTTTACATTGAAATATCAATAGAATATGGTACTGCTGCAGTTTGGTTATGACTTTGCAGGAAATGGGCGAAAACAAGCAAAAGAGCAGAGTTATGACATCCTCCATGCGGGCCGCGTCCCACCTGACGCGGGTCGCATCACAGCCCAGCGCGACCTCAGACGCGACCCTCACAGCGCGCACCAGACCCAACCCGACGCGGGTCGCATCCGAAGCCATGCGGGTCGCGTCGAATTAACTGCGCCAGGCCCAATTGAAGCCCAGTAAGATGTCTATATATAGAGCTGGGCCTGCGCGATTTAGAGCATCCAGAATTTAATTTCCAGACAGAGGGATCGGGATTTGAAGAGAGAGCTTGGCGCCAGGAGCAGAGGAAAGCTGGAGCTAGGGTTGAATTCGGCCAAGATCTTGATTCAAGCTTGATCCTCTTCGATTCTCTTCTCCTCCATAATGATTTGCTTCCTCTCTTTCTCTTTTCTTTTCTCTTTTATCATGTTTGAGTAGATTTTCAGTTTTGAGGGATTTAGATGTAATCCAAAGCTTTGCTTGATAATGAATGTTGATTGAATCTGAATTGTTATTCGTGTTTCTTGATTTTTGTATTAATTGAAATTGCTTGACCTAAATTGCTTGATTGATTCTTGATTGTCTACTATTGATTGCTTATGGCATTTCTTTTTGTAATTTGGCCTTGATGTATCTTGTGAATTAGGTTAAGTACTTGAGGTAGGTCTAAGATCCGAGAGGTGAGATCAATAGTAGCCGAAAGGTGAAATTTCCATTAGTCGAAAGAATAGTGGATGCCTTTAGTAAACGGGATCAAGAACTTAGGTTTGAATTGAATCTAGGAAGGTGAAATTGCAATTCCGTACCAGGTCTATTAAGCCAATACATGAAAGTTGAGGTTCAGTGACATTAGGTACGGTCAATCGAGCCTTACACGAATTAAACAAACAGAATCAGAAATATTCAGTGTCAGCTCCAGGACCACGCGGGTCGCGTCACAAGGTCACATGCGAAAGTGTGCGGGTCGAGTGAAAGGTCCAGAGTGGCTTGAGGGCTACGCGGGTCGCGTGTGAGAGCACGCGGGTCGCGTCACAAGGGTCGCATACGAAAGTGTGCGGGTCGCGTGACAAGTCCAGAGCAGCAAAGTTGAGGATGAAGTCTGAAACCCTTGAAACGCCTTTATTTTACAGATAGTCCAAAATCAAACATTTAATTGCTTTCATTTTCTGTTATTACAATTGTTGATTGAATTTAGGAATTGTAAACAAACCCAAACACCCTTTTCAACTTCTAGTACCTAACTAGGTTGAGTCGAAATTTAGAATTTGAGTCGTCCCTGTGGATCGATACCCGACTATACGAACGATTAGGACTGTGCACTTGCGGTCCTAAGCGAGAGTATACGAAGGTTTTAAAAAGTACAGCCCGTCTGTACTGAAACCTGTTTCTCTAATATACCAATTGGGGTACAACATTGGCCATTTGCTACAAATGACTTCGAATTAAAGCAGCTGCTGGGCATCATTTATTATACTTGTAAATATGCGTTGGGCTGGACTTCCATATGAATATAAATACTGCACATGAGGAGCTTTATATATTACTGCATATATATGTTTAAGTGAAGTTTCTCATTTACTACATATACTTGTAGTATAAACTACACGCATATGAATATATATCTGAATTCTCATTTTAAAATCCGCATATATAGATCCGCATGAAAATCCGCATATACGGCCGCATACCACATATGCAGTATGCAGTGATCTTTCGCATGCATTAACAAAAACCGCATTTAACAACATTGGGTACAGGTACCAGTTTATCAGCCCAAAACCAGAAAACTGTCACCAGAAAACCAGAACTGTCTTGTTGTTTTATAGTGAAGATGATTCCCTGCATATTTCGAGTGAGACCTTCATATTTCTACAGCTTAGAGAAGAAACAAAATGAAACAAATTTCAACTTAATTGGATAAACCCATAAAAAGATATTCAAATTACAAAATGGTACCCTGCACATATTTTGGAAATACTGGAAATTAGATTTCACAAGCCAAACTAAAATAAGAGGAAAATAGAAATGGTTTACTAGTGTACCAACACTGCACATATTTTTATATCCTTTCATGTAATCTTCTAAAATTGATATGACATGTAGGGAATCATTAAACACCTGCATTTAGAATAGATTTATGATTTTTAAATCGACAAGTTAATTAAAATAGGCAAATCAATTTCAGCTTATGAAAAACAAAAAAAATCAACTACAAGTCTCAGATCTGAGGACTGATTCTATATGCATTATAGATCAATGATAAGAGAGATTAGAAATAAGAGGATTAAGAAAAACATCAAATCTCTATATAAACATTATATTCAGCTTGAACAAATCATCTCACAAATTAATGATATAAGCCAACGATTACATAAAACATTATCGCTCTTACACAAAGCTTCAAAGCTCTTCTTGATTCTCATATTACATTTTACACGTATTTCACACATCATCTCTATTCCATACATCTATAATACAAGTCACCAATGAATCAACAATTAAACATCAAATGAAATTAATTAAACAACATGAATTGTTTCTGTCAATAACTTCATCAAGTGACATAAGATGATGAGCTACGAGCACACGATCAGGCTTAGTGTGCTTTTATCGAACCTATTCAAATAAGAAATAAATAGATGTCAGTAACTTCTTGAAATTGAAACAAGTGACATTGTTGAACACTAGTAAGATGCTATGGATACGGTAAATTGACCCTAATGCTAATTAGTGACTTCTATAGATTCAGTCACATTTTCTTAAGATATAGCACATCAAATTGCTATTAACATAACAAATTTACATAAGCTAAATTAGAAGCACTTGATTGTATCATTATGTTTTGCACTGGTACCAATCCCAGATTATCATTTTCACTCAGCATGTCAGACTATCCCAGAGAGATAAATAAGTAAACTGACATTTCTCATAGTTTTACAAGAATCATTATTAAAACAAACATCATAGCTTTCTTTCCACAAGCTCCAATAGACTACACAGACAACTAAGAGAAATGCATATTTATCTTGTTATGGTAAGGTCAGTGTGCAAACTGAATTATACTCTCAAAATTTATCTATCTAAACATAACTAAGTGACAATCTCCCATCCAATACCAGATATCCTTTCATATGATCAATTGGCAATGTAAATTCCCTACCCATCCCCTTTTAGTAAGGGTATTTATTATTTCCAATAGAGTAACCGAGTAATTAACCACATAAAAACTTGTACTTTATGTGGTATAGTTATCAACTAAACAAAGTTTAGCATTATTTGTTATCACCCTTCTAAAATCAAGTCAAGTGTATAGAGATTTTATAGTGGAAGAACTTGTTAAGTCCCATCTCCATTTTGTGGTGAGAAACTGTACTGACAAGAATCAACCAAATTGTAAATTTTGGGCCAAACAAGAAGAGATGTTCTGCATACGTAAGAGAATTCATTGAAAAAACATACGATAAATGACATACCTAATTAAGGCCTAATTCCTCCGAGTGAAAATTAAAAGCTTGATGTTAGCAATTTCTGGAAATTAAGCAAAAATTACTACAATTGCAACAAGCCATGAAAAGTGAAACACAAATCCTTTAAAAAAGGTTTCACACCTATTGAAGCAGAGTGCGAGGAGGTGGAGTGCTCAGGTGGACAAGCGAGTTAGTGACACCGATAGAAAGAGGGAGGAAGCAATCTGGTTCAGTCGAGATGCAGCGAGAAAGACAGAAAAGGCGGAGAGGAGCGACATGAGGTGTTGAAGAGACGCTTCTCGAAGGAAACAGGTAGCCGGAGGCGCCGTGGAAGAAAAGAGAGGCGGAGGGAGCAGTCGAGAGGAGAAGGGACGAAGAGGGGGATTCATTTGGTTTGTACGTGAGGAGCACGTGCTATTTTAATTCATACGGGCACCATAAAATTTGATTTTTTTTAAAAAGTCATAATTAAAAAAAAAATTAGCAAAACCAATACGATTACTTTGATTTTTACAAAAATCATAAGAACCGAGATGCCAATTCAGTCCTCACCTTTTTTTTTTCGAGACTGTATTAGCATTTCGGTTCCCCCTAATTTCACAGCTTTTCAGAATAATCGGTGTGGCCTTTGGTGTAGCATCTTGGGACCGAGATCCCATTTCGGTCCCTGCGATTGATTTATGTAATCAGTAAATTTAAATTCGATCCGCACCATTTCCTACTGGGACCTCTTGCAGATTAATTAATATTTTCATCTTTTGTTATTGTCACTCACCAATTAATTAATCCCACGGACCGAATATATTAATTAACCTAAGAATCTCGAATTTCCTACTGCCATTTTGGTCTGCATCTTTTGTGGCGACTCTGCGGAAAATGTGTGAAATCAGGGGGGACCGAAATACCAATTCAGTCCCAGAAAAAAAAAGATGCAGACCGAATTGACATCTCGGTTCTTATGGTTTTTGTAAAAACCAAAGTAATCATGTTGGTTTGCTAATTTTTTTTTTAATTATGGTTTTTAAAAAAAATTCATGAAATTTGAGAGTATATTTCGTACGGGAAGCTGCTATTTCACCACTTTAATCTCAACCATCAATGTTAATAAACGGTGGAGATAAATAATAACATGAAGCTGCAGCACATGCGGATCCATATTCATTTGCCCATTTTTTTTTTTTTTTTTTAAAGATATAAGCCCATTTCATTACTGAAATTGTTAAATACAACTAATCAATCCAGCAAAAATCAAGCTCTGACCTTTTTCCTAAGAAACTCTAAATATTGTAGAACTGTAACACAATGCCACCGATACCCAGATGGTGCCAAACAAACCTAGATTGAAATAGAACTTCCAGCTTATTATTTACAGCCTAAACAGTAAAATCAACAAAAATGAATCTCTTAACATCTAAGAGAAGTTAGCGATTGCTCTGCATCAATTTGTTTAGCTATTTCAGAAAATAAAGTCGGACCACTTGGGGTATGATGCTCCAATTGTTTCAATTAATGAAGTTTTCATTATTGTAAATAACGGAGGACCAGAAATTAATTGTTCAAAAATTGGAGCTTGAAATTTGTAATTGAAAGACCATGGTGGGGCTTTAAGGGACGGGATCGAACAAGACCTTAGATATGATGGCTGCACCAAACTCAAATTTGCAAATTTTATCCGACTAATTTGCTTCGTACACTATAGCCATGAAGAGATGGGAGGAAGAAGACAATTAGAAGTCACCTCCATGTAAAATTAAGGGGCATATTGGTCTATTTAATTTTGAAAATAATTATATAAAATGTTATAAAATTAAAAATGATAGAAAAAATATGTTAAGGTTTTTGGAGATGCTGGATATTACGGTGTTTTATGAAAAAAATTTGACTATTTCAAAAGTTTAGATGGACACACTAGAAATTTTCTCTTAATTCTATTTTCTGAGAAGTTTCATATTTATCGGACCGCAGTTGGTACTGGTACCAAATTAATGTACCCAGTATGATATTAAATGCACTGGTAGTACCGCAGTTTTAAACTACGGTTCTAATAAATATGAAATTTTTCAGAAAATATAATTAAATAATTTTATTTTATAATGGTAAATAAAAAAGTTTCGATCAAAACAAACAATCATATACAATTAGTAATTACCAAATATGTTATCAACTCATTGAACCCATTCGGAATGAACCGTGGACATGTTATGACATAAATTTTAAAAAGGACGGACTAACTATTCCTCAAACTCAATTTCCGAAATGTCTCTGAAATCTGGCGTCTTATCTAAGTTTTTAAAGCTGCGTTTACAATAATATGAAATACCACTAGCAAGTCTTTGAATCTAAAATCTAACTTGGTTAAGCTCTAATTATTTTTTCTCCCAATTTGTCTCCAAGCCAAAAAAAAAAATATTCGTTTAACCAACTCTTTTTTCTCCTTTGATAATTATCGTTAATTTTTCCGACGAATGATAAATTTAGTGAATCTAAACTACAAATGTTTTCTACTCGATTCCCTCTTTCAAATGAAATCCATGATAAAATATTTTTAATTATATTTGTGTTCTTGTTTTTTTTTTACAATAAAAATCTATAGGCACTTTAAATTATGTTTCTCAAACCTTTGAACTTGTCACACCCCGCAGCCACGGGTCGCAACAGTTCCCTGCCGTAAACATACAACGCCGTGTATGTTTACTAGGCAATTAACCGTTCAATCAGAATATGTATAATTCATTAATATCAAACACATCCCTATGCATAGATATATAAATCCATATATAAGGTTATACAGTCTGGTCAAATATCATACAACAAAAGTATCTCGTACAGATACTAACCATCAGGCTTAACCCTAAACTATACAACAAAAGGGTAGATTAGGCCACACAGAGGCAACTACCAAGGGTCTATAGCTCGCGTGCCTCTCCGGAACCCGACGCCCCAGATCCTGTAAAATAACCCAAGAGTGGGGGTGAGAATAAATTCCCAGTGCGAAATTTGCCACAGTTTAGATTATTGGACTTGCAATCAAAATCTATATTCAGAAATGAAACCATACAAAAGCAGTTCAGACAGATGCATATTCATAAATAAAACAAGTGCATATGATCGACAACAATTTACCAAATGAAACACAAGTTACGGAATTTCCAAGATGAATCTCAAACACGCACGCTTTTGGCTTAACTCAGTTTATTACAGCTGGTAGCACCTACGGATGTCCCACCGAGCTGGACCCTTTTTCCAACCCACATCTGTAGTGTCACTGACACCTACAGATGGCCCACCAAGCTGGACCCTTTATCTGACACCCATCCGCAGTGCTTTGGCTTAACCATTAACTAAGGTCTGCTTCATAATCAGATAAAAATTCGTATGCAATAAGCTCAGAATCGTCCATTCGCAACACGTCAAACCAAACTGTCATTCCTGTCCCAAACTGGATATGACATCATTTCATCGTTTCTTCACAGTCACCCAAAGTCTCCGTCACGACCAGTCATTGTCCAGCATCGACTGATCTTAATCAATCACTGCCCAGCAGTGATTAATTATACTCATATGCGCACATGGTTTCGAGTCATCGCCCAGCGTTGATTTCGAAACATTACCGACCATCCTAGATAGTCATAAATTATTGGGGACTTTCGACCGTAGTTCCAAAACAAAAGCACACAAACAAACGATATACCATTCAACATGCAAATATAACTGTGATATTCATTATGGACCAAAATGGGGTTATTGCGGCTCGCAACTTAGTTACCAGACAATTTCCAGCTCCTGTTGGCATTTTTCAGGCTCTCATTGCGGCCCGCAATGGATGTGGTTGCGGCCCGCAACAAAGCATTCAGAGGTTTTTTTGAATTCTACTCGATTCATTGCGGCCTGCAACAAAGTATTCAGAGACTATCCTTTATTCTGCTACATTCATTGCGGCCCGCAATGGATTCATTGCGGCCCGCAACAAAGCATTCAGAGAGCATTCAGCCTATATTTTAAGCTACGCTGTTGATTGCGGCCCGTAATGGGAGTTGTTGCGGCCCGCAATAAGGCGATTTCAGTACATATCAGTTCTAATTTAATACGGTTATGCATATGATTCAAACAATTCGATTATGCAATCAATCAAGCAGTTCAACATGACAATTGGAAGCAGTTTAATTCATGAATCTAAATTATCAAACAAGTCCAAGAATCCCGCACCTGCTGGCAATAGGCGTACCGCGTGACTATCGATCCGGCGCCTCGGAATGCCTCGCAAACCTTTGCTCAACCGAGCCTACACCTACATTACGTATACCATCTCAATTATGTCTCATTCCGGTACTGGTTTGCTATTCTGGTTTACGCATCAATTCGATCGGTCGGTTGGTGTAACCCTAATTTGGTCGAAACCTCAATTTAACCATTACACGTTCTAACCTTTCCCAATCCAGCGGTAACCCTACCGAGGACAAGTCTAGTTGGTCGGACTAACCTAATCAATCAATGCCGCGTTTCAAATCGAAATTTGGTATCAAAACCCTAGAATTGGGAAATCCAAATTGGGAGACGAAATCACAGAGAAAATCAGTAAACGAGAGATGAGAAACTCAAAGGAGTTAGAGTTCAATCAATTCTAACACGAATCTCGGGTTTAAAACGAACAATCCGCGGATTCGAGAAATCTCAGATTTTCAGACGAAGAGGGAAAAGAGAAATTACCGACAGAAGGAATAGGAGAGATCTACAGCTGCCTTCTCGGTTTCACCCTTGATTTCCCGGACGGTGGCGCAATCCGACGGGATTTTGGAGCTCTCCTCTTCTCTTTCTCTCTCTCTCTCTTTCTCTTTCTTTCTTTCTCCTTTCTTCTTTCTCTTCTCTTTCTTTCTCTTTGGCCGGCCAAACACAACACAAGGGAAGAGAGAGGGGAAAAGGGTTTTCAAGGGTGCTTCAAGATTCGTCTAAAAGGAATCAATGGTCCCAAAAACTTTGAAATTCAATATAACCCATTTACTTGTTTAATTTCCAAGACTTCGCTCGTCGATCAAATTTCGATTCCGTTTTAAACATCATAAATAAACAAATGATTTAAATTTTATTATAAATTTTCTTAACGTGACAGAACTTGTCTACAATCTTTTAAAATACTCGTGTCAAACCTTTAAACCTTACATATAACTTGCCTATATTTTTTTACAATAAAAATATGCGGGCACTTTAAATTTTGCCTATCAAGTCTTTAAACATTTGTTTACAATCTTTAAAGTATTTGTGTCAAGCATTTAAACTTAGCTATAACTTATCAAATATTTTTGTACACTAAAAATCCGTAGGCACTTTAAATTTTGTTTATCAAACTTTTAAATATGTTCTACAACTCTTGAAAATACTTGTGGCGAGCTTTTAAACGTTACATACTAATTATTTTTTTTCAGTAAAAATTGTAACCACTTTAAATTTTGCTTCTCGAGTCTTTAAACTTTATAAGAAAAAAATAATTTTATTATTTAAGAATTATTTTAAATCTTGATGCAAATAAACGAGACCGGTAGGGCTGCAAATGAACCGAACCGAATCGAACTTGCCCCCAGTTTGAGTTTGGTTTGAATTAATTTCGAACTAAGTTTGGTTTGAATTAATTTCGAACGAACTCAATTTCGAATCGAATTTTTTACGAACTCAATTTCGAACTTTTACGAACTTTGTTACGACTTACAAGTTATGACTTATGGCTGGGCCATAGTTCGAAATTACAACACTTCAATAAAAACTCAGGCATTCTAAATTCTAATTACACAGTATACCAAAGTTTATATCAAAGTTCATTACAAATACCAAAGTTTAGTATAATCAATCAAAGTTCAGTACAATTACAGTATCCAAAGTTTTTCAAATAGCCAACAAGAGCAACATCACCAAAGTTTTTAAATATTCAAAGTATTCAAAGTACAATTTAAGTTAGAACTGAAGCAATTATGGACTGGGCGGCCTTATATTTTCATCAACGAACATAAGTTATCAGCGAAAATCAACGGTTCACGTTTGAGTTAATTTCGAGCTAAGTTTGGTTTGCGAACCTATTTCGAACGAACTAGGTCCAGTTTGAGTTTGGTTTGAATTAATGTCGAACTAATTCAATTTCGAATTGAATTTTTTACGAACTTTTTCGAATCAAACTCAAATCGAATTACGAACTACGATTTTGATTCTCAAGTCTTTAAATAAAATGATAAACAAATAGTGCTGCGGCGTTACCATAATATTAACTTTCCAATCTATATAACGAAGCAAAGAAGATACATCAAGAGTAAATCACACTCTTGCTGAAAGAGAAAAAGGAAAATAAATTAAAGGCTTTATTCCTAAAAATAATTAAATAATTTACCTTAGTGTAGCTGATGGAACCAACTTAGGGTGGCATTGAAATGAGAATGGAATAGGTTCGATGGGTTCCATGACTGTCCGATTTGTTTTAAAATATGTGTGCACAACAATTAATGCGAGTGAGCATGATATTAAAGAGTACACAGGTCTTAAAATAGATTGGATAGTCTTGAAGCCTATCGTATCTAAAGTGGATCTGATACCTATCTGATCTACTCCACAGTCCATCGGAATGGAAGTTTTATTTCTTTTAAGATTTCATAGGTTAAATCAGTCTTTTGTTATTCTTAATACAATTTTGTTAAGTAACATCGCTAATAAACTCTCTTTTCAGTTCTCTGTTGACAACTAAATATGAATAGAACTGGCAACCCGTCATCTTCTCTTAATTATATATTGCTTTTGAACCTTAATTAGCTGCCATTATCGGGAGTTTGAATTCATTTCCTTCTGTTAAAACGCACGAGAGGACCCGTCTTTTTCTCTTAATTCATTAATTAATTAATTAATTTAAATACCGCTTTTGAATCCAAGCTGCCATTGTCGGTCTTTAATTCGTGGCTGAAATGGTTCGCTCGCTGTTTTTAGTGGGCCGAGGAATTGTACGCGGCCCATTTCTCTTTAGAATTAAATTTGATAATTTACTGACAGCACGCATATGTCCCGAATAGCCCATTAATGGATAAAGCAAGCTATCCACTCTTCTTCGGTTTCATCGATGTTCACTTGCCCAATTACAATTGTATCCCACTCAAGTAGTTCTGTGGTCTTCTCTCTCCATCTCTCTCTCTCTGCTCACTCGATCCAATGGCGATCGCTACCTCTTCAGCCACTCTCGCTCTCACTAGTTCGTGCTTATATTCCACACCTTTACAAAATTTTATTTCTGATTTTACCTAGATCCTGAGTTGTTACCCCTGTTGATTTTTTATTTACGCGTTTTACATTTGGGATATGTTATGTTCTACTGGCTCTCGATCAATGTCGTTCCCAATCAATTTTGTTTCTTGCCTGATGTGATTCGAGAGATCTCCAGGATATTTAGTTGATCCAAAAACATGCAAAGCTGAAGTCTTATTCGTTTCTATTTTATATAACTTATGCCTGTGCTTGCAGGTTCATTGTTTTGGGGTTTGGGCTGTGTGTGTGAGTGCGGGGCGGGGGGGGGGGGGGGGGGGGGGGCACATTAATCTCACTATTGGAATAAATTTTAGTTATGCTGTTATCCTAAGGCAATAAGATACATTACCCTTACCTATCTAATTATTTCTACTGAAATTTTGACTTCAACGTCCTGAATAATACATTGTTTAATTTAAAACCCATTACGAAGACAGTTCTTCATTTAAAATTTTAGTTTGTCACCGGGTCCTTTTGCTGTATCATGCTAGGTGGAGTAAAGTCCATCAAAAGCAATGATAATTTGGGTGGGAAAGCCTCCAGTGCTTATCTACCTGGGTTGCAGATTAACCAGAAATCATTAGTCAAAGGACGCCGCAATCTTGCCGTCTGTGCCAGGAGGTAAAATAAATTGGTCTCTTTCTCAATCAGCGAAATTTCATTTAACAAGGGAGTGTGATTATATGAGATATTTTGGGGTTTTGGAGAGGTATATAAGATATTTGATATCTATTTGATCATAAGTTGTTAATGAAATAAACTGCAGAGACAGTTCAGGAGGAGGAGAGTTTCTTACTGGCTTTGTTCTAGGTGGTGCAATCTTTGGTGCCCTGGCTTATTACTATGCTCCTCAGGTACTAAATCAACCTTTTTCACAGTGATTTAATGGCTCTTTGAACTGACCATCATAATTATCACTTAGTTTGGGCTTACTCAAATCGCTTCTTGACATGCAATTAGCACGGTTTCATGCTTGCCCAGCAAACCTCTATTTCTATGTGATTAAATGCTTCTGGCCTTTTGCTTAATCAATCCTTTCAAACAAAATGCCACTATTGTGTATTACATAAACAGTTTTTTTTTTTTCAATTGCTTTTAGATCCGTCGAGTAGTAGAGCATGAGAATGAGCATGGGTTCAAAATACCAAGGATTGAAAATTCCTCCAGTGATGTCTACTTCTATGACGATGAGGATGAGGGCCTTGAGGTTTGTTTATTTTCTTATTATTATATTTCTGTTTCTTGTTCCAGCTAAGAGGTGTTGTACACTTGGAGGTTATGCCTAAACCCTAAACCTCAAAACCCAAACCACCTACATTCATGTTCCTATGCATTTAGTGATTTCCTTGTGGGCCTGTAGGATGGAACAGTTTCAAAGCAAAATTCTGTAGCCCTTGGGTTTCTCCAAGCCAATCTGGTTTAATAAAAATGATACTTTCTGGTGCGTGTTGAAACCTAAAACTAGGAATTGTTTTGTAAAATTATTAAAATGATGATAAAAATATCAAAGTTTGGTTGCTGTCTGCAACCTTTTGTTCATTCATTTTATTTCTTGTTAACAAAAACAGAAGACGAGGGATATGCTGAATTCAAAGATAAAGCAGCTCAATACTGCAATAGACAACGTATCAACCCGTTTGAAGGAGAATGTTGCAGCTCGTTTCAAAAGTGTAACCAGCAAGACTCCTCCTCACCCTGGCCCTACCCCTCCCCCTGGCCCTCCCCCTAAAGGCCTAATAGATGAGGATGATTTGGGGTATGGTTTTTAGTTCTATTCTGTTTCTAAGTGCCCCTTTCCACTAGGCATTCCTCTTTTTCTCTGTTTTCAGGGACTCTTTTCGACAAGCACTGTGTTTGCAAAATTGAGTTGTAGTTTTCTCTCTTTCAAGTTTCAAGATTGCTGGAGTTCAGTTATCTTAAGAAGCATGGTGGTGTCTATTTCTCTTCTTTTTCTGACTCTGTTAAATTTTTGAACTGTTGTCTGGATGTACTGATAAAATGATACTCCTTTTTTAAGGATTAATATACTCAGAAATCGTACTGTCCAATTCTCATTGGTTATTTCATGTAGACAGGTTGCACTCAGAAATGGCACAATTTTATGGCATGTTGCTCTGTCAGGCAATGTGGATGGCCATTGCACCGTGCAAATCTAGGGGTGAAAATGGAGCGGATAACATCCAATCCGTATTCTATCCGTACTCGAAAATTAGATACGGATATCCGATATTCGAATATCCGTGCAGATACGGATATGGTTTTATATTACCATATCGTTTAATATATATTATGAAAAAAATTATGTTATTCACCATTATAATTATATAAATATTAGATCCGTATCCATCTGATATTCGATATATAAATATTAGATCCGTACCCATCTGATATTCGATTCGTATCTGTATCCGAAAAATAAGAACGGATATGGATATGGTTTTACCACTATCCGATCTGTTTACACCCCTAACTTCTTTCTTTATTTATTAGATGAGAAAGAATTTATCCTTTCTCTGAAGTTATATCTGTTCACATCATATTTGGAATTGCTTGCAACCTTGGATCAAACTTCCCTCAGTTTGTCCAAGTTTGCACTTTTCTATTCTTGAAAGGTAGCTTATCAAATATCAATCATTGGCTGAATCAACATGTCTCCTTTTTTTCCTCTCTTGTATCACCACCGTCATTATAAGCTGCTACTAGTTTTACTGTTATAACCGTCACTAGTATGATTACTATTATCATTTCTCGGCAACATACTACAAGGATCTTCCCAAGAGTATTTTCCGGACTAGAACTGAGCTTGTAGTGCTACCGATTTCTAAACTTAATTTATGAAAAAACAAATGAGTTAGAGAGACATAATTAAGGGAACAAAATGAAACTGAAAGCTGTTCTCCGACTATAATTGGTGCATGTAGCAACATGATATATTTATTTTTGAATAAGACTGAAATATCGCGAATGCCCCCTGTAAAACCATCGAAGTATCATAAACGACCGTGCTAGCATTAGTTTATCACTAGATTTTTTTTATTAAAAAGACCGAAGCCCGGTTTCATTGAACTGAAACAAAGTTAAGTTACAATTAGGATGAGTTTAAGAGTTAAAGCAAAATCTCTCTCACAAAAACATAAGGCATAATGCCACTGGCCTATATCATCATCTGTCATCAAAAATAATCACCTGGCAATATCTAAAACAAAACGCCTTTACTATTTCCACCCTACTAGATTCACATAGTATGACTATCAGCCACCAGTGTTACGCTTACGCACCACCCGAACACAAAATTTACAAGGGGTCAACATAATGAGAAAAAGAAGCAAATAGATAACAAAATGTAGAAATACCGAAATTTTTATTGATACCACTGTCAAAAAATAAAATAAAAAAACCACAAATTATGAGGAATTCGAAAAACACTAGAGCCTCTAATTCAATCTGCTGATCCATTCTTGGGAGAGGCGCAGACTGAATTAGAGGCCCCCAAAAACCCAAAAATGCACTATAATATTCTGATATTTAGGTTTTTGGGTGGTCTCTAATTTAATCTGCGGCCCTCCAAGAATGGAGACGCATATTGAATTAGAAACTCTGATATTTTTCGAATTCTCCAATTTCAGTGGTGTTTTATTTTTATTTTTTTAAATGGTATTAATAAAAATTTCGGGTAGAAATATGATGTCCATTTAGAAGCCAGGAAGAAGATCGTTGCCAGTTATCCCACTATCTAAGAGACTAGGGTCGAAGGGGCAACTTAGGTCAACACATGCATGATGGCTGCTAAAAACCGAGTCGGCGGTGAGCCTGCAGTGGGCCCGAGTAGTCAAATTCAAACAATGTAATGCATATGCAGTACCACATCCCGGTGCACTTAATCCTCTCGCTGCAAACCAGCATATCTTCTGCCCAGAGCCTGCAGTCTTGACACAAAAGGATTGAAGATCGTGGATAAACCAAATGCACCCTGCATCGCTGCCTGTTATCTCTAGATTAATTGTTAATTATTTTACAGGAAAGGTGCATTTGAGGTATAACATTGCTTCTAAATGAAGATAAACTGATAAAGCGATGCTATATGGGGTTAATGAAAATAACTTGACGGTGTAGTAGAGGTGACGACATTGACTATGCATTAAATAGTATACAAGGGCATCTATGATTGTTTGGTGGTTTTCGACGGAAGAACCTTGTGATATTTCATGTCTTATAGGAGTATAGGTGTTAGGTGATATTTTTAATTATGGTTTACAGGGATGAAAAATTCTGTCGTTTCAAATTTATTTTCCGAGGATTCATTCAACGTTCATGCCCAATTTTACTTGTTACGAACTGTACATTATCTTTGTCATTAATGCTGTGCTCTAGCTACGATAATGAACGGGAAAGAGCATGAATGTGAATCAGGAGTTCCATAATGACGGATGAAATATGAATGATGATTACTTTCTCTACGGAAATATATGTTCTGCAAAAATATTTAAAAAAAATAAATGTCGAAATTAACGGACCCTTAACAAATTTAAAAGATATAAAACCATATAATTGTCTTAGTAACCGCCTCTATCCTCCTTCTTAATGGCACCCTTCTAACCGTTCACCCAATTCGTATCATATTTGATAAGGACAGGGCGGAACTAGAAAATTTGAATAGGATGACCTAAACTATAAAATGCATAATATGTGAAACGGTAAAAATAATGTGATCATTGGGAATTGAATCTGAAACCTCACAAACATCAAATGAAACTCTAACCACTAAGCTTTAAGTATACATTTGTCATTTTATGAGAGGGGGGAGGGGGGCTAAACTATATACAAACTTAATAAACGAAAATTCAACTAAATTTTAATATGCATGATGAAGATTTTTAAAATCATGGGGTGTCCTAGCACCCCGTTACATATACATAGATCCGCTCCTGGGTATGGGTAAGGTTTTTGTTTTAGTTAGCTTATTGGGTATGGACATGTGTAAGAATTTTTTCGTTAGCTAAATAAGTAAGGATACAACTAAAGATTATTTCGTACCCGTTACAGGTAATTATTAAAAATAAAATTATATATAAATGTAATTTTAATTACATATCATAGAAATATTGAACATGCAATGAATGAAAATAAATGTTGGATTGACCTATGCGTGATTTCACTTCTACGTAATTGCGCATTGCATGTCTTGTTTATAGTTAAACAATTGAAAATGAGATATTTATGTTTTGAATTTTCTTTCTTTGATAAAAATAATTTAGCTAGAATTGATTGCAAATTTGTATTTTTTTTTTTAATATTAGCAATGTGATTGTATCTATGTGAAATGAATGAGTTTTAATGGTCTCTTTGTAAAAATAATAAAACAAACTATTATATTAGTATTATTTGTTATTTGTCTGCTATCATTTTGTTACTCAATAATTTTAATGGATAATAGTAGGATAGAGTAAGACCAATTCTTAATGAATAAAAATAGTGTATGAGTAATATCAATAAGAATTGATATTGAGTATGAAAATACTTCCACCCCAAATGTATCGTACCCATTGACACCCATACTCTCTACCTCCACGTCTCCACGGTTCCACCAGAGTAAGTCCTAGAAAAGTTATCGGATAATAAGTGGAATCCGCATCCTCTGCATTAACACACTATTTGAGTTAATTTTTTAACTGTGTGATCCTGATTTGGATCAATCTGACCCACGCCTTTGGCACATGGAACTTTTTAAAATTAGTGCGGATTTAAATCGGACGGTTAAGATCTTTACTCAAAATTTGTATACGAATTTTTATAAAGGACAACGAACGAATACACTGTCGAATATGATAAGACAAGTGTATAGAACGAGTCGTACTCTCAATATATCATTTCGGAAACAAACCGACATTTTTAAAAATACACCAAGTTAATTACAGATTAATAAAAATGCCCACGACTGTTCCGAAATTTTAAATATGCCCAAACCGGCCATTAAATGGCCGGTCACGATTAAAAAGCCCGACCGGCCATTTAATAGCCGGTACTGTGAATTTTTTTTTTTAAAAGACAAATAACTAAAATACTGAAATATAACACTAAAAATTGAATTTTTTTAAAAATATTTGTTATATTATTTTTTTAATAGCATATACTAAATACACTAAATTACTTGCAAGAGGAGGGTTCAAATGCCTCCATTTTTTATGCCTCCACCATGCCTCCATTTTTAAAAACTTTAATAAATCAAAATTTAAAACTTAAAAGTCAAAATAAAACCATTGGATATGATCTACATCATTTTATCTATGCACGTGTAAAAAATTATAGTATTTCAATTTTGTTTTGGTTGTCATCAAGAGCTTGTAAAAAATGTACTAATTTGGATAATTTCTAGACGTTGATTTTTCAGCTTATTGATTCACATAAAAACAAAATCGAAATGTGATAATTTTTTATGAGCACATAGAGAAAATAACATAGATCATATCTAACGGTTTTATTTTGACTTTTTATGTTTTAAAATTTGAGTTATTAAAGTTTTTAAAAATGGAGGCATGGTGGAGGCACAAAAAATGGAGGCATTTGAACCCTCCTCTACTTGCAATTATGTTAATTTATGCTGATTTACACTAGAATTATGTTAAAATACGGTAATTTACTTGAAATTATGTTAATTTATGCTGAAATTACAATAATTATGTAGAATTATGCTAAAATACGATAAATTACGCTAAATTACGTATAAATTACGCTAAATTATGCCATCTCTCATAAATCATAAAAAATAGTAAAAAAATTCCAAAAATAATAAAAATTGGTATTCTACAAGTTCATTATATAACTAATTTACTGAGCTACGTAGATTGGAGAATAGAAATGAAAATCTTAATCGGAAACTTCAACTGAAGTTTTGAGGCCCTTCTCTTTGTTTTTGGCGATTCTGAATTTGGCAATTTAGCATCATGGCACGGATGATGCGTATTTTCACAAGCTTTCCGAAAAGTGGTCATTTGCTGAAATCGGACACTCGAGCGTTGTTTTATGGCCGTTTGAAGTTTCACCGTCGTTTTTCGCCTTCTCAGTGAAGATATCATCCCTGTTCATACGTAATTATGCGTAATTTAGTGTATTCTACCATAATTCTACATAATTATTGTAATTAAGAATAATTTAGTGTAATAATTATGTAGAATTACACTAAATTACACTGTTTGGTACACTGAATTACACTAAATTACACTAAATTATGTAGAATTACACTGTTTGGTACACTGAATTACACTAAATTATTCTTAATTATAATAATTATGTAGAATTATGGTAGAATACACTAAATTACGCATAATTACGTATGAACAGGGAGATATCTTCACTGAGAAGGCGAAAAACGACGGTGAAACTTCAAACGGCCATAAAACGGCGCTCGAGTGTCCGATTTCAGCAAATGACCACTTTTCGGAAAGCTTGTGAAAATACGCATCATCCGTGCCAAGATGCTAAATTGCCAAAAAAATCAAAAAACAAGAGAAGGGCCTCAAAACTTCAGTTGAAGTTTCCGATTAAGATTTTCATTTCTATTCCCCAATCTACGTAGCTCAGTAAATTAGTTATATAATGAACTTGTAGAATACCAATTTTTATTATTTTTGGAATTTTTTTACTATTTTTTATGATTTATGAGAGATGGCATAATTTAGCGTAATTTATCGTATTTTAGCATAATTCTACATAATTATTGTAATTTCAGCATAAATTAACATAATTTCAAGTAAATTACCGTATTTTAGCATAATTCTAGTGTAAATCAGCATAAATTAACATAATTGCAAGTAATTTAGTGTATTTTAGTATATGCTATTAAAAAATAATATAACAAATATTTAAAAAAAAATTCAATTTTTTAGTGTTATATTTCAGTATTTTAGTTATTTGTCTTTAAAAAAAAAAAAAAATTTCACAGTACCGGCCATTAAATAGCTGGTCGGGCTTTTTAATCGGTACCGGCCATTTAATGGCCGGTTTGGGCATATTTAAAATTTCGGAACAGTCGTGGGCATTTTTATTAATCTGTAATTAACTTGGGGTATTTTTAAAAATGTCGGGGAAACAAATTACAAGCTATGATTATTATTAACACACCAGACTATTAACTAAAAAGCCGTAAAACTTGGTATCCGAGGAGGGTGTTGGAAACTTGGAAGTTGAAGAACTTATTTATAAAATTCTTACCTTAAAAAAAATTATTTATTTTTTGCTGCCGACATTCTTAAGATTTAAAAATATTTATTTGAATACAAAAAAACTCTTATCCGATTAATTACAAGAAGTTTGAAGTAATGGTATATCATTTACTTAATAAGTCGAGACCACTGCTTATGTATGCACAATATTATAAAATATTTTTATTTGATAAATATACTGTTGGGTTTATTAATTAGTACGCCCGTTATGGGAAACCTGAATCCAAAACCCGACCCGTTACGAAGAGGTGCAGATCCTTTATGAAGAGGTGCGTTAGTTTATATATACCAGATCCTGTCCTTTTGTCAAAAAAAACTATCTCATATCATAACAGAATAGTGACTGACAAGAAAGAGCGAAAAACGCACCAAGAAACTCTGTTAACACTTGAAGGTCTTAGGTCGTGGAAAACGCAGGGCTTCCGGCTTCGGCTTGTGATTCCTTGCAGAACCAGTGATACTGCTACGCTCGCAAGATCCGCTTCCGCACAAAGATTAACGGAGCAATTTGTAAGTTCTATCCGTTAATTATACAAAAACATATAATTTAAAAATGATATCAGTATCACACCTGGTTATTCTATAACATCGTCCCATGACTTCAGCGAAAACAAGCTGAAAAATTCCAAGATACATCAAGGACTGTAAAAAAAATGTTTTTCTTTGCTTGCAAAAGAAATTGCTTTAAAGAAAATGCATGTGTTGGACACGGTACAGCACAAATCGGACGACGAACTTTATTTTGAGTAGAATTAGAGGGATTTTAGTGCAACAGCGGGTACTTGCGGACCGCGTCAATAGGTAATTCCAGGTCTTTCAAAGGACCACACGATTTTCTGAATCAGTGACCGGCTGAGATGTTCGATCAGAATCCACAAAAATATTAAAGGAGTCTTTGTATTTCATCTCATCATCGAATTGGTTTGAATTCTAATCAGAAGGTGCGGATATAAACAAAAAATTCTGTTGCCTCGGAGGATATGGACTCACCAGCACCACATAGGTACTAGAGGTGCTATTGGGTCAGGTAGAGTCCTAATACTATGATATTTGAACCCGTACTATTAAAAGTGTTCGGGTCCGAATTTCGATCCATATACTTATTAGTTTCAAATCGGGTTGGGTTCGGATTCAGATACCTATCTACCCATATATATTTCGGGTACAGTCTTTCGGTTCCGGATAGATAAATACCCATAATTTGTTTGTGGATTATCAGATCCGAATTCGGAGCAGATACATGTGACAGCTCACAAGCATTTGAGTAACTCTTATCGTTTAAATATAATTATAATTTCTTAAACATTTCACATAATATATCATTATAATAAATTAAAAGATGCTTCAAAAAAAAAATTATACTATTGTTCTTGTTCATAAATAATACAATACAACATGCTACATAGGAAAATAAAATAATACAATTTCAAACAAATAAAATAATTAATTATTAATCTAGATATGATATATATTATGATTTGTTTCTTAAAAAATACTACATTGTCTTTTTATAATTATTAATATATGTTCTTATATTAAATAATTATAAAGAATGGTATTATTATTTTATTGGATATTTATACAGGTATCGGGTCGGGTTCGGTTATAGGTCGAATAATTAAATCAAACTCATATTCTATTCATTACAATATCGGTTTCGGTTTGGATCTGGATAAGATATTAAATTATTAATTTCGTAACGTATCCATAATTTAACCGGTTATATTTTTAAAACCATGTCCTATCTAAATTAATCAGATCCGATTCAGTCCGATTCAAATCTGATTCTATTCTAGTTCAGATCCAGTTCGATTCCAAATAAGATCTAAATCGTATAAAAATAGCACCTCTCTAATGGATACAACTCTACAGAATTGGGATCTCTTTGCGGTACCACAAACGCATGCTATATGACTTCCGTGTGGAGCAAACCTCAACTAGTAATTACGCTTTGCGTCAGCTTCAAATAGTCTTCCAACTTCCTACGGGTTTTTGACCCAAGAAAAAAAGAAAAGAATGTCTTCCAACTTCAACGAATACACATCATGCGCGTGTCGATAAACTTTGTTCACTATACATAAGCATTAACTATGTAATGAGCAGAGCTGCCCACTTGTCATGACAAGTTTTGGCCCCTCATAAAATTGTAACCGCCTTACTCCTAATTAATTGAAATAATATGTTGAATTTACTTTTTAATGCTCTCTTTATTATTCATTCTTAAATGTATTTAATATCTACTTTTGTTTAAAAAAATATGTTATACATATTGATCCGATAAAATACGAAAGATTTTGACTTAGATTTTACTTAATAATCTCACTTTTATATTTAATTATTATGAGAAATCAGTTACTGTTGCTCTTTTTATTTAACATAAGAATCATGTTTTGGAGTATTTTATATTAATTGGAGCAAAAATTGAACTAATCTGAGTAGCAATGCACCAACGAGATGTCTCTGTTACGGTCTGTACCAGCCAGTATGGACCAAGCAGTCCAATACAGATCAAGCAAGAAGGAATACACATTAACTCTTGGAGCGCCCAACTTTCACACAGGGGCAATACGGTCAGTACTAGCCGGTATGGTCCGTATTGGAGGCAACATTTCGTTTGAATTCGTGACAGTTGTATCCAGATCAGGTTTATTGGACTCCAATCATCTCCAGACGCCCCTAAACTCCTATTCAAGACTCCTAGACAAAAGGAGAAGATATATTTGGAATCCTTTTGGATATTTCTTAGATCTAAGTTTATTTTCTAAGTGAGAAGAGTGGAATGCATAAAGACAAAGTAGGAGGGTGCTATCTTGTGGTTGTATCTTTCTCTTATATCTTTGTTGTAAATATGCCGTTCTGCGGTTAAGTTCAAATTCTTAGGACTTGGCATCAAACTTTGTTACTCATGATGTTTTAATATAATTTTATTTGGTCTTTTGTTGGTTCGATTGCTTTTGCGCTTTATGTTCATTCTTACTTAATTTCGTTTGTTAGTCTAGTCCGCCATAGTGATGGTCACACCTAGAAGTTAGACACTATTGGGCTAACTGAGTAAGGATAAGGAGAATAAAAATACTAAATTAGTAGTGGAAACCTTAGACGAAGATATCATTAGTTGGACCAACAAAAATATACATGGGAGTCTCGACGCGAAAAATCCAGTCAAGTGAAGTTTGAAATTTATGGGCTAATCACAGAACTCTTTGTGCCAATTAAGACAGGTCTTAGCCGAATCTCTTGATAGGTATGGCGGCTGTGTCGATGTAAAAACGACAGTCACTAAATTGCATTAAAATCCTTCAAACAACATATGAAAACCAAATACCGAATGAGACCTTATTAAAATAGATTGAGTAGGAATTCACATTACCATCTTATTTACTTTACTTACCTTTAATTTTCGCCAAATTCAAAGATCAAACCAACAACTCTCAATTTTCAGATTTTGTCTAGTCTTTCGAAAGGTTGAGATCTGATCGTTCAAGACTCTAAACAGTATTCCTTGCGAATTGACACCCAAAACTGAGTTATAAATTTTATTAGCTAACAAGATTTTCCTCATCACATATAAACACTTAATATTTATATTTAACAAAACTAAACTATTATTTTCAACATGTAATGATGAAATTTATAATCGTGCAACGGCATGTCATTAACATTAAACAAAGAGAAATTTAGATATATACCCATCATAACTTCATCAATTAGGTATTTCTCCATCAAAATCTTAAATTATTTCCCCATCTAAATTATCTTATATTATTAATATACCCAATTTAGTAACTTAAAAATAAAAAATAATATTAATAAACAATTATCCCTAGTTCAAAATACTTACCCTAATCCCTCATCCTCTCCAAACTGGAAGAAGCATCCAACTCTGTTCTCATAGCAAATTAGTAGCAATGTATGCTGATCTCAGGGCTCTGATCTAACGAATAATGATTTTGAGCCTTGGTTATGCAATAAGTGTTTTCTAGTTTTACTTGTGCTTTGAGCGTATTAAGGAAAGAATGGGTGTTATTACCACAGTACCTTGAAATCTATATGGATGGTTTTATTAAAAATTGAAAAAAATAGTTTACAAAATTCAAATTAAGAAGTCATTAATTGTGACTTGCTTTTCGAAATCATGTAGAATCATCTCTCGTTTACTGCTCACAAATCTGGTTTTAATTATGCAAAAGAGAAGAAATTTCGTACAATAAAACTTCAATACTCAAGTTTCAAATATGAAAGGGAATGCTAAAAACTTCTCTTGAGAGAGAAAATGAGGTGGAGGAGAGATGGAAAGTCTTGGAGAGACAATCCAAGAAATTTCGTTTTGTTGCTAGAAGAGCTGACGCCTCTTTTTACTGTTCGTGGTAAATGGAGTTCTTGATCGGCTGTGTTGTCAAGGTCTGTTGTCTTTTTTGATTTTTTTACCCTTAAAATCTGAGTTTGATGGTCCTAATTGCCATTTTTACTTAAAACAATGTCTAGTTTTTGAATTTAATGTGCCA